>VZTH01010560.1:333158-351875 GCA_013397815.1 Aleadryas rufinucha | reverse complement strand
CCGGGGGGATTCTCCGGCCATCGCCCCGGAGCCAAGGGAGCCGCTGCCCGTCCCTTCGGCAGCGCAGGTGGTGGTGGGCGAGAAGGGCGCGGGGGCGCCTGGGGGACTCCGGAGGTCCGGTCCTGGCGGGGCACAGGGGGACACGGGGGTGGCCGAGGGAAGGTCCCTTCCCTGGCAGCGCCTGGTGTATTTCTCAGAGGCACCGAGCACGCACAGCTTCCCTCTGCTTCAAAATCAGGCCATGGTAGAATCATAAATATATAATATTACATTCCTATGATATTATGAGGAGAGAGCAGGAGAGTTAAATGCATGCATTGAGGAGAGGCAAATTACATGTAAAGGGCTTTACTGCACAACTGCAGAGCGATTCTCAAATGAAAAAATTCAAATCCTTACAAGAATAAATTTAATTCCTGCTCGCGTGTTCCCATATCGCCTGCTAGGCAAGAAAGCGTGCTTGGATATCTAGCAACAATTAGTGGAGTTACATCTGGGTTTAGTACACATGGTGACTTACTGCTGGTCAAACAGCCGTCTGAAAATCCCGAGCTGGAAAACACCCATTCTGGACAAGAATATTGTACCTTGCACATTTCTTCTGTGTCGGGATGAAACAGACAGCCCTGGGAAATGTGCTGGAGGAAATAAAGGAAGCCATCTACCCCCACACACGGTCCTGTATGACCGAGCAGAGGCCAGACTCGCACACGAGCTCTGCCCGGGGCAGGGGGACCCCTCGGCTGCCCCCCGAGAAGTTCCCGCGCTCTGGGCATAGGCTCAGAACCCCAAAACTGGACCTGAAAACCTTCCCCCACAGCTTCCACTGCTGGCAAAACATATATATTTATCTTGAAAGTTTGCATTTTGACATGTCAGCGGTTTCACAACAATATAAATGTGCTTGAAAAATTTTTGATCGGCCTAATGGTTAGGACCTATTAGAAGCTGCAGAACATATTCACAATCAATTCCCTTATTCAGATGCATGAATACAAGCTTAGAAAAGTAATTACAGGCACCTTTTTTTGGAAATCTTGAGGCTGTGTGGTTTCCCCACGGGAAATATGAGTAATAAATTCCTACTTTAAAAAAAAAAAAATAAAAAGCAAATGTGCTAAGCATTATTCTTATTTATTTTTTTCTTTGATATTAAAAATTGTTGATTAAATGTTCCAGGTGGGGTAGGGGTGGCTGGATGCAAATCCTTAATTTTAACTATTCTTTAAAAGAACAAGCAGAAATATTTGATATTGGTAATTCAGATCTTCTTTTCACTTTTTAAATTTTAGTTGTCTTTCGTAAGAGAAATGGATTTTTCTTTTTCGGTGAACGTGTAAACATGAATCAGCTGATCAGTATTAGCAGATCTGGCTATTTTGATTTTTCAACTGAGAGTTAACATTGTATCTATAGAGTTAACATCATATCTATACACATTAAATACATCTGGTTTAGGTTTAAAATATTTTATTCAAAAAATTAATTTCTCACCCTCTATTGTTACAAAATGGTGAATACTACTTGACATTTTTAGTTATTTATGATTTGCATCAGGTTCTCATTGTATGAAAACTGACATTCAATTAAAATTTACTTGAGGTCATTTAAAGTTGTTCATTAAAACTATTTTAAATATGCTTGATGCATTTCAAAAGTATCTTTGCATTTTAAAATATTTTATGAAACAACTGAAATAATGGCCCATAGTAGGGGAATTAAATGGGAAGCTTCTGGTAGCCATGGCTTTGACAATCTTAGAGAAAGTAGATCTTACCCTCTCACACTTGGGTTTAGCTGTAGATTGACAGAGGAAAATAGGCAATCTTACTTTTCTTCTCTAATGTTGATTTTTCAGCTTTAATAGGTCTTAACTGAACTACTCAAATTGATTGAAACAAAGAAGATCTTCACCGTGCCTGCAGAAGGAACTGCAGCTCACAAAAATTGCTTTTCTGCATCAGTTACATCCTGTTCCATCTGCTTAGCCAGGGCCTTCAGTCAGGCCGGTGGCGTCACCTTCCAGAGCTCAGAAGCAGCAAACATCTCTTTGATTGATTATCTTAACTCCTGCCAGTGCACCACGGCAAGGGGAAAGCTCAAGTTAGCTGCAGTATCAAGTGTCACTTGAAGAGGTGCAGACAAAATTTCAACAAAATGTTACTTGATTTTTTAAAAAAAAAATAATGAATCTTTGGGGAAGATATTGTTGAATAATGTTGTCCAGCAAGGACAACATGTATCTGTAGGGATTCTGATCAAATTAATGGCATAAAGAAGCAAGGGACCCCTAAATAGTTACCCTTGGTGGTGCAAAGAGATTGTTACTTCGAGGTGGAAGGGCTTATGTATCTCACTTTTGAATTATTAGTTTTGAAGACAGAAAATGCTCTATGTGAGCACTTAGGTAGCAACAGACAAAAATTATTTTCAGCTGATAGGGGAGGAAATGATCCCCTTATCTAAAGTGAAAGGCAGTTGGGCAAATGAAGTTCAGACGATCACTGGGGAAGGCAGAAATGGATAATAAATACAATCCTATATAACAGTGCATCATTTCAACTGAATTTCTGTACTTGATCTGGCTTCTTGGTGGTTGGCAATTATTTATGTGTAGTTTAAATTAAACCTGTGCTTCAAAACCATCCGTTAAATGAACAAATCCAGCCTACTTTAGGATTTTTTTGTGTTTCTTGAGCGGTTTGATTTTTACAGATAAGAGTTAGTGCAGACTTCTGTCAGCACAGTGTCACAGCTGAAGAGGAGCAGTAGACCACTGCTGAGTGACAGCCTATAGCTCTGAAATGTGCCATCCATCCTCTCTTAGGTTCTCCGTTCCCCATCCCCTGTGCTTCTGTGGCATGTCAGACTTCCTGCACATGCCCTGCAGAGCTCGTCTGTGCCTGTGCACTCCAGTCTGCACTTCTCAAGCCGGCCTGACTCACGCTCCAAGAGTGCTTTCCTGAGGGATCAGATGGAATGCACGTGTGCAAGGAACAGCTGATCTACACAGTCTGGGTGGTCTTTGCCAGGACATGAGGCTATGTGGTGTACCTGAGCTCTGAGGCGTGGCTGTATGTCTGTGAAACCTGGACAAATACAGAGAAACGTGAGGTTGTGCCTGGGCATGGTTATCACATGGAAAGAATGATGTATTGTCCAGGATGGAAAGACCTGCTCCTCAGGCAGTGGAACTTCACATTGCTAACACACACACACACACAAATTTAAAAGTTTACAGGGTTTTTTTTGCTAAATTTTACATCTTTTCCACAGAAATTTGAAAACAGGTCTGATGAATGACTAATATCCCATCGTCATTTCTTTAGTGGGGAGGAGGTCTCTAACCTGTATGATATTTTTAATCTAATAAATACACAGCTAGTTCTTAACACTAAACTTACCAATCAAATCAGCCCCGTGTAGTTTTCCAGGAAACCTTAGTGATCTCCTTTCAGCTGTGGTTAGGTGTTCCCTGCAACTCCTCATAAAATACGGAGCCGTGGTTCTCTGCCTGTGCGGAAGAAGCCTGGGGCCACATAGTGATGTATCTGTTCAGCAGTGTGAAAGAGAAATTCCCTATTCACAGCCCCACACAGTCAACATTGCCTGCTGGTAAACTTTAAATTGCCTGAGTTGCTTAATGTCGTGATTAAAAGCCATTTGTTTCTTTCTTGTCTTATGCTGTGTTTGGCAAAACAGAAGGGACAAAAGTCTCACAGTTGCTTGCATGCCCAGCAAACAATTGTACATTGTCCGATTGTATGGGTTTTTCTTGCTCTTAAAAATATGGTCTAATAATACTATAGATACCATAGGACCTTTTCATTTGCCCATTGTGAGCAAAATGAAAAGCTGAAGTCTTGAATACCAAAGCACAATTCTGTGACTTGTGAAATTGAGTAGGTATATCCAGCAGCTACAGAAAAATGACAGGACGAAACCTCAAACAAGTCATCATTGTTTCTTCCCAAAGCTGCCAAAAAAATGGCTTTGGAATGATATTCAGCTTTTAATTAAGACAAATGAGAAATGTCACAGATTATGTGTTTTATAGGTCACAGCAAAACCATGTAGAATGTAGAATTTCTCCTGTAGAATTTCTCCTTAAACACTGATGTAATTCTAAGTTTCATTTCACATGAGTTTTTCTTGAAGTTTACTACGTGTCAGAGGCTGAGATACTACAAATAACTCTAAAACCTGAGTAGCAGTTGCTTATTTTCCTAAGATCTTTCCTGAGATGAAAGATCTGCATCCTCCTGTATTAAAAATAGAAAATGAAGTAGAGAGAATAAAAAAGAAAACAAAGTATTTGTATTTTGAAAGCTGTGGAATTATATATTTGGAACAGCTCTAAGACATGAGCTGATTTTCAGTGTAATAAATTAAAAAATATTACTGGGAGGCCATCTATAGCAATAAAAGGTTTTTTGTTTAGTTTGTTGGTTGGTTTTTATCAGTGATACGTATTCTTTAGCTCAGGGGAAAAAGTCCATTTCAACAATCAAGTGGACATATTTGTGCTCCTATTTTAGGAACATATTCCTTTTATAGGCATTAAACACAGTTTACTACTGGAAATTTTTCATTTATTATATCTGCTTCATGTAGCGTCTTTCATGTAAACATTATAAAAAGGATTTAGTGTTGGATTTAGAAGTTGGGGTTTGGGGTTTTTGCCCTTTGTTCTCATTTTGTATTTCTTTGGAGAACTCTTTTTTTTCCCCCTTTCAGGAAATTTCACATAATCTTTTCCATTCGTCATCAGCCAGGTTGCTGATTACCAGAGTAACTGCCAAGCTTTCAACTCCTTGTCATCAATGGGCTGTGAATGACAGACAGCATTAATGTTGGCAAGCTCCCACTCTCCTTTTTGCCTTTCCCAAATGTAATTAAACTGCACTAATACAGCAAAAGAAAAGCTGCAGCTTTATTTTACTCACCCTAATAACATAACAATTAAATCAGAGAAGCACACAATTCAGTCAAATAAACCCATCATGACAAGGAAATTCAGAGGTAAGGGAAGTGTGGATCTACCATATAGAGAGAAACATGAGAAGAGTCTTCCTTTCCTTTCCTGGCACTCCAGCGACTGCACTGTTTGACCTTCAGTGAGACGATGAGTCCAGCATCTGAGGAACCACTCTCTTACAGCCTGGGGAAAGGCCTCCAGTGTCTCCTCTTCTGTTGCACCTTTGGTTCAAGCATAACGGGAATAATTAGCTTCTCCCACAAATGACCTGCTGTCTCCCTGGTAGGGGGTGGCTGGATGAAGAGCAGAAAGGATGGGGGTCAGAAGGTACAGTTTGGACAGCACTGCACGCCTTGTCCACCAGAAGGGCATGGCATTCTCCTGAGCTTTGAGGAAGTCTTGAGCCTTTGTTTTAAAGTCTGTAGTGGCTAGAGGACAGCCAGGAGTCAGGAAGAGGGAGAAACCAGAGTCCTCACCTCACTTGCAGAGCACTGTGGAAATGTGTAGAATGCACAGCTACCACTGAAGCAGATAAATTATCTGGAGATGAATATAAATATATATATATATGTTTCCCTGGACTGAGGCCAGTGGAGAAGTTACTGGCTCACAGAAAAGCAATGGAATTTCCCCATAAACCTCTCATTTCTCGCAGCAATGTTCTAGGATGGGAAGCAAGCACTCCTAAGGAGGCTGAGAACTGCCTGCCATGAGCTCTGTTAGCACAGCTCTGAGGCTGGCAGGAGAGCCTGTCTCATCCTTCAAGCCATCCTTAAAAGTAACACACTTGGCTTACAAGACAAAGCAAATTTACAGTAATGCAAAGGAATAGTTTGACTAAATGCTGTCAGAAGAAAATAAAGACACAGCTAGCCAGAAACAAGGGGCACCATAATCAAAAGGGGAAAGCCAGGACCCTCCTCAGCCTATATTTGACCAAAGTAGACACAACTTCCAACATGTCAATCCTTAGGCCAGCCTGGCTAAACAGACTAAGTGAGTCTGTCTGCTTGTGCAATTTGGGTGACTAATGGTGACTGTTAGCTGACAGGTGGTACCTTATAAACCCAGCCTGCGCCAAATTCTCTGAGGAACTGTTCAGTACATACTGTAAGTAAATAAGTAAGTTCTGTGGAGTAAGGAATTTACAACTCTGAACAAATTGTCCTACAATGCCAAAAGCAGTACAGTATGATGATAATTTTCCAGAGGAAGAAAACTTTGGCTGAAATAATCTTTTAGACAAAGTTTAAAGCAGGATGTTGTGCGTTACGCTTTTTGTAGATCTGGAGCTGGGGTGATTTTTTGTTTGCTAATGTGGCTAAGGTGTAGTGAACAGCAAAAAGGAAAAAAAGGGAGCCATGTAAAACATAAAAATGTAAATCCACTGGAGAAAAAGCATAGTTGTATAGGGGAAACACTAAAGAGATGGAGTTGGAGGTTTCTGTTAGACTTGCTCTGATATAGTACTGTTGCTTTAAACAGGCAGTTACAAAATGGCCCAAAAGACCTTTTGGTTGAGTGTCAGCATTTTCTTCTTGATTCTGCAAAGATCAAGGCTGCAGCGTTCCAAGCCAGCTCCAGGTCCTGAGAGGGAGAAACAGCACATCAAACACCCACCTCATCTGTTTTTGCCATCAAGCAGAGAAAGAAGAGGCCTCAAAGGACATGGAAAAAACATATCAGAAGGGCATAACTGAGCCTTCAGCTGTTCTTGTGTGTCAACCATAATTCTTGCTAGAAAAAAAAAACATGGCAGGTTTGGTTCCTGTGTAGAAACTACCTTGAACGCTTTAAAAGGCTTGCTCTGAGTTTCCATGAATAGATGATTCCCAAGGCTCTGTAAAAATTTAATCTGATTTTCAGACTGAATATTAAATGAAGACTGGCAATAGAAATTGGCCCTAAAAATGAGAGAAAATGCTTTTATTGTGAGCAAGGTTTGCAGCATTTCAATGTGGTGGCCTTTGATCGTCGTAGTGGGCAGCTACATTTGAGGCACTGCTAAGGGAGGCTTTGGTCCAGGACTACTCCTGGCTTACTCACTGCACCTAAATAACACCCTGGGCACATGTTAGTATCTTTGAACAAAATAAGATATATTTACAAATAGGCTGGGGTCAGCCCAAAGGTGCTGGCCTAAAACTGCACCCAAAGCAATGGACATCGTGTTAGAAATAATGAATTTAGGTCTGGCACATATAACAGTGGGGAGGAAAATTCTACTCTTAAGATATTTGGACACTAGAGAGCTCCCCAGAGACTTCCAGATGTGCAGTTTTGAGTTTTAATCCTACTAGAGAAGGTTTCTTCCCGTGTTTTGCAACATTACGTAAAAATTGCATAAAAGGGGAAGGAAAACACTGCTATTTCAATGGTCATTGTGTGATTTACTATTCAGAGATGAAATGGTTCTTTTGACTTTTTGTCTGTTAACTGACCAGGGCTACAAACCTCATTTTCAATTAGACACAGATGTTTATGGACTGGGTATTGATATAGGAATTAAAATTACTTAAGAGGATGACAGCTTATCAAGAGTCAAAGGCTAAACTCTCACGAGAAAAATTACCTTATGTTCTGCAAGCAGTTAAAACTGTAGAATATGTTCACAGCTACTTGTAGGAAAGAGACTGCTGGAGGGAATGGACCAGCAGTGATTCTTCAGATTCAAAACCAGAGGGGCAAATTAGCTGCACCACAGACTGGAATAACTGGTGCTATGGATTTGTAGTAACCCCAAAGCATAGATTCGGGCTGAATATTGACTGCTATTGATGTCTCGTCCAAATAACTCCATTGTGGGATTGATTGCAAATGCCAGTCTGAACAAGCAAGGAGCAAAGAATTGATTGTTCAAGGGAATGAGCACATTTGGGAAGAGGTGATTTTTTTCCTCCTCTCCTGCATTTTTCAGAAGTGCAAATTCAGTGGAACAGTTGCTCCAGGGATTCCCAAGAAACTGAGTGATTCCCACAGAGAGAATCTGCTACCAGAGTACTGTGCTATTTGCAACAGCCTTCCTGAAATATAATCTGTCCCAGTGTGAATGAGAACTCCTGAGTTTTTTTCACCTGAGTGAAAACTCCATTCGCCGTGGAATGGCTCAGAGTTTACCATCAAGTTCTGTATAAAAGATGGGAAGAAAGCAGTAGATTATAAGCTTTATTAGCTGGCTCTAGATCTACTGTAAAAGAAGGATGTAGTGTAATGCCATCATTTAAAAACTGCTGTCTATTTGAGGGGTTGTAAAGTGGTATGATTTCCTTTGCATGGGTTTCAACTGGATGCAGAAGTTGCTAGAAACTGTTGAGACATAGGAAAAGTCTCTTTTCAGCAAGATTTTGCTAAGCAAATCTTTCTGATATTTTTAGTAAGGACTAGTATTTATTATTTGCTTGGGAATTTTGCAGTAGTTCCCAAAATTACATAAAGATCACCTGAGAAGGCATTGTCAGGGCCCTGATTGCACTAATAAGTCTTATTAGTCTTAAGTCTAATAATGTCCCTGGCCAGCCCCACCTGAGCTCTCTACCCACACTCCTTGAGAGCCCAGGAGCTCTATTTAAGCTCAGGCCCAGCCCTTCCTTCTCTCCCTGAGCTTTGCTAGAGAGGCTGTGGGTCAGAGCCACGCTATGCAGCCAGATTTGAACCCATGTTCTGACTTCCCAGCTTGACCTGAGCCTGCCTCATCATCACAATCTTGCCCTAAGATCTGGGTTCTTTGTTGGACCTGGCTACCATCTCTGGATTTGTACCCCCAGGTATCCTGGAGTTCTGTGGGATGGAGCCTGGCCAGTGAGGCACCTGCCTTGGTGGCTTTTTTTTCCCCCTTGGCTCACCTTCCTCTAGGGAATAGCCCTGCCCAGGTTGCTTTCTCACAGATACAAAGTAGAGCAGACGGTAGCAAAGAGGATTAGTTAGATGTGAAATTTTGAGGTGGGTAATACCCAGGTCAGGGAAGAAGTTTTGAATCAAAATGTTTGTGTAGAATGGTGAGACTATAGGAAATCTATTGAACACCTACCATCTCGGTGCAACAATTTCTGATAAGGTAGTGGAGGAATTCAGAGTGGATGCTGACAGCTCTGCTGGCTTTCTTATCAACAAGAGGCAGAAATTAGCATTTTGTATTCCTTTTGAACCTGTGGGATTTTAGGCTAGTGTTTCTCACCCTTGCTTGGAGGCTGAAGACTTTGGGAAATCTACCTGGAGTTCTTGTGGAATAACAATTATTTAGGTCATTCAGAAGCCCTGAAATCCAAAGGGAGAGAACCCAAAGTGTCCTATGCTCGCCTATTTAAAGACAACCTGTGGTAAACAGGACTATCTACCAGTGATGTTCTGAGTGTGTGAGCCAGCAGTACTTCCCTACACTTGGGTGTGGGTGCTGTGCTGAGACAACACCCAGAGCACACAAGCTCTTCATTCTCATGGTGAGATTCGAAGGAAGCTCGGAGTTTCTCAGCTGGGGAGATCAGGACTGCAGGGTGTGCCTGAGATGACTCTCTTTCAGTAGCAAGTGTCATTCCTCAGACACAGAGGATTTGTTAAAAGCATCTTAAGCTCTGTTTGATTTTGCTGGATCTAAGATAGTTCCTAAGTTTCTGGCAAACTTTGGAGATTATCATGTCCTCCCCACAGAACACATCACAGATGGAACTACTTGGAACTGGGAGTTTGAGTCCCTATCACTGCTTTGTGAAGTCAATGCTCATTTTATCTGTGATAATCACTGAGCAGCTGAATGGTTTGGGGAACTTCCAGTTCAGAAGAATTCCTGAAAATATCTCACTTAGATTTGATTTGGACTGGAATCAAGTCTGAAAAGCCCCCTCAAATTTCCATTGAACTGCGAATCTTGCTTTTGAGCCAAATCTGATTGGAAAACTTAAACTGGCTAAACCTTGGATAGGGCCCTACATAGATCTGATGTGAATGCAAGCAGTGTCATTGAGGATAATTTGGGGTTCAGCCCTGGAAATAAATTGTCATGTCCAACAGAGCATTTCCAGGGTTAAGATTGTTCCTCTCCCTTTCTCATCCTAAAATTTGAGAGAATACTTGTCAACCTCAAAATAGCAAAGGCCATTTCAATAAGAAATGGGCCCTCCCCATGGCCCCCCATTAAGACACAGTGTGTGGGGTGCCTCAGCCAGAAATTTCTGCTCATACACCTGACACTGCTCAGGAGCCTTTTGTGTCCCTGCAAGCAGCCTGAAAGAAATCTGTGCAGTGAGTGGAAAACTCCAAAGACAGGTGCACTGAGCTACAGTTTGGAGCAGCACATGAAAGCCCAAATAGATAGGATACAGCTATCTATCCCAAATAGACAGGATACAGCTGCTTAAAAATATGTAATTTGTATAGAATCCTCTAGAAAGACTCTTCTACTTTTATTTCCTTTTGAAGGTGACATATAGGTGTCACCCTTCTGTCCTAAGCTGCAGTGATGAATAAGTGAGGTTAACAGAGACAGCTGTGAATTGCCTTGAATTGGATCCTAACGCCTCCCTTATCATTCCAGTAAGCCATAGGAAGCTATAAAGCTTCTTCATGAAATGCTGCAGTAGAAGTGATGGAGATTTCAATCCAAAGTTCAAAGTTATTCGTCCAGAATCAAAGATACAAGGATTTCTTTGAGTCCTCTTCTTCTCAGACCAGCAGAGAAATAGCTGACCAACCTGTTTCTCCTCCAACTGGAACACTTTACAATGGCTAAAGTTGTGAGTCAGCAGGCAAGAGGTGTTATAACACACATGTTACTTGCCAGGATAGTTATGACAGTTTAGGAACTAGTTTCTCTCTTTTATTCACTGCATGGATCCAGTCTGTCATCTTGTTGTTTGCGAATGGACAGTAGGGAGAAAAAAAAATGTAGGCACAGGGAGATGTGGATCCTTTCACGCTAAAGTTAAGGAATAGGGACAAGCACAAAGGAAATTCCACAGTAGGAACTTTTTTGTTCATGGTGCCAAGAAAAAGCATGAAAGATGATACTATTAAGGTTGGAAAATAGGAATCTCATGCCACTGATGTTAGAACCTCGGAAATAATGTGTCAAAGATGTTGGAACATTTAGAATACAATCTTTTACTGTTTCAATATCATCAACATGTTGTTCTTGCTATTTTCTGAGACAGGAGAATTTATTGAGTCAATTTGTCTTCAGCATGTTAAATGTACTGTGTGTAGGAGGGCAAGCTAACCTTATTTATATAGTATTACAAGGGAGATTGCTAACTCACTTTTGCACTTTTGAAAACTGTATTTCTTCTGACAGAAAATACCACACATTCAACACTCAGGCAGGTGTGAGAACACTGTTTCTTAAAAGAATGGCTTCAACAAAGAAGAAATATGCTATGTGGTAACCCTACCTGTGGTGTTGAAGCTACACAGAAAAGTTTATTTGGCTCTTGTTACTTTGCTTAAACTGCTCTCACACTAGGTACTCATCCATCTTCCCTACGTAAATTATCTGTCAGAATGAGACCCTAAGATACCTTTTCTTGCTGACCTTGAAATACTGGTCCCCTTTCTACTTCACGCATTGCTGTAATCTTCTCAGCTCCACTTTTTTTAACTTAATTGTGCTCTTCATGGTTTTCAGGAAGAATTTTTTCTCCTTTTTCTGCCTTGATGTTAATTTTGTTACCCATTTCCCACAGGTGTTGATAGAGCAAATGAAACTCAACCCTTTGCATTTTTCTCATCTTCAACCCTGGCCACTTCAAATCTGCTGAGTGATCCCAATGGTCTCAGTTCTCCAGTCTGCTCCTTCTGACTGAGTTGGTTTTTTGTCACTGTCTGGTATAACCTGTGCAGTACAACATCCCTCTCCACTGCTGCACATACTCAAATCCAACTGGAAGTTGGGCTACTTTGTGTTAATTCCACATCTTCCTGCAATATTCAAGAGACTCCACTTCTCTTAAGAGTTGCTTCTGACTGAGGTGCTCTTCATGCAAGTGATCTTCACAGTACTGAACTTCTATGGCTGTTCTTTTCACATCCCCTTCCCCACTTGGTAGCTGCCAAAAACCTTTGGTATTTTCCCTGTTACTTTTCCTATGTACCCATTTCCTGTACACACACACAACTGAGATTGTGACTGTGTGTATTCCTGTACCTATGTTCCCTGATATTTTCCTGCAATCTGTTTGAGATCAGCAGTTGTTTATTTGAAATTTCACCCTGAAAATCTAATTTAAATATGTGCTCTTTACATTTTTTACTTTCGCCCTTTTCATTTTTCCCTGCACAAATTTCCCTCCTCAAAGCAGATCATTCCTCCAGTCTCATCTTTTTCAGCCCTTACTTTTTATGTTTTCTAAGCAGCTTTGTATTTCCTACATGTTTAATGGCTGTTGGTCAAACCTCAATATGTACATTTCAGCCGAGCAGTCATCTCATGTAATTATAATATCTAACAGCCCTTTTACCCCCTAGCAAAGGTAGGTTTGGTAATATTTCTAGATGATTAATTAATCCTTAAAAGCCTTCCTGTCTCTGAGAGGGATGCCATATGTTTGACTTTCCCCTCTTCAAGCAGAGGTGACGTAGCTGCTTTTGCTAATCATGTGAAAGGTTGTATCATATGCAGAGAGAGGATAACAAGCATGCTGAAGCCAAACTAGTCTAAGGGGTTCACAACTTGAGATGCATGGTCTGACACCTCACTCCTTTTCCTCCCCACTCTGCCAAATATTTCTTCAAAACATGACTGGCTTCTTCTCTTGCTAAAATAGGGGTCCTTGCCATACTGTGTCTCATGTCATAGATACTACAATCTGTTCTCCTTTGGCTTTACAACAGCAACCTTACTTATTCAAGCTAAGCCACTAGAAGCCACAGTCCTTGGATGTCAGTCTCATAGCTCAGTCTCTCTTTCCCTCTCCACTTTAAATTGTTGTATTGGCTTTTCACACTGAGCAGAACGTCATCAGTTACCTTTCAGTACTCAGTGCCTGTCTGGTGACACATCTGTCAGCTTGAACCCAGAAAACACCCTGCTTCTACAAACTGGTATGGACCATCCTCCTTCCCTGCTCTTTTAAACCAAACCCATGTGCCTGGAACATTGCGCTTGGTGTTGTGCCTTGCAGCCTCACTTATCGGTTGCACCGCTGTAATCTTCTCGTTCTTCTGAATCTTGCCATTAATGACATTAAATGTCCAAAAGAAACAGTCCACTCCTTAAACATCAAAACTAGGCTGGTGCTTGATGGAGATGTACATCTCATTGCTCACTGTGGTGTCTCAAGGAAGAGAAATCTGACTGAAAATTTTGTCATAGTTGAAATATTTGCATGGTCACTCTCATGCACGTGCATCCTTGATATCTAAAAATATCCTGATCTAAATAACCCTCTTTTCCTCAGCAGAGCTAATTGTAAGGTTTCTGGTCACTTAACTCGCTAATACTTGAAAAATTTGGTTGGTCTGGAACCCTTGGTGCCTGGCAAATTTGTTAAAAACTGTTAATGACTTGTGGAGGTACTCTGGGAGAGATAGATGTGCATGTGTACACTGAGAACATGACTGCATGAGTGAAAACCCTAGAAAGAAGCTTTTAATGTTTGTGGACACCATAGTAATCTGTTTTATTGTTACACATCATGTTTATCTCCCCCCACTGTCATTCCTGATAATGTTGCCTTACCTTCTACTACTTTTATTGGGTGTAGTGCATTCTTATACCAGCACTCCCTTAAGTCTCCATGGGTATAAGATTGCACATGGCAGGAGATTTCCTTCTCCTGTCTTTTGTAGTTCAGATCATCACCTGCCAAAATAGGCCTGAAAAATTAAAAAAAAAAGTGTATGAATCCTTTGAACATACACAATCATGTATGTAAACTGCTTTCAAGAAGTTCTACAAGTCTGTGGATTTGAGAGATACTGTAGCTTAGCATAAGGCAATTGCAAAAATAGTTCTGTACCAGTTTGTATAGAGGGAGAAGTTGGATACTTCTTTTCTCAGTTTTATTGCTTTTCTTGAAAGAACAAGGAGTTCTGGTGGCAGAGGTCACATCTTTATCTGCATTTTGGACAGTAGCAAGCACTCAATGCAGTCATTGGTGGGCAGGCCAACTCACAAATAGGGGTGCTTTTAATAACATCTAAACTCAGAACTTGGGCATTGTGAAGGTCTTCCGGGGCTCACACAGTGTGAATCAATTTGGTAATAATGCTGGGTACTTTATAAAAGCAAGACTAAACAAAAATAAATAAATAAACCCCCGAACAACCACCAAAAATCTCACTTGAGACCTGAAATTTGGATATTATTCAAACCACAAAGCAAAATGAGGGGATCAGTACAACTAGTAGCTGTTGAAATAGATCTGGAAGTTGGAAGAATCTCTGCTTAGTTTCAGTGATGCAAATCCTTTCAAAGGCAAGAGCTCAGTGTGCTGGAGCAGGTAAGATGTGAGTTTATTTCTCTAAAGTGGATGAAATGACAGTGACATAAAAATATCTTTTTGATACCTGATGGTGTTAGGGCTTTAGCTAAACTGTAATTGCACTGAGAAAGCATGGCTTGTAATGGGACACTGCAAAATGAGGTCTGTGCCCACACTGTAACCTTCATGGGTTTGGATTTTACTGTGAATGTAATGAATTAGAGCTAGGTTTGTCTAAATATGAGCAATAACAAGTGAGGTACTTAAAATTCAGAGTAAAAGAAGAAAACAAGATGGAGTTGCAGTGTCCCTTTAAGCTCCATGGAGCAGGCTCTGATTCTTTCTCAGTGCTTGCACCATGCTCAGATTAATAGAAGGACCCTAATTATGGATCTAGAGCAAGAGAATAGAAGATAAATTAATCTTCAAGAGACCCAAATCACAAAGCAATAGCAACTGAGAGGAAAATGTCATTAAACATGCTGCAAACATGCTAAAATTAAATCTACTAAGGGGATGCCTGAAGATTTTACAAACTTGGATGCTTTGTCTACAAAATTCCTATTACATTCTGCATGTATATTAGGCAATGATTTCCAGCTTCCTAAATTTGTTATTTGTTTAATTTTTTCCTAATTACCCTCCTTAATTTTGTTTCATTACTTCCCACAATGTTAAACCACATAAAACAACATCTACAAAGTGAATTATGCTTATCACTATCCAAAATGAAAGTATAAAAAAAACCTTAAGCCTGTTAATTCTGCAGCTTCTGAGACATCTGTGCTGTAGAGAGGTCACCACAAAGGAAGATTCTCAGTTCCACCAATAAGTGATTCTGGATGCCATGCAACTTTCACTGATGTTGATGTTAAAACTCAGAGTTTAGTGAATTGTTTTGAGTCATGCAATCTTATGCCTTGATTTACTTGGACTGAAAAGGAACTGAATGAAGAACAGAATAGAATAGAATAGAATAGAATAGAATAGAATAGAATAGAATAGAATAGAATAGAATAGAATAGAATAGAATAGAATAGAATAGAATAAGCTTTTTTCCCCTGAAAAAACAATTCTGGGGAGAAGATGAAAAGGGGGAGTAAACAAACTACTGGAAGAGGAAAAAATATATCTAAATAGGAGAGAAATGGAGAGATTTGAGTTGCTACACAAAGTATTTCTAAGCAATGCTCAGATGTGCCCTTAAACTTTGTGTTGTATCTAAAGTCTCCGTGAGGCAAACCTGAGTTCATACCTTTGATGCCTGCTTCTGGGGAGGCTCATGGATTCTGTGCTTTCCAGGAAAAGCCCTTACTAGAGAGAAGATTATTTTTTTGAATAGACCTATCTTCAAATCCCCTTTCGTATTTTTCCTTTTTCTCCAAAACTGTCCTAACCATTAAACTACACAAGGCCAAATAATAACCTCAACTTTATTTGAACAACTTTCCTTATGAATCTGGCCACTGCTTTCCAAATCTTCATTCTGCAGAAATAAAACACTTCAGGTCAAACAGAATGTTTCCTTTCACTGGAAAAGGAATGTTTTTCCTTTCCTTAAAGCTAAAAGTGTAACTGTGGGTCATACTGAAACCAAATGTGTATTAGATTCAGCTACCAAAATCATTTATTAACACAGCTCTATGGCAGGGTGTTTTTCATGGCAAATTAACAACTGTAGTGTGCCTTAGGACCTTTGGATGAAAGGGATTGTAGAACTGGAAGGGATCATTAGGTATATTTAATTTGCCTTTAGTAACACGATGGAGGAAATAATCAGTATATTAAACATACATGAAATATTTTTGGAATGTGTAGTCTGTTGGAAAGGAATGAATAGTTCATGTTATTAGCTGGAAAATGAAGTATATATAATCCACTGTGTGTGGCTGTCATCAAAGCCCTACTAGGAATGCAAGACTAAATGTGCTATTTTTACCTTCTTTTTCTTTCCTGCTTTGTTTGTGGCTTTGGCAGAACAAAAAAAGACCTGGATAAAATGGGAGAGATTGTTTTGCATTTATCATGATTATGTTTGAGGTGCTGTCTTCAGCATGAAGGCACAATAAGTTTTTCATTTATTATTTGCATTAGAGTAGGGCATGGAAACTGAGGCTGATATCAAAACTCCACCTCTAGGCACTCTGTGCTCATGGGCAGGAGCAGTCTCTGCATCTGAAGAGTTTATGATAAAACAGTTATGGGAAATGATGAGGGGTGAACAGAGCCACAGAGGGGGAACTCTGTGTTCACCCTGCACCTGGAACATCGTGCCAGCGCTTGGATTCTGCTCTGCTGCCTCTCCTGATGCTTAATGGATGCAGATCTCTATTGGATGAGTGTGATACATGAGTCACTAGAAAGTGCACATGTACGTACCTGTGCTATTTTAACTTTGTTGTGACAGAAATTTAAAAATAAATATATTCCTTTCACCTCCCAAATCTGACCTGGCAAGAACACTCATTTTAAAAAGCTGGCGGTAATGCCATACAAGATATTAATCAGCCTTCAATCCTTACCCTTTGTAAGAGAAAATGGGATGGTACAAGCCTAGTCTTATTTTATTTCAGTATTTTAACAACAGATGCAATGCTGCCTTTGTTATTATCCTTTATTCCTCAGACAGTGTTCCCCCTCCTAATTATTACTTGTCGTCTTCAGTAAGATTGAGAAATGGCATTTTTTTGAGCTCAGGTAAATATCAAAGCAATCTTACTTGTAATGACAGAGCTGCTTTCACTGGGGAGTGAAGTGTAATGAACTAAAAAAGGAATTTAATATGCTTTCCAAATTAAATAATGTATTAATTTCTGCTGAACAGAGGTCCCCAGCCCCCTTGAAAACAGCGAGTCTTGTATAAATACCTGCAAAGTTTGAGGGTGGTTTAGCAATCAGTAGCCAAGAAGCAAAAGGTGGATCAGGGCTATCTCTTTCAGCTCAAAGTTGCCCATCATCCCATGGGTGGGCTTTGCCCAGGGCACCCTGTGGGGACTCTGGGGACACTGGGCTGTGTCCTTTGTCTTGTCCTTGATTTTGCCCCTTCCCCACTGGCAGTGGAGCACATTACTGACCCTGTTCCCACTGCGTGAGCCCCAGGTTTGCTCTCTTGCCATCCGTCACAAAGTGCAGCATTTTCTTTTCCCTCACTTGCTGGAATCAGGATTATCCCCCCTCCCCTCAAAAATGGCCGTGTTTCAGCTTTTGTGGTAGCTGAGATCTGTTTGAAATTCTAAAGGTTTGAAAATCAAAGGCAAGTTAAAAAACAGGCGATTTCTCTTTAGTATTTCCTTTAGGAAGATCCTCTTTTGTTTCAGGTACATGTTTATTTAAAAGGAGTAGGAGAAGATAAGAAGCTCATTCAACTCAGTAGTTTTAACCTCTTGGAGAATTCTTTAGGATTGTGCTGAAAAATCAGTGCATTGAATGATTTTTTTTTTTTCCCGGCAACATTTTTTTTTTCTCTCTGAAACACAATTTTTTATTTCAGAAAAGGAACACAAAAAAATCCCAAACAATTTTAGGTAGAATTTGGTGATTACTCTCTGCAGCATGGCTTAAGGTCATTAAAAGCAGCGCTGCTGAGAGCAAGTGTGGGCACAGGAACCTGTATTCCACCACTCTCTACAGAATAACTGTAATTAAGGCATTCTTCTCTAGGTAGAGAGAAACAGACTCTCAAAAGTGTTAAGAAATAAAGGAACAGTCCCTGAAACTGAGAAATTTCCAGGCCATTGCAGATACAGTGGAACTGACAGAGCTGGCCAGAAATTTGCCATTTAAGAACTACTTAAAAAAAAAAAAAATCTAATTTTGTTCATTAAACTCAAATCCATTTTATTTAAATCAATACTTAATGAGTGAAATCATCTTTTTCACTCTGGGGGGAAAAAAAAAGCAAGGATCTGCTTCACAGGCTTAATTATTCAGCTGTTCCATTTCTCTGAATATTACTCCTATTTCAAAACAAGCCAGTAGTACTCATAGATATCCTTTCTTTTTTAGGCCAAAGTGAGAAAACATAATTTTTTTTTTCANTGTAGATGTGGTTTTTTAGTGTGTGGAAAAATTCACAGCGCCGGAGGTTTATGTCCAAAAGGCGGACAAAAGAGTCCTGTAACTTTGTTCCAATAAATGGAGAGGCCATGGGGCATTTGCCTTGGGGTCTCTCAAATTGTTGGGGGATGCAGCACCCTTTTTATCCTAATTTCCCAGACACATCACTGTTTTCCTTCCCCCACTGGCTGAGGTACTTGGAAAGTACAGATTTCCTGAATCTCCTACTCTGTGCCCTCCTCTAATATGCCCCCCCCCCCCCCGCTTTTTTTT
>VZTH01010560.1:292103-330322 GCA_013397815.1 Aleadryas rufinucha | reverse complement strand
CCCCCCCGCTTTTTTTTCGTCTAATAACAAAACACTATTCATAATTCTATTAAGTCGTTGTTCTTTTTCTCTAAGTCCAGGAATTTAACTCAGCCTTGGCTGAGCAGCCGACTTGTGTCAATTAGCAACATTTTCTAGAAGTGATAGTTTCTTCCATTACTTCGCTATCTATAAGTTCCTGGCCCTATCTACAAGCCGATTCTCACAGTTTGTTTGTAAAGACACATTCATCTCATTCATTTCATTAGGGACATGGTGTGGTGGTGGGGCTGTCAGTGCGAGGTTACTGGTTGGACTCGATTACCTTGGGAGGTCTTTTCCAACCTAAATGGTTCTGTGATCAGTCACCAGAAGATGACCAGAACTGCCGTGTTTGTAGCAGCTCTGCTGTCCATCCTGTCCTGGCTTTGGCAGTGTGGGTGCTGAAAAGCTTTCAGCAGAGAAATTTTCCAGCTTTCTGCAGTATTTTGTGAGACTGTAACATTTCGTGAGAGCTCTGTCTTTCCCATGCAAGCTATTCAAAACAGTATTATGGTTGTCTGTTAACTATTCTTTCTATCTTGCACCTGCAGTTGTTTGTAGAATTGTTATGATACTGACTGGAGAAATATTTTGAAATGGCGGTTGTAGAATTTGACCAATCACCCTGGGAGGTGGGTGACTAGAGGTCCAATGACCTTACACCATGCCAGGAACACTAAAGTATAAAAGGGGTGATATATAATTAAATAAAGCTTCTTCTCCCTACCTCCTGGACCGAATCCGTGTTCCTTCTCTCTCCCTCCTCGCGATAACAGCGACAGGCAGCCCTGCAGGGAGAACCTTCCTGAGCTGAACTCCCTGCCCGGTGCTTTCCTCAAGTTTCCTCCATGGCACAGTTGTGCTCATCCTGCTCCAAAGCACCTGATTGCTCAAGTGCCACTTAGCTAAAATCTGGTGGGGCCAAGAAGGTCCCCAAGTAAATCACACCTGTAGGTGAAGGAAGAAACTGAGCTGTTTCCTTTCCCTCCCAAAAGCTATGAAAGGGGATAAATGAACTGTATGACACATAGGCTATGGCCCAAAAATATTTCTTCCTTTTTCTTTCAGGCTGACTAGAAAATCTGCCTGCTTCGGACATTTTCCCACAGATGTGTGGTCGGGTGTTTGCCTAAACTATGGGCTCTATGCTCAGCTGGGGTCCAACAGATTGTCCAACGTGGGATTAGGGCCTTGTGAAAAGTAGTCCTGTAGGAGCTTGTCCTGTTCCCAGAGAAAGGAAATACGGGGATCCTTTGTCTGTTTCAACTCTTCAGGTAACCATGTCATAGCTGGGAGAGTGAAGGGGATGATGACACTGCTCAGATCCTCAGCCCTGGAAACCTTAAATGTGCTCTGAAGTATTTCTGCTAAAGACCACACCACACCCATTTGTAGTAGTTCATCTCTATGCTCTACCAAGTTCTCGATCCTTTTGCCCCGTGTTTTCAATATTTAGGTGAAAATGCTAAGCAGAATCTGACCTGAGGCTGAAGAAACACTGGTGTCCAGGCAGTGATAAGTAGGTAGGTGGACAAAACCACAAATTGCTCTCTGAATCAGTCATTGGTTGACATCTTCCAGGTCATTCATTAATCACTGATGTGGCCTCAGAAGTGATGCACTAAAAAGGTAAATACTTTATGGTTTTGTTTTGTTTTGTTTTGTTTTTTAAGGTTTTGAGACAGTGTTTGTGGTTCTTGNTGGGGTCTCTCAAATTGTTGGGGGATGCAGCACCCTTTTTATCCTAATTTCCCAGACACATCACTGTTTTCCTTCCCCCACTGGCTGAGGTACTTGGAAAGTACAGATTTCCTGAATCTCCTACTCTGTGCCCTCCTCTAANTGTTTTGTTTTGTTTTTTAAGGTTTTGAGACAGTGTTTGTGGTTCTTGGGAAGAAAAAAAAAAGGAACAGGAACATTTGACTCATTAAAAACAGTCATATTCTTTTATTTGGCAAAGGGGTCAGAAATCCTGCTTTTGTAGAACTTTCCCATACTTTTTCCTTACCCAGGTGAAAAAAGGCATCAACAACAGAAAGCACCAAACCTGTTTTTCTCCATAATTTGCCTGCTTTGTTTTATTTGAAAGGTGTTCCATCTATTTGGTTTTTTTTATGGAGGATGGATGAGAAGTAAGTAAATGAGAGGACTTCTTTCTCCTTACTTACATTGTCCTTTTTATTCCATAGAAGAAGATGGTTACAGAACATTTCTTCCCACACACTCTTATTTCGAGTTCTGTGCCCTTTTCTTTGAGAAGAAGGGGTTTAGAGATCACAGAACTGAAATAAATGCCTCCAAAAATCTTTTTTTTTTTTAAAAATTTCTTCCNTTTCGTCTAATAACAAAACACTATTCATAATTCTATTAAGTCGTTGTTCTTTTTCTCTAAGTCCAGGAATTTAACTCAGCCTTGGCTGAGCAGCCGACTTGTGTCAATTAGCAACATTTTCTAGAAGTGATAGTTTCTTCCATTACTTCGCTATCTATAAGTTCCTGGCCCTATCTACAAGCCGATTCTCACAGTTTGTTTGTAAAGACACATTCATCTCATTCATTTCATTAGGGACATGGTGTGGTGGTGAGGCTGTCAGTGCAAGGTTACTGGTTGGACTCGATTACNTTTTTTTTTTTTCAAATATTTCTTCCTATGAGAGAGAGACAGATGCAAGACAGCAAATAACAGAAGTGTTTTCTTTTAAAGGTGGTACTAGGAATTAAAGTAGTGCTTTTCTTAGGGTTACAAATAACTTTCCCTGAAGTGGCTGCTGGGGTTTTTTTAAGTTGTTTCACTTTTTCAGTCAAAAATCTGAAAACTGAAATTTTCTCTCAGAGTTTCAACAGAGGCAGAAAAAAAATAAAGTGAGAAATTTGGCAGGAACAAAAATCCTGCCAACCAGCTTCCATAGTTATATGAAGTGGAAAATGGAGCCATTGCTGGTGCTGCTGTTTCTTGCTCAACTGACATCTGGTCTGCATGAGAAAATTCACATTACTGGCACATAGGGTGTAAATCAGGTGAGATCCTGTGTCCTTGCCCTTTCTGTAATTAGGAACTCAGTGGGGCTGTGGTTTCTAGGTAAAGCCTGTGTTCCATGACTGTCCAGGTCAGCCCTAGACATGAGGCCATCCTAGACAGAACAAGTGGCTCCCTGTGAGGATATACCACCTTCACAGGAATGACAAAGGGAGCAGGGAAAGGGAGAAGCAAACCAGCAATTAATATTTGCACATCAATGTGGTCAGAATAAGACAGTTACATACAGATTGAGGCTCTTTGTGCCAAAAAAAGCAATCTTATATTTTTAGGAGCTGATAATTTTTCAGCCTGCAGCAACATTTAATGCCAATAAAACAAAACATTGTGATTATTTGAAGATTAAGCTACTTCTGCAGGTGGATTGCTCAGACATCTCCTTAAGCAGTTTCCAAGCTCAGTGATGTCCTGCTCTGTGTTATTTCTCTATGGACTAGGCATCTCCTGATATGCTTAAAGCCATATGAGAAAGATGTGACAGAAAATGTCTAGGGGGAATTATTGCTGGGAAAACCTATTCTTAATGATATTTCATTACCTGTTGTCAGAATATATGCTGTAGCTTTCTGAAGTTTTGGTGGCTTCGTCGAGATCTTTTGGAGAGAGCAAGTGTGAGGCAATAATCTCACAGTCTGTGCTGGCTTGAGCCTGGAGAGCAGACTGTCCACTTTGTAGAGAACAAATGGCATAAATCCCCAGTGAACCTGCATTCTTGTGGACTCCTCGTGATTCTTGGGAAAGTGCCCCAGAGAAGCTAAAGCAGTCAGTGATGTCTTGTGCTGGGTGTGTTTAGTGAGCTGGCAGGCTGTACACCCAGCCCGTGCTCATACAGTTGTTATTCATCCTGTATCATTCCAAGCACATGAATCAAGATGTCTCCTGAGTTTCCTTTATAATCTCTAGAGGAAGGTTTCTCCCACCTCCGCACCCCTCCCCTCCCCCAGAATGTAATTCAATTCTTAAGTAAGGAGCAGTGCATCTCCCGAGGATGGTTTAAGCCACTCAGGTGGCTCAGATGAGATGGAATCAGATCACCATCTCTTCTTTAATAGAAATGCCAGGATAGGCTCCGTTGCACCTGGATCACACAGCAGTGAGTGCCAGCTGCTGAAGAAATTTGGGAAGTAGAAATATGAGACGAGGAACAACAATGATCTGATCAGTCCTTTCGGTGCTGGAGAAGGGCAGGCAGGGCAATGCTGACCCTGACATGACCTCATTCTGGCAGGCAGTTCTTGCTGAGTCAGCACTGGCTCATATCTCCTCTAGCGCTGGCCTAGGAGTGCCACTGCTTCCCCATCTTCTCCCTGCACAGTCCCCTGTGCTGCTCACTCCAGGACTTCCCTCCCTGCAAGAGGCTTGTCCAGAAGCTCTTGGTTTGCTGCTGTCTTCTGTAAAATGAGTATTGTTTTCCTCCTTCAGGGAAGGGTCAGAGTTGTTTATCTCCACAGTTTTTCCTCAGAAGTGGCACAGAATAGAAGCACACATTGTTGTGCTCCACAGGGGTGAGGGAGACCCAAAGTGGAAGCTCCATTTACAGAGCAATTGAACCCACTGGCAGCACTTTGCTACTTCCCTACCTGCACTAACTAGAGAGCAGGTTTGGGGCTAAAACATAGAAAATTATCTTTTTTCTTCTTCTTCTTGATCTTGGTTTAGGAGTAGTGGGCATGTGTAGCAGGATGTGGTTCCTTGATCACTCAAAGCACAGCCTTGACCACTAGACCAGCAACAGATACAGCCCTCGGGGGCTGTGCAGCACCCACAGTACCTTCATGGCCATCCCCCCACCCACATGCTTCAACAGCATCCATCTGTTTAGCTCCCATGCATTGTTTGTGCTTTTAGACCCAGCAGCTAATTAGAAATATTCTTGCAAATTGGTTTGAACTAAAAATGCTGGTGCGCTCGATTGTGGTTTCAAAAGGAATTCTAGTTAAAGCATCCCAGCTTCCACAGGGAGGCAGCAGAATACCTGTCAATTTCTTTGCAACTTTAAACTTGCTGATGCTTTTTTTTCTTCTTCTTTTAAAGAACTCTTTGACCCCGTATATATATTGTTTGGATTAAAAGGTTTTAAGAATTTGAAGTTCAGATGAAAATTCTTTTTTTCTTGCCAAGATCAAGCTTGCCAAGATCAACATTCCCCTTATTTCCCTCTGAGCTGCCACCAAAATGATTTACAAGTTATATAAGAGCCAATTTTGAAAGAAATATGCTTTTAATTAGAAACTAAAAATCAGGGTGACTCGTTTGAGACAGTATAGTTACAGTTCTGTCAGTATTTCCATTATTTTCAGGGATTTATCACCTCAGGAGAAGAAAGCATTCTATTCCACTGAAACTTGGAATTTTAGTCCTCAATACTAAAAATATAAAATAAGTAGAAAATAATACTATAAAGTCCAGCATTTCTGAACCAGGCATTCAAATGCCATGGAGCAGAAATTCACCCTACACCCCAAATTATGTTATTGGCTTAAAAAAAGTGGAAGTTTTAAAATAATACAAATAGGTTTTTTGTTTGTCTTCTGCCTTGTGAGACTTTATGATCTCTATTTTCAAAATCTTTCTTTTCAACCACAGGGAATAGAAACTTTTTCTTTTTCCCTTTTTCTAAATGGAAATTGAAACTTTTTGCATGCTCATATGGCAATGAAAGCTGAATTTTAGAAAAAAAATGCAAATATCAAATCTTCATATCATCACTAAATTCAACCACATGTAACTTTTCTGAGCTGCCTGTATGTTTAGAGTGGCTTGCTAGGAAAGAGAGTCAGAAATACTTCAAATAAAGCAGGAATATTTAAATTACGTATTTGCTTCAGTCATAAGTGGCTGAATTTAAATGTACCCTTCAGAGAAAAGACAGATTTTCACTTTGATTGGTTTTGGAGGTTTTTGGAATGCAAGCAAATTCATCATTTCTAACTGTTAGGTTTATCTACAGAAGGGTATCTCATTGCTAGGAGCAGCACACATTTCTTTCATACTGTCCTGAAATAGATATCAGTCTGCCTCTGAATTTCACTTCACAGGAGACATCCCAAATAAGCTTTCTCAGCTCCTTTGCTCCATGTATTTGCAAAAATACTGCTCTCATGAGGAGTCTATTAATTGATCCAGGATGGCAAATCTTATGTTCCTGGTGAGACTGGGGGTTTTAGACTATTCTCACAGGTTCACTGACTCGACATCCTTTTTGGCTGTCTCCAGGAGACTGGATCTTGCTCTCTTCATGGTCATTACTTCGCAGCACCATGCTAGATTTGCTTTGTGCAACCCCTATCTACTTGGGAAAAAGGAAGAGGAATATTTTGTATTTTTCTGTCCCTCAAAATTCTGTGGAAAGTAAAAGCCTTAAAAATTATCGTGCATTTTTACCAGATATTATGTAGATATTTTCTTTATATGCTTTTCAACCCTACAATTCATGTCCCACCCAAACAATGGGTTCCATTTAAAAAAAGATCTAGTGAAACAGGTAACAGATAGAGGTAGAGATAACTGCCCTGCAAGAAACACACAAGTCAGGGAGAGCACCAAAGGGTGGCTTACAGTCATAACCAAGAGAGACTGTGAACTTGTAACCTCGAGGTGAAAAGCTCCAGAACTGATTACCAGAGTTGTGAACTGTGCAGTCGCTTTGAAACATGGCTGTAGGTAGAAGATGAATGATACAATTTGAAGAACTGGTAGTGTAAGGCTCTGGTGAGGCACTAGCTTCCTTCTCCAGCTCTAACATTGCTCTTGCTGCTTTGGAGGTGCTTCATTGCCAGTGTAAGCTGTTACCCTGAGCCGAAGGGCAGGGTTAGATGCCTCAGGGGAAGATGGATGGTGTGGCATTAGGGAAGAGCCAAAGGAGAGCTCCAGCTCCATGGTCAGTGATAAACAGGAACTGAAAGGTTGGGCACAGCCTAGCAGTAGTTAGGAAGATGTCCCAGAACACACTTTATTTCCACAGCAACAGCTGGAAGAAGCCACCAAACCATCAGTCCTGGTCCATGACCCTGGGAGTGCTTTAGGTCCCAGACCCTGGTGGGGCCTGTCCAGTCCCCAGGGAGAGCGGGTACAATCCTCAGCCTCTGCTTAAAGATACTGATGGGACTTTGATACTGTGATCTAAGTGGAAGAACAGCTGCTAGGCATGGAGGGTGTGAGTCTTTCTGAGCCTTTGGTTCCTCCTCAGTGTAAGTGATGATCTTTATTTTGCAGGATTGCTGGGAGGGTGAATGCATTAGTCACTGTTCCGGTGAACTACAGGAATGGCTGTTGTCAGGTAATTTATTATCAGTCTTTCCTTCTTTGCTACTTTTTTCTCCAGTGTTTGGAATTGGTGTCATTGTGGCATCCTGGTATTCACAATTATATTTAAAATAATCGTGCTATGATTAAAGTGCAAATGTACATCAGAGCCTGAATTCAGGTAGGGCCACTGAAACATAGGACCACTGTGTTTCAGCAGTAATGGGGAGCCAAGAATCTGACAATAGGGCATCAATGAAGATTTTTGTGATGTTTTCTGTTAAATAGATTCAAAGGTTCTGATTCAGGCTCAAGAAATTCATCTGCCTTTAAAATTAGCTGATCTATTTTTCACATCATAGCTGCAGTGTTTCTGTTCTCTGCCCTCCCTTTCACTTCATATGTAACCACATTTTGGTGGTAGATGAAGTGATTCCTATATATAGCATGCTAAACACTTTGTGATCCTTCCAGGGAATAAGTCCCAGATATATCAGATATTTATTTAGCACAGCACTTTTTAGTAGGATCACAGTCAGGAGCACAGCCTTCGAGTACTTTCTGGCTTCAAGCTCAAAGCTGAACCTACTGAATGTGGCTTGACCAGAATGTTTGAATAGTAGACATGCTGAGAAGAAAAAACAATTTTGTCTGCATCTTTGTTGCAGCAACGAGCTCCTCGCCCTGGATTAAGTGCAGTTTCCAGCGAGGCTGACAGTTCTGCCTATTTCCATAGGAAAGGAAATACCAAAGAGTACACTCAAAGGAGGCCCTTTCCAGGAATTTAGGATTTGCTATACCTATCAGGTCAGATATCCTGTTCCTAGCAGCTGTCAGGACATGATGCTTCAAAGGAAGTTGGATGAGTTTACGTAGGCAAAGCATGACTAACTAAAGATGGAGAGAACTGGGGTAAGCATCCCTCTGCAGTGCAGGACTCAGCTTTCTCCCTGTAGGAGGAGATCTGATTACCCCTGGCTTAGTAAGTTGTACAGCTGTAATGTTAGCAGCAATCATATTTAGGCTTCTACCGCTTTGCCAGGTCATTACATTGTCCCTTTTCAGTTACCTGTTCAGTCTCTGCTATGTTTTCCAAAGGTTTTACAACCAAAATAGGGTACAGCTCAATGGGGAGACACAATGTAAGTTTGTGTGACCAGTTATGTGATTATGCTGCAATGTATTTTCTGCTGGGTCCTGATTTTCGAAACAGATGGGAAGTGGGCAGAGAGCTGAAAGCCTTAGGACCACTCAGCTTCAGCTGCTTTCCTGCCCACCAAATTACAAGGTCAGGCCTTCCTTAACACTTCTGAAAAGTGCCATATGCTAGAGATACCACCAGTCCTTTCAAGTGTCTATTGACTTCAGAGGCCAGACATCTTAAATTACCCTTCGCTAAGTGTACTACTGAGGCTTCACAGCACCAAGTATTTTATTCCACGTATTCTTTCAATGTGCCTCATCTTTTGAAAGCTTACCATGTTAACTAAATTTGTCATCCAGAGCAAATGGACCTAAGGTTTTCTAAATTATCTGAAAATTAAGATTTTGCTTACTTCTTATCTGCCTTCCCCTCCTCCTTGGAAATCATAAGTCATGTGTTGTTGTGCCCTAGTGCTGCTTCCTTGCTTCTAGGAATGGGTTGACTTGAAAGTAGGTTGATAATTTAGTCACACTAATCTTTAATTATCTCTACAGAAAAAGGACTCTTGAAAATGTTTAGTAGGCAAATAAAACAGAGAAACAGTAACTTATTTCATACCTTCCTGAACTTGTATATGTTTTTTCTGAAGTGTTGGGTACAGTAGAGGGAGAATATTTATTTTAAATTTTGTTATGGAAAGGTAGAAAATTAAAGAGTCTCTATTATTCCAAATAATTTCATTTTAAAATGGAACGTTCCTTCTCTAAATCTCTTGAGATACCATACATATCCTCTAGCACAGGAAAATCAATAGATAAAAAGGTTCCAGTTCAGTTTCCCCTGGATGTGATCAAGTACATTCAAATATTGAATGATAAATAGGCTAATTTACACATCTGCCAAACTGGCATTAGCATTTTACTAACTCCCTGCAGTGTCATGAGGTTTAATTAATGGTTGTAAAGCACTCCTCTGAATGAAAGGTATGACTTTTTACATTTGAGATTATGTAGATCCATAAGTTTCTGCTGTATTTGTAACAGCTGTCTAGAAGACTAATGGCTTTGCAGATTTACTGCTGTGCTCTGCTGCTTTCTGCTAGCCTGCACTTATTGCAAGTTTGGTACTGGTGGTAACTTTCAGAGATTAAGACCAATCCTAAATTTGTTTTCAGCTGAAAGACATCTCTGAATTGTTCAAGGCAATCTCCTTGCATTCTAATACCTGTAACTTACACTGTGTCAAATTAATACTAAGTGCACAACATTATTCACAAGAATGGTGGTTTTCAAGTAGCTGTGGAAAAAATATCAACTTATGCAGCCTGAATGAGACAACTTAGTGAAGAAGTGACACCTTCTCTGACTGCAGCATCACTAGGTTGGCTGCAGGAGCAAGGTAACATGTACTGACATCTCTACAAATAGTTTTAAGAAGAAGATGGGTAAAGTGACAATTCTAAATATTTGTGCGGTTCTTATTCGAAGGATCTTTCTCAATTTTTGCTTTTAGCTCAACGTGGTCTTGCATGTTACGCCCTTGAGACTGCCCAGAGTGTTCCAGTGAGATCACCAGGCCTAATTAAAGATCATGATGGGACCATCCTACTGAGGTACAAAGGGGCACTTTTTTAACTCCTTATCCTCTGTTCTACTCTATTGGTATGTCTCCTGCTAATTTGGTATAACTGCCCTTTTTGGGTGGTGGGAAAGAAAGAGATGAGAGTGAATGCATGGCCTTAACTTTGAGCAGCAAAAATCTGCAGCCTGATCAAATACTCACTGATTTTGGCCTTTGCCTTTTGGAGTGCTCCACATCACTCAGTATTGTTGGCTTGGTCCAAAAACAATACCATTTTTTTCTATCATTGATTTGAAAACTAAAGAGAGACAAATAGAGAAAGCTGTTGCCTTGGTCATCCTGAAAGTGTCCTATCCCCAGCTCCAACAGAGCTGTTGTGTCCTGTCTGAAACCAGGAAGATTTCACAGCTCTGCAGCTGAGCCCCAAATAATCCACTGCAATGCCTCACACCTTATGCCAAATGGGCTCAGTGGTCTCCTGAGGCTGACACAGCTGTCAGATCTTGGCAGAATGAGTAACAACCAGGTATTCTTTTTAGTATTATCCCATAATTCTATCAGATATATCAGTATTAAATACAGATCGAGGCCGGGTATCCCGGGCCTATGCAACTAACAAGTGAATTATTTTACTTACAGAAGGATGTGACTTTTGGCCACATCAAGTAGAATGATTAACACAAAATGGCATTATACATTCTTTATTGTTCTATTGATCCTAAATATTGTGGACTGCCAACAACAGCCATCTCTGCTTTAACTATTTTTATTTGTATTGGTAGTGTGAAGATCAGGACTATAGAAGCACATATGTCTGAAGTGTTTCAGTTTTTTCCTTGCTTTTCCTTAGGCTAGCCAATTTACATTCAATTGTGTTTAGAACCCAGCAGTTCTGTGGCATGTATAACCAGAAATAATCCTGAATCAATCCAGATGGTGACACATATTTTGATAATTCCTTTACTCCCTTTCTAAGACAAGCATGGTGTTTGAGATGCACTTTTTTTAACCAGCACCTCTTGTCTGGAGAGCTAGAAAACAGCCTTGCAAATAATTATCACCTCTGCATCAGTGTTGGACCAGGAAGCAATGCTGTACCAGTGCTAGTGAAGGACTGAAAAGTATAAAATGGTCTTTGGAGCTTTAATTACTGAGCAATTACTCACCCCACAGCAGATCAGCAACAAACTGTAATCACCATCATTCTATCACTCTGCTTTTAAATGGTTTCATTTTCCTGTGAGAATCGTGACAAAAAACAACTGTACAAACCTTATGTGAGCTATGTGTGACTGCAAAAACATTCCAAAAGATAGAAAAATCTCAGTATTGGTGACTTTAATGAATGTATCCTGAAAAGTAGTGAGCAGTGCCTCTATGGAATGCTTTAGGATACAAGTTGAAATTACAAATAGTACCTGGGAGTATGTAAGAAGGAAAAACACAGGACAAGCAAAGAAAAGTGTCACTGCTCTTGTACATGGAAGAACACATCTAAGGGGCTGCAATTTCTGTAAGTAGGGAGAAGTTGCTCCTGTAGGATGGGCTTTTGCTCCTGCTAACAAAATTGTAGTGCTGGAGCTCTTTGCCAGCCTCCTTCCATTGACAGAAGCATTCCCAGGGACAGAAACCATGAGATCTTGGTAAGCACCCAGTAAACCCTCTATTTTCTTTGCAGGGAAGCAGCGTGAAGCCAGTAGGAGTAGGATAAGCCAGTGGACAGCCCTCCTCTGTTCTGGGCACTTCCCAGGAGCCCTGCAGGCTCTTGGTAGGGAGTTGTGGTGGGTTGACCCAAGTGCCCACCAAAGCTGCTCTATCACTGCCCTCCTCACTCAAATGGGCAGGGGAAAGAAAATATAACTAAAGGCTTCTGGGTTGAGATAAGGACAGGGAGAGATCACTCACTAGTTACTGTCATGGGGCAAAACAGACTCAGGGAAATTAATTGAATTTATTACCAATCAAATCAGAGCAGGATAATGAGAAATAAACCAAATCTTAAAACCCCTTCCTCCACCCTTGCCTTCTTCTTGGGCTTAATTTTATTCACAAATTCTCTACCTCCTTCCCTGCAGTAGTGCAGGGGAACCAGGAATGGGGATTGTGGTCAGTTCATCTCACATTGTTTCTGCTGCTCCTTACTCCTCAGGGGAAGGGCTCCTCACACTCTTTCCCCGCTCCAGTGTCGAGTCCCTCTCACAGGAGACAGTATTCCAGGAACTTCTCCAACATGAGTCCTTCTCTCAGGCTTCAGTTCTTCACAAACTGCTCCAGTGTGGGTCCTTTCCAGGAGGTCAGTCCTTCAGGAACAGCCTGCTCCAGCGTGGGTCCTCCACAGGGTCACAAGTCCTGCCAGCAAACCTGCTCCAGCCTGGACTTCTCTCTCCACACATTCTGCCAGGACTCTGCTCCAGCACAGACTTCCCTTGGAGTCACAGCCTCCTTCAGGCATCTCCCTGCTCTGGCGTGGGCTCCTCCAGGGGCTGCAGGTGGATCTCTGCACCCCCAGGCCCTCCAGGGGCTCAGCTGCCTCTCCATGGGCTGCACCATGGAATCTCAGGGGAATCTCAGCTCCAGCGCCTGGAGCAGCTCTTTCTTCTCCTGCCCTGCCCTGGGTGTTTGCAGAGCTGTTCCTCTCACATGTTCTCACCCCACTCTTCTCTGCACCCAATTACAGCTGTGCAAGAACTTTTCTTTTGTTCTTAAATCCATTATCCCCAAGTCGTCACCACCATCTCTGCTGGGCTCAGCCTTGGCCAGTGGCAGGTCTGTCCTGGAGCCAGCTGGCATTGGCTCTACTGGACATGGGGGAGACTTTTGGGAGCTCCTCACAGAAGCCACCCCTGTAGCCCCCCTCCACTACCAAAGCCTGGCCACACAGACCGAAATCATGAAGGGACAAGTGCTGCAGCCGTGCAGTGTCCTGTGTCACCTCTCCAGGAAAGAGATGAGATTCAGCCTTGGTGGCCTGGGTCAGACTTGTGCAAATAATCCATTTGTACAACTGAATTGAAGGAGAATGGAAGAGGGAAAATAACTGTAGACATTTTAAAGCAGAGAATGAAAGATTGACTTAATAAACAGAATTTTGCCGTAATACTGTAATATATCCAGAGAGTCTCTATGCCTCCTTTGTGCTACCACCCACAAAGTTTGTTTGTAGCTGTGTGGCACAATCTGCAGACCAATTGAAGGATGTGTCATGCCACTGAAATCTGTTGTTTCATGACTTGAAATTGCATCTTTTGTTTGACATTAGACCACATTTGTAGTTCCTGAATTATTTTCTGTTGACATTTCAAGCACTGCATGGTGTTTCTAAGTAAAAGTGAATCCATCCATCTTCTGTCAGGACCACTTCGCTTTTAGACAAATAAAATAGTATCATTCCTTGTCACCTTTGTGCTTTAACCAATTATTCTTTAATCTATATTCAATATATTCCTTTTACCTGAAATGCCAAATAGCCCTGATGCTACATTTTGCAGGTTCAATAATTTCTTTACTAATCTTGATTTGCCTTTCAATTTCACTGATGAACTAAGGGACCAATTTGCAAGCAAATGGCCTGGGAAACAAATGCAAGAGCATTACATCACACAAAAGCAGTCCAGTTCTTCTGTGCAGTCCCTGTTTTGTACAACCCTGTGTGGCTGTATCAGGATGCAGCTCATGGACAAGCTGCAGTGCACTGACAGCCTCTGTTCCTTGAGCAGGTGAGAGGGGAGTGTCCCACTTGGCTTTGTGCTTGTGTTAGATGCTGAGCTCTTCAGGTTTATTGCCTGTGGACCTTTCTTAGTGTTTGTGAGATTTTGGCAGGCAGTGACTGTTGAACAAGACATGTGTTACATTCCATCAGCCCCAACATGAGGTTAGGTTATCCCCACTGGTCTAGGGAGACAAATAAGGTCATAAATAGTGGTTTGATGGTTTAGTACTGGGTTATGGCTCAGCCCTGCAGCCAGCCACTGCATAGGGAGCTGCAGTGTGTGCTCAGCAACATGCACCCACAGGCCATCTGCTTCTGTGCTGATGTGATTTATAATGGAGCTAACAAGCTTCCATTATGGATAGAGGTGTCACAATGTGTCCATAGTGGTCCATCTGAAAAAAAAAAAAAAAACAACAAAAAACCAAAAAACCAAAACCAACAAAACCCTCTGTGAAGTTTTTTGTTGTGGTTTAAACCAGCAGGCAGCTAAACACCGCACAGCTGTTCCCTCTTTCTCCCCCACTGGGATGGGGGACAAAATCAGAAAGAAGGTAAACTCATGGGCTGCCATAAAGACAGGTTAATAGGACAGGAAAGGAAGAGAAAATAATAATCAAGATAAGAGAATATGCAAAACAAGTGATGCACAGTGTAATTGCTCACTACCTGCTGACTGATGCCCAGCCAATCCCTGAGCAGCAAGTTCCCACCCTCCAGCCAACTCCCCCAGTTTTATTGTTCAGCTTGGGGTCATATGGTCTAGAATATTCCTTTGGCCAGTCGGTGTCAGCTGCCCTGGCTGTGTCCCCTCCCAGATTCTTGTGCAACCCCTGGCAGGGCAGCAGGAGCTGAAAAATCCTAAACTTAGTATAAAACCTGCTCAGCAATGACTAAAACATCAGTGTGTTATAAACATTATCCTCAGCCTAAACTCAAAACACAGCACTGTACCAGCAACTAAGAAGAAAATTATGACTATCCTAGCCAAAACATAACATTTTTTTTAAGTGTGCTTTTGAAATGGTGCAAAGTACAGTAGGAGCCCATGGAAGAGTCTCTTGAGAGGCAGAGTCTGGACCAGTCCCTGCATTCAAATGTCACTAGTCAATTCTCATGTCCCATTTAGGTTAAAATATTTCATGTTCTTGGTTTTGAGACAAAAAGTTTAGACGCACACTGAATGTCTCATTCAATAATGTGTTAGTGAGTTAATTATACTAAGAGAGCAATTTTATTTTACTGGCACCAAAAATTTCAGCAAATATCAAGCAAGCTGCAAATGAGGCAATTCCAGACTGGACTTTTATTGAATTAAATGGATTATTTCCTTGGTGCCTTCAAAGTCTTCAAATATGTCTGGAATCTCTTGCCCATTTCTCTGAGTCTGCCGAAGCCAGATTATTAAAATGGTCCATTTTCCATAATATCGTCCTGGGTTTTTCTCATCACTCCCCTGATTGTTATAAATTGCATGGCATGATATTTCAGAAGATTAATATTCCATCTGCCCTGCACACTGCCAGAGGATCAAAACACTTGGCTGCTCCAACTCAGACTTAATCTGTATGATAGGCTAAGCCCTGTAAACACACGAGTTGTTCATGGTGGGCTAGTCTACATGGGTGGTTTATGCTGGTGGGAAGCTGACTGTCCATATTCAGAGATCTGTGCCACACATCATTGACAAAATGCTCTTAATTCTGTTGAGAGCTTTTAATTCTGTTGAGATTAGTAGCACTGTGACAGTGGAATAAATATTGTTGAGAATCAAGTTAATTTTGTCTGTGCTGCCATGGTTTTTTAGCTGTCCAGTTATTTTCCTGTGTTTCTCTGTGTCTAGTCCCACACATCTGCCTGAAGATTCCCACTTCTGGCCATCTGCTGCTGCACACTGGTAAATGAGAAAAAGGACCTATTCCTCATTGAAGGGGAGCTAGCATTAGTCCAAAGCTTTGTGGGACATCTACCCACAAGCCTGAATACATTAAGGAAATAAAATAAATCCCATCAGTAATAAATGGCAGCCAGCAGTTATATGGCTTCTGGTTTTCAGCATCCTATCTCAACAGCACAGTCTGTATTACTCTGTTCACAAACTTTTCAGCTCTAGAGACTAAGGGGAAATAATGCTGGCTCAATAGTGAGCCAGCAATGAATAATTATTACATGGCAATTTATACTCTTTATCTGTGACAAAGGTGAGCTCCAGCTCACAGAGGAACATGCTTCTGGTTGTTTTTTACACTCAGAACTAATCTGGACTGTAAATACTCAAACACAATCATGACAAAACAGTGTTGTTGTGTTAGAGGAATGGCTTGTGATTGTTCTTCCTCAGTATTTTTATACTTGTAGCCTTTGCTGACCAGCTCTGCTCCAACTACTTCTGGTCACCATTGATGTCCGGAGGAAAAAGAAAGCATTCTGTGAAATGACATTTAAAATGTTTTTGTGATGCTTACTTGTACATCTCTGCATCTCTCACTGAACAGTGTCAGCATGCCAAATTCACAACTTGGTGCAACCCCACCGTAATACCATAAATGAGTAATTAATTTGGTATGTTGTATCTAAGTAGTTACTGAAATCACAGTGTGTAGGTTTTAATCTTTTCTTTATCTTGTCCTGAATCTAAACTATCCCCAGCTTGAGAACTTTTACTAGCTAATGTGGACTCTTTAGAAGTTGTTTCCCAACTCTTCTTGGGTCCCCACTGATTTTTAGTCACCAGTTAAACTGCTAAAAACCATTGAAACAGTGTATGAGCAAAAACATATCATCTGTTATTTTTGTGTAGTTGAAGCTAACAAGACCAACCAAAAACTGTCCTGCTGAGTTTCATACAAACATTCATTATTCTCTGTGGCCAGGATTCAGAACCTGAAACCTCCCAAACCATCCCAGAAATTTCTCTTGAGTCTAACAAGGCTTTGAGAACCCTCATCTGGTGTTGAACTTCTAATTCAATTGGGGTGGAAAAAACACAGAGGCAAAGAACACAGATTCTTAACATAGAAATTGTATTTCTAAAGGACTTGGCTGTACAGACCTTGGGAAACAAATTAAGACCAGCTACATAGTTCCATTAATCCAAACTTACCCCTTCCATACATCTGAAATTTTATCATTATTTTGGGAGTCTTCCCCCTACATCTTGTGTCTTGCAAGAAAGTCACTGTATGTAGCCACCACTGACCACACTGCAGCAATGATTGCTCCAGTGCAATCCTCATCTCTCTTCCATGCTCTCCACTGAGATCCTGTTCCTGGAGCCATCATGCTGCAGTGGTGGTCTCTTGCACAGGAGATGTCCTGGTGTATAGTGAAGGGCCAGGAGCTGATGTCCCCAGCACATACCCCTGGGGTTTTCATTGTGATGATTCTTCAGAGAAGTAATTTTACTTGGCTAAGCACCTTGCAGTACCATGGACTATGGACCTTACCCTCCTCAATGCCCTACTTCTCCCTTGTTTTTTGGAATCTTTGAATTAGAAAGCTGTGATAAAATAATACATAATGTCCTGGAGACAGTGAGGAGCCAATTTAGAGCAGCACAATACCCAGAGTGTGTATGCAGGTCCCTTTGCATGTCTAGCCTAAGTGCTAAGGGACACTTTTTGAAGCAGATGTGTTTATCACGGTAAATATCGACCCTAAATAGTAAGGATTATTATTGGAACTTAATTGTAAAAGGCACTCTGAAAAAGGTCCTGGGTATTCCAATTGAATGAAGCTGGATATTTTTTAAGGTATAATGGTATGAGTTATTCTTTATGCCAGTGCCAAGCCTTTTTATTAGGCTCTTGAAGATGAAACCCTCTATTTTTTTGAGTGTCCAACCACAGTGAGAGTCCAAAGTGCAAATTGCCCCAATAATTTCAGTTGCTCTCCAGAACCAAATTTGCTACCAGATATTTAAACAGTCAAGAAAGGGACAGTTATTGTAACCCTGAGAGTCCCACTGAAAGACGCTCTATCCAGTGGAAATGAAGACAAAATATGGTCATAATGAAAACCACCCTTTCTAGTAGAGAAAAGTATTACAGATGAAGTGAAAGTATCCATACCGACTTCTACACTATTTCTATCTAAGATGGACTGTGAGATTCAGTTCTTCACTAACCTGATTTGTTCAGCAGCAGCTGTTAGCTTGACACAAATGGAGAGAAACAACACATTCTGAAAAGTAATCAGTTTTGAAATTTGAATACATGCTAGTGTCTTTCTTCACTTTTACAGAATAGCATCTTTTATCTGAAGAGTTCAAAGCATTCCTCAAGTAATTTATTACATCTCACCACCTCCTCTCTGAGGCTTTTAAATATTATTTTCCTCACTGCAGAAAATGGAAAAATGGAGAAATCAGAAAAATTAAGTTACTTTCCTAAGACCACACAGTGAGTCAGAATCAGAGTGAAGAGTACAAGTCTGAAGTGATAACTTCAGCTCTGCCATTCCAAATGCTGGATTATAGTTTGTCTGCAACATTCCCTACAGCAAGAGGTAATAACTTTCTTAAGAACTGCTGGAATTCAACCTGCAAGTTACTGGGACAGATGTGTTAATTACTGGATGAAATTCTGTCACCTAGCTATTCAAAGGGTCAGACTAGATGGTCAGAAAGGTCTTGTCTAGTCTTAAAATAGAAGAGTCATTGCCACCATACAAACTTATTTGCCCTTTCTCTTCTTCTAACAAAAATCAGCAATTGGTCTTGTTGAAAAGCTTGCTATGAAACTGCATTTTTCAAATCCAAGGCATATTATGCCAGAGGTTAGCAAAAATAGCTTCAGAAATCCTGAAAAATTGACAGATTGAATCTATCAAATCCATTTTTAATTTTATTTTGACAAAAATTCACACTGGGGCTGACAGCTCCTTGTAAAAACAACTTTGCTGACTGCAGTTTGAAACACACATGCTATAAAACCTTGGGAACAGGATTTATAATAAAAACCTGGCAGTCTCCTAACTCTACCAGTATTATCACCATGTGTGACAATAATATATTAGGACCATACTTCAGAGCACCTTCATTAGATTCTGACATATGGAGGAGAAAAGAGACCCTGAATACTAGGGAGGACATGGAGTGTAGTCTCAGCTGTGCATATTTATCATCTAAATCAAGTGAAGGCTATTTATTGACTTATTGATTCTAATTCAAAATGAGAACTTAATTAAAAGTTTAGTTCATTACCACACAATTACATGGCCCTCAAGACATTTCCAGGCTAGTAAAGTGCACATTTAATCATGTGGTGTATTGGATCTTCAGTTGTTATAAATCAGACATTAGTGGTGCCATGCTAATTTACGCCATCTGGGGACAGGGCCTATTAGTTTTCTATGCAGGAGACATTTGTTATTGTTTTAAATAAGGGAACTACACTTTAATGTTGCCCTTTGCTGAGCAATGGTGTTAACTTCCAACCAGAAGGCAAAGCAGTGATGAGAAATTTACTCTTGGTGCCATATATACCACATACATATACCAGCCTCTTCTCAAGCAGCATGAAGGACTGTCTGCCAAAATTACAACACCAGGCCCGAGAGAAGCTGTTCTGCCTTGGCAACAAGCTTTGGTAACTCTGCTAAGAGAGATTCTGGCAGAGAACAAGCTTTTTTGCCAATTTCTCCACAGAAGCACAGCATTCGTGTATCCAGATGCAGCCAGCATCTCCAGAAATGTGCTGTGCCAGCTCTGACATCCCTTTTGGTTCTCAGCCTCACAGGGCTGCACCTACATCTCACAGCTTGTGCTGCTTCCCCTTGACACAGCCAGTGGAAGAGTTTGGTTATGTAAATTTGCCTTCTGAGGTTCTTTGAATGCAGCAAATTTAGGATTTGTCTCTGCAGAGGACTAGATTCCTAACTATATTTGTAGGCACAAAATGCAGAATTCCAGGGCTCTGATCCTGAGCATTTCTGGGTCTTTCTGTATTTTTTGATCATTTTTACATATTTACAAATGGCCAGAACTGACAGTCTGGGAATCAAATTGTGACAGACTTGCACATGCAGGCATGAGGTGTATTAAGCCATAGGGCATTTGAGGGCAAGTCAAGCTGCTCATGAAGAATCATTGTGTATCTGCAGTGACTGAAGATCATTCTCTAAAAGAAAAACTGCAAAAAAACCTGCAGAGTGATACTGTGCAGCGTGATCCACAATAAGGGTTTGAAACCTTCACTTTGCCTGGCATCTTTATTCAGCTAATGCTTCCCACCACTGAGCCTTCTAAAAAGAATTTGGGCAGACAATTTCTACATATGCTGATTATTTTGGACTCTCAGCATAGGACTTTTAGCAGTACTGTGGAGTGGGCTAATGTCAAAGCACACAAATAAATTTTACTGTACTTCTGACCTTAGGGACTAAAACATTTTTGCAGATTTTTCAGCTTATATGTCTTGTACTTTGACTGACTTCAACACATGAGTCAGACACCAGCAAGGGAGCAGGACTAGAAAGAGTTTTCAGTCAATTCTTGGTTCCCAGCTCCCAGGCTGTTACTCACAGTTAAAAGGAAGTGCAGCCGGCAGGGCAGCAGGTGTGGGCTGACTGAACAAACAGCACAAACTATACCTGTTCAATGTGAAGCACGGGATGGGCAGAGAGAAACAAGCACAGAAGGGCACCAGACACAGCCAAGAAGCTGCATTCAGGCATTTGTCAGCCAGCAGAGATGAAGGCTGTGCTGCAGAAAGCACAGTGATTATACACCACAGGTACATGTGGGTGTGACTCGTGTGACTACTGTGGTGGTGGCAACAGAGCCAGAGAAGAGAAGCCTCAAGTGACAGAGCTTTTGAAAACTCCGTAGCCCAAGGAGTATCTATAAGGAATTGATTGGGGGAACAGGCATTTTAATAGCTGCTTAGTAGGTGCACCTGCTACTACTCAATGCTCAACCAAACAGTATTTTCCAGCTATTGATCAAGCACATCCCAGAGCTGCTGAGGAGCTGTTTTTACATAATGCCGGATATTGTGTGTGACTGCTCTTCTCTGTTGCCTCGGATGTTTCTGTAACAAGGAGACACAGACTAAGCTGGCCTCTGCTATGTTTGGTTGCAATATCTCCAAGCTGGCAAGAACCCATGTTTTACCCACTACAATTAGAGTAATGGTTTGTGCCTTCTCGTGCTCACAGCTCTGAGCCATCACTGAGTTTGTAGCAATAGCAGCATGAGACATTCTGCTGTCTCAGATCCCACTTACTGTTTCACTAATTGTCTTTTCTTTCCCTGCTTATGCTTTTTCCTAGGCTTCATTTTGGTAGGTTGAGATCACACAATGTGTTTGTGTGTGGCCAGTAAATATTACTGGAAGGGACAGAGGTGTGAGTAAGGATACAAGAGTTTGTCTTGTAGCCATGTTATGTGCCATAGCTTGTAGACCAGAGCCAGTTTTCATTTTGCTTCTTTGCTTCTCTTATGGCTGTCTGGTTTGTCCATCCAAGAAAAAGAAGGAAAAAAAAGTTAGAAAACAAGTTTTTGCCTAATCCCCTTGCAGAACTTTTGGCATCTACAAGAGAATTTCCCTGACACCTTATGAATCCTACTGAAGCCTGAAACTGAGTATTCAGGGCTAGGAGAGCTCTTTATAAAACTGCCATCAGTAGGCATGTTAACAGAGCAATGCAACCAAGCAGTTTATCAGTGCTTTTCAGGTTTGCAGAAACTGATCTGATGGGGAAAAGCTCATGCTAGATAAATTTTACATTGATTTCAGAGAGTGTCCTAGTAGTAAGGGCAACTGAACATTACAATAGATGAAGGGGGCAGCATGATTGACACCACTTGGAGCCTTTAGGAGGCAGTTTGGATATCTGTCTAAAAGATATTCTTTCAAACTGGCTTTGGCATGAATGGTCCCTTCTGGCCAAGGAATCTGTCCAGAATGTATCATTCATTCAGCTCTTTCCTTCATATGTAACAGGCAGAATAAGTCCTCAGCATGATCATGATTTGCATAAAGATAATGGTTGTAATAAAAGCCTGGGCTTCAGGGGTTTAGCTGGGTAACCACTGGGGTCAAGAAAGATTTTTTTTCTCTCACTATACAATTAGCCAGATGTACTCTGGTTAGTGTTTGCTTAGATCCTCTGAAGCACTGGAAATTGGCCATGCCTAGAAACTGACTCCTCCCTGGTGAACCTTGCAGTGGCCCAGGGTTACACTGAGACTCCTCTCTGGAATACTGGGGGAAGCAGTTTGCTCAGACTTCAGAGCACTTCCTGCAGCACGAGAGCCTGGCTAGCTTGGTCTGTCTCACTGTCTCTAAATGCTCTCCCAGCACCTGAGAGGCTTTGGAAATGAAACAAACTACACTAAAGATCGGAGTGACTCCTTTGTTTCTAAACTCTGCTTCTTGCAACACCCTTTCTGGAGTTGTAAACGCCTTTCTGTGCTATTTTGGGGAAATCAATAACAAGAAGTTCCAAGGAGGGAGTATCTACAGTAAATAATCAGGAGTTTCCTATAGCCTTCAACTCTGCTGCTGCATTTGTCCAGCCCGTGTAGATGTAGCCACCCCCATCCCATCACCTTCAGGCCCTCTGCCAGGACTGCAGGTGCACAAGCCCAGGCTCACAAGGGAGAGGTTAGAGGAGCCTGTGAAGGTCAGTGACACCAACCACACCTGAGTGTTAACACCCAGCTGGAAATGCTCAGGCAGGCAGTCTGCAAGGGGCTGCAAAGCAGCCTGGCTGGGAAAAGGATATAGTACCCACTGTGAATTGGAAGAGGAGATGAGAGGTGAAGGTAACCTGCCAGATTTGAGCTTGTTTTCAGAGTTGCTGTGGTTTTCAGGCATCTAAGCTGTGTGTTGATCCACATTTATAATGCGCTCGTGTCAGATTAATCTTTACTTTGTGGGCACTAAGAACTGCCTGTATTATGCAGACTCCTAGGGAAATAGTAATTGCTGCATTAAATCTTTCCTATGTTAGTAAATAAGTAAATATAAAACCTATCAGGCAACACAACATAGATTGGATCCTTCTTTCCTAACCTTCAGTGATTTAATAGAGCAGGAAGAAGCCTAACGAGGTTTGTCAGGAGATACTACTGAGATCTGGTGGCTGTGGCAGCTGAATGCTGCATAAAATGTAAAACTCTTCAAACACTGCAGAGTGCTCAGGTTGAGTCATTGGCTCCTTTGCCAGTAAAACTTCCATCTTTGAGACAAAGTAGTGTTTTAATACAACTGAATTCTCTAATACAGGGCTCCTGCAGCTCAAGAAGGGGTCCTGATTCTTTCATTAGTGTAAACTGTTGGTTTTAGTGGAGCTGCTCACAGGAGTTCGTCTCTCTTAATGTTGCCCAGTGCTGGAAAATTTTACTTTCAAACATTTTTTTACTCAGTGTGACTTCCTGTGGCTACTCTACTGCACAGGTTTGTTGGCTGTTAATAGACTGGCCCATAAGCTAATTCTTTCCACGTTCTACACAGTAGCTTTTTTCCTCTTCTTTTGTTAGGAACTTCAATAAAGATGGATTTTAATGCCTTTTTTAGCTGTTGAAATCAAGGCTAGGGGAATATATCTAGTGTACCTAAATTCCTAAGGCAGCTCCTTGGCACAGAACAAGTTCTGATTTGCAGTCTTTCTTTCTTACTGCTACACAATGATAACAGAAATATAGTAGAAACAGGAGATATTTTATGTATAACCAAAAATCTGTCTTGTGTAGGGTGGGAAAGCATCAAGTTTCTTAGAACTGAGTGCCATGAGATGAATGTCTGCTCTGAGGCACTTCCTTTCAAACCATTCTTTCAGTATTTTCATGCATTCTTATAACATGTATTTAGGCAGAGTGCTGGTTTTTCAACAGTACTAAAACAGAGCTGGATTGGTCACATTAAATGTTTACAAAACCTTTCCCCCCTCTGTCCCATTGCCCCCTCCCCATGTATATTTGTTTTCTTTTTAGTGTTAATAGCAGAGCCGCCTCAGAATTTTCAAAATCTAAGTAAAGAGTTTTCCAGAAAAAATTCTGCTAAATACTTCTTGTTTTCAACCCTCCTGCAGAGTGCTAAATGACAATGGAATTTCTTTTCACTAAAAAATTTCATAAAGTCTAATTGTTCTTAGAATTTTTGGATGCTTTTCCAGTTTTTTTGTGGCTCCTACTGGACCTTGGGTTTTGTGCTGTTTGGTGATTTTTTTTTTCCTCTGTAGGCAAAGACAGCACCTGATTTACCCTTAAACCTGCTTCCTCTAGAACTTTGTCACCTTTCAGTGACCCAGGTGTGCAGGTTTTCTCCCTTCCTTTCTGAAGGGAACAGATGGTCCAGTGACAAGCTAATTTTCTTATAACCACAGTAATTCAAATCCACATCGATTCTTGGTCCTGTCTCGCCTAGTGACACTGCTATGTTGTCAGTGACGAGCCAGTGTGTGTGACACCAGGACAAACGTTTGCTCAGCAGCAGCCAATATGCCTGGTCTGGGGATCACAAACTCACTTTTACAGACCTTACCAGAAAAAAAAAAAAAGGGAATTTTAGTTTAGAATATGTTTAGTTTAGAATATATGACTGTTAAATATGAAGTGTTACCTTTAAAAGAAAATCACAGATGTCTGGTGTTATACCAGTTGCAATTCATTTCTCTAAAAATATTTGAGTTAGGATACAACCTAAAAAGAACTTATATTTTTCTGACCACTACTGAAATTTTCTTTACTGAACCGTATCTATTTCAAAAATTTTAATCAGAGCTGCTGCTACCACTTCCTGTAAGGTTTAGATTTGGTTGTTTGCTCCACTGTCTGACTAGTGTTGCAACCATCTGTAAACACAGGGGACATTTAGAGTTAATAAAAGGAAAACATTGAAGCTTTGATCAGGGGAAAAGCAGGAGGTGGGTTTTGTTTTCAAATTTCTTCTTCATGATTTTACAGTTTATTAGCACCAACTTAAACAGGCTAATAGGTTCAAATTACAACAAAATAATTGCAGTTTTTTATAGAGCCACTATGAAATAACCTCCTTCCCATTTTAACCTTTCATCTTAGTCTCATTCTTATCTGTGGACTGCCCCTTTGCCCTCTTCTTCCACTTTGCCTGAAAAATAAGCAGAAAATACAATTTACATTATGTCTGTACACACGTCTAGGTTTTTTTAATATAACCCCAGAGGAAAGTGGATAAATAAATATCCATTTTTCAATAGCTGTGGAGCATTTGTTTAACATGGACTAACTCCCCAATAACTAGCAGAAGATTATACATGCAAATCTAATTTTCTGGCTAACTTCAGTCTCTCTTGGGAACCTTGGTGACTACTTGCAAACACTTTCCTTGAATCAGCAGTATCAGCAAAGATACATTATGGTGCTAAAAGTATATAATGTAAAAAGTGAGCTAAAAAGATGGAAGAAGATTTAGAAAGAAGGAGGAGATGGAAAAGGGAAGTACTATAAAGGGAAGGGCATCTATAAAGAGAGAGGGGTCTAAGCCTTTTACAATAGAGGCAGACTGAAATAACCATGGTTTCTTCTTTGAGTCGTGAGAATAGCTATTTTCTTGTTTAAAAGCTTAAAGAGCTATTAAGTTGGGCAAATCACTGGTAAAACAGCTGGAAATGTAAATAGCAATTTAAACAGTCCATTGCCCCTCAATCCAAATGTGGAATGTGCAGATCTACTTCAAAAAAGTTCCTCTGGTTTTATTATATTGTCAACGGTAAGAGGATTGAGTAGGCACCCTTTCTCCATGGGCTGAATGGAGACAGTGTGCTTTATTTAGAAAATGCACAAATTTTTTTCCTTTTCCCATTTTTCTCCTTTTTCCCCCTCTTTTTTTCCCCTTTTTTCCTTTTTCTCAATTTTTTCCTTTCTTTTTACTTTTTTTTTTTTTTTTTTTTTTTTTTTTTTTTTTTTTTTTTTTTGCAAGTGAGCAGACGAGTCTCTAATTTTCACACCATTCTCCCTTAGAGACCTCCTTCAATTGCACCATTCTTTCATTATGTGGAACTAATGAAGTGCTCTGCAACCTTTAGGTCTCCAAAGAATCCATTCCATTGCTCTAGGAATATAGTCCTTAAATAAAACATGTTTCATTGGCTGACTTCAAAACACTATTCTTATGGGGGAGGGGGGATAAATAATTGGCCTGGAATCACTGTGTGAAAAAAAAGAAGAAATTACATCGGACAATGCTTTTAAATTGTAGTTACAGTCAAAGGATACATTCAGCAGTGGCAGTTTGGGTTCTTATTCCTAGTAAGCTGCCAAAATTGGAATATGATTTCTTTGAAGTTCCAAATTGCAAATCTTTTTATGACTACTGTCTTTTCAGTGTCTGCGTTCTATTGAGAACAAATGGGTTTTGTGGTGTAAAAAATAATGCAGTAGCAGATCAATAAGACTAATAATTCAGCAGCTGAGTTGGAAGACTGGCTGCTTGTGTGTCTTAAAAATAACACCTCACATTTTATACGTTGCTTTTCTTCTCCAAAGTACCCACCAAACATTAACTCAGTCCTGTGGCTTGTTTATTCAGTGTGTGGAGGCACAGATCTGTATTATCCATGAGGTATCAGATGCCTTATTATCCCATGAATATTTGTGGGTATGGGGGCAGCTTATTTTCATCTGCCATTATGGACTGTGGAGAACGGAGTTATTTCAAATTTGTCAAAGTCTCTTCTCTTTCTAAGCAATGTCTGCCCTCTGGCATTTTTAATTGATTTGCCTTTCTTCTCTAAAGCTTTTAATTGGTCTGAGCCCTGTTTCCTTTCCCCTGTCCTAAAACCTTACAACTGGAATATGCTCTCTCATATTATCTTTGTCTGCATAATCTGCTTTTAAATAAATAATCATAATAAAAAAAAAAAGGGTGTGGGAGGAATAGCAACAGGGGGAAAATAAAGCTATAGTTCAGTGTGAGATTGCTTGTGTATGTTGGGTTTGTATCTGAACCCAGCAAACAAATGTAAACATTTAAATTTTTTTATTAGGATTCATTTCCTTTCACATTGCTTATCTTTTGGTGCTTGATCTAATTTGCAGCATATTGGATTCTGGCTTTTGGTAAACTGAAATAACACTATCAGCATGATTATTGTTATAGGACTGGCAGAAGAGATTTGCTGGCTTAATTTCAGTGAAAACTAGATGTCTGTCTTTGGCTGTAAAACAATTTATATTTATAGAAGCTGTTGTAATCATCTATTTCTGAGTGAAAGGATTTCTTGGAGCATAACTGTTCTGCAATACACAGGACTTATCCCAAATTTCTAGTGTAAAAATAATGCATTTAAGCTCTGTTGAACATATTAGAAAAGAAAACAGTGCTTAATGAATGTGGGGCTTTAATTTTTGGGTGGCTAGGGTTAAGTTACAGCCTTTAATAAGCTCCCACTGTATTTTGGTAGGACAGCACACTGCACTTTGCAGTACTGAAGACTGCAGAGCAGCAGTCAAGAATAGGGACTAAGTTTTGCCAAGGTCATTAGTAGCAGTGGTTGCCTAATTGTGGAGCCTCGAGTGGCCTGATTTCAAACATGCACAGAGCTTGCCGTCACTGTGTCAAGCCACTCTTACATGTAAAATGGAGACACCTGAAATTCCTTCCAAAATCCAGGCTCTAACTCTATTTCTGGGTTTTTCAAACTTCCTGTGTGAACTTGAGAAAGTAATTTAACCTCTCTGTATGGTCTTTCCCTCATCTTTACTAGAGGACGATAATACTCCCCTTTCCTGTGTTATGAGACCTAATTCATGAATATTTATCAATCTCTTTGTACAGAAGAGAGCTGCACAATACTGGCCCCATCATAAATAATTTTTGAAACTGCAAATTGGAGACTTGCTGGAGTTTCTATAGCTTGATATAGGAGTGATTCTGGAGCTGCACCCTCTCAGTTCCTAGTGTGGAGTGACTTTTATGTAACCTTGGTATCCACAGACAGAGTTCCTATTTTGTTTTCTGCCCAAAGCAGAGTGTGCAGGCTGGTCAGCTGTAGCTGGCAACCATGGAAGCACTGAGTGAGGCACAGATGATTCTGGGTGGCACAGATGGCAGCACCTGCAGTCATTGCCCAGCTGCTGATGGTATCCCTGCCCTGCAGAGAGAGATGTGGGCTCTACTACATCTCAGTTGTGTTCAGGTTGAACTGGGACATGCAGTGCAAGCCTCCCACAGGGCTGACACTGCTGTTCTATTCAGAGTGGTTCATCTTCCTGTTTAGATCTGGCAGGGTTTGCACACCCTTGACACAAACTTGAGTGTGCAACTGAAGGCCAAATAAAGCCAGCAAGAAGCTCTAGGTTATTCTGAGTTGTGGGGCTGGACTTGCAGAGGTAGAAAGCAGATGAAAATTGAGATCCTGTTCAAGCATTTAATGCCCTGATTAAGCACTAGCTGAAGACAAAGCACACAGAGAGAGCTGTAGAAGGCAGGTACTGCCATGTTCAGTGTCAGGTCCATAAAAATGAGAGATGAAGTTGTCTATTTCTAGGTAACAAAAGAGAAACCTGGGATGCTGTGTTCCATGCAGGTTCTGAACATCAAGAAGATCTTACATGTGCTATCTGCAGCCTTGACACATACAGATATATCTACATACATCTGGCTTTTCTGGTGTCCAAGGATTCTTTCATTTGGAAATTGGTGGCACAAGTGTTGATTTTGCTTGCATATAATTCTACCTTATTTGATTGAAATTAATTCCAAATTATTTTACATGTATAATTTAAGTTGAAGAACAATGAGGATTCGCCTGGGAGCTTTCAAGCAGTCAGTAGCCTGTGCCTACTGTATTTTCACTTTGTGATAGTATACATTTTTCTGATTTCATCAGCTCTCTGAACACACTTTTATGAAGTCTTATTGTGCTGTTATCTTCTGTAAGCTACTTTCACTGTAATTTACCATACCTGTGTTAATCCAATCCATCTCTAATGACATAATAATACTAACAAACAGCAACACTAATAATGGGTCTGCACTGTGTATTTCATGTAATTTGAAAAGAGAAGCAATGAACACGAGACTAAATCCTGCTGTCTTTATTCATTCAGCCATGGCCTTTCAATTGAACAAAATAATATGCAGGATTAAGGTGAGTGGAATTTTACCCTTTCTATATCAAGTCCTCCTGAGGACACTGCATTTAATTCTATTTGATAATCTTCTCTTTTATTTGCCATTTCACACCAGCTGAAACTGCAGCTGCCTGTCAGGAATTGAGTTAGTCTGAGCTTCAGCTATCTCATAGGTAGCTTAGTGCACTAAAGCATAGGCTCCTCTGGAGAGTCCTTAGGGAGGAGAACTCATTTAGCAGAAAATTATAATTGGGGTTTCCAAGTGGTTCTGGAATCATTGCTGTGTATTTTGATAGAATGATGTATTTTCAAAGCCTCTGCAAGTGTGCAGCCAAGCAGGGTGTGCTTTTAAGGATGAAGTAGGCAACCAGGATACCTTGATTCCTGATCCTTTTAAACATGATTACTGGGAAAACGTGTGAGATATACACTCTACCGTTGAGATGCAGTACGAGGGGTCTGGGGAGGGGTGTTCCCCTTCTGTGCTGCAGAGGGATCTCTGCTGGGTCCTTCACAGCAGCGCTGGGAAAGGGGGCTGGTGTCTGTGTCAACATGGCCTGTGAGCCACGGGCTCCCTCCCAGCAGCTGCAATTACCCCTGCAGCCACAATGGGACTGAAAGAGAGTCCTGGGACTTGGGAAAAACATGCTAGAAAGAAGGAAGATTTGCTGACCTTTTGTTTTGTTACACTCAGGTTAGAACTGTAAAAATCAACACNCAATTATTATATATTATTAATTTAACATAAATTGTACAATAATCTACTTGGTTGTCTTTACCAGAATATTAACTTCACAATGCTGCATCCAAGTATTTTAAAGATCCTACTGTGAGATTTATCCTTCTTCCTTAAAAGACAATGAGGAAAAATAGTCTTCTCCCTGTTTTGAACTCTTCTTGTTTCAGAAGCACTACTCCGTTTACTGGGAAACAGTTAAAACTTTTTATTTGTCACAATCCTGAGCTAATCTGAGCATGGCTAGAGATGGGAAAGAGTTACTAGAGGACTACAGGAGACAGGACCCTGCTTGTTCTCTTTCTGAACCTTTGATTGTGGTGTGGTGCTGCCCTGAAGGTTATTTCTCACCAGGTGAGCCCCACAGTGCTCATGCTACAGGACTACAGCCCTAACTTCCTGCTGCCATCCACCTGATGCTCACTGCTCTCTCCAGGTGACAGCTGGAGTGTTTAATAGCATTTTTTCACAGCTGAAGAGGCCAAGGCTACAGTCACAGCAGGGGAGANTTCTGTGCTGCAGAGGGATCTCTGCTGGGTCCTTCACAGCAGCGCTGGGAAAGGGGGCTGGTGTCTGTGTCAACATGGCCTGTGAGCCACGGGCTCCCTCCCAGCAGCTGCAATTACCCCTGCAGCCACAATGGGACTGAAAGAGAGTCCTGGGACTTGGGAAAAACATGCTAGAAAGAAGGAGGATTTGCTGACCTTTTGTTTTGTTACAAGCAGGTTAGAACTGTAAAAATCAACACACATGGGTGTATAGACTTTTCTGGTTTGTTTTATTTTGTTTTAAGAAGGGGAGGCATTGGGTGATGTGGTAGAAAATCTGAGGCAAAGATTTGAGCTTGGATATTCTCTGCAGTATCTTCTCTGTTGGAAGTTTCTCTTAAACCAAAATATCATGATAGCCTGGTTCCATCAGATTTGTCTGGTGTGTTGACAAGTGGAGCATGATTCTACACGAGACGTGGTCTTTCCTATTGCTGCACAGTTCTGTGGGAACTGAATTTTACTTGTAGTATTCCCACTAAAACCCTAAGCACACAACTGTATCCTTAGGTCTAACTTTCGTTTCTCATCTCCTTTGTCTAGTCTTTCAGACTAAAACATGTTCATTTTCATTGGTGGTGAGGTTCATCATAGTGCTCAGCATCAACATTTTAAGCATTTAAATATCTAAAAATGTGAAGAACACAGCTGATATAATCAAAATGATAAAATTATATAAATTATAAAATTAATATAATTATACATTTTATATAATTCTACTTAATAATTTATATTTATTATAATTTTAAATTATTGCAGTTATTATATATTATTAATTTAACATAAATTGTACAGTAATCTACTTGGTTATCTTTACCAGAATATTAACTTCACAATGCTGCATCCAAGTATTTTAAAGATCCTACTGTGAGATTTATCCTTCTTCCTTAAAAGACAATGAGGAAAAATAGTCTTCTCCCTGTTTTGAACTCTTCTTGTTTCAGAAGCACTACTCCGTTTACTGGGAAACAGTTAAAACTTTTTATTTGTCACAATCCTCAGCTAATCTGAGCATGGCTAGAGATGGGAAAGAGTTACAGGACCACAGGAGACAGGACCCTGCTTGTTCTCTTTCTGAACTTTTGATTGTGGTGTGGTGCTGCTCTGAAGGTTATTTCTCACCAGGTGAGCCCCACAGTGCTCATGCTACAGGACTACAGCCCTAACTTCCTGCTGCCATCCACCTGATGCTCACTGCTCTCTCCAGGTGACAGCTGGAGTGTTTAATAGCATTTTTTCACAGCTGAAGAGGCCAAGGCTACAGTCACAGCAGGGGAGATGCAGGCTCCTTGATCAAAGCCCATATCAGTTCTGCTGTGTTGAATGAACAGNATTATTGCAATTATTATATATTATTAATTTAACATAAATTGTACAATAATCTACTTGGTTGTCTTTACCAGAATATTAACTTCACAATGCTGCATCCAAGTATTTTAAAGATCCTACTGTGAGATTTATCCTTCTTCCTTAAAAGACAATGAGGAAAAATAGTCTTCTCCCTGTTTTGAACTCTTCTTGTTTCAGAAGCACTACTCCGTTTACTGGGAAACAGTTAAAACTTTTTATTTGTCACAATCCTCAGCTAATCTGAGCATGGCTAGAGATGGGAAAGAGTTACAGGACCACAGGAGACAGGACCCTGCTTGTTCTCTTTCTGAACTTTTGATTGTGGTGTGGTGCTGCTCTGAAGGTTATTTCTCACCAGGTGAGCCCCACAGTGCTCATGCTACAGGACTACAGCCCTAACTTCCTGCTGCCATCCACCTGATGCTCGCTGCTCTCTCCAGGTGACAGCTGGAGTGTTTAATAGCATTTTTTCACAGCTGAAGAGGCCAAGGCTACAGTCACAGCAGGGGAGATGCAGGCTCCTTGATCAAAGCCCATATCAGTTCTGCTGTGTTGAATGAACAGAGTAACTGAACTAAAATGCATTTAATTACAGTACAAAGAATTTCATGCATTTATATTTCAATATAGGTATCTACTTCAGAATAAAACTTTACTTGGTCTACACAGGTTTTGTCTAGGCTAAAAGTTGTTACTGGTAATAGGCCAGGCTTACTGGATAAAGTCAGGGCTTGAACTCAACCACATCTTTAGTAACATGCTTCTTGTTTAAGTTTATATGGCAATGGGCTTTTAAACTGTGGATTGTGTGCAGTAAAGACTGCAGCTAAATAAGGGGATGAGTATGTGTTTACACTTGAACTAAAATAAGCACTTTGATTTTAGGAAATCTGTACTACATAGCTCCCACTACATAGCTGGCTTGGACTTGGATTGGTAAAGGGATTGATGCTCTGACCTGGTGCTTAGTCCTCCAGCTGTTTTTGATGGAAGAGTTTCTGTCCCTGCAGTAAATTGAACAGATGCTGCAATACAAAACTATCTAAGTTTCAACAGCATTGGACTCTCTTCATATTACAGCAAATTAAAGGGAAAATCTTGAGAGCAGCTTTGGTACTGTGGGCCTCCCTGAAGAATGCAGCATTTCAAATCAGCACACAAACCTCACTCTAGCTCTCAGTGGCTGGGTGGGTAGGCAAGGAGGAAAATTGCAGGAGCTGGCTGCACTACAGATATTTTTCATTCCTGTCTGCAAGAAGGTGTCCTGAGAAATAACCTTTAATTGTTTGTGGAATTGTGGAGTCAGGAAAAAATTTTATTAAAAAGCTTCTGTTGGAATTTTCCTGGACTCTTCTTGCTGCTATTAACTTTAAAAGTGAAATGGTTTTGGTTCAGAAAAGGTTCAAAAGAATTGTTGCAGGAGTCTTACAAGATCTTACCGTGATTTGGGAAGATGTCCTGCCAACTCACCCACATCTGCAGCTGCTCTGCCAGGCTGCAGTTGAAGTTTGCAGCCTCTGGAAGTCCTGGGGCTTCTGTGCATGCTTTTGGTTTGTGCTGTTTTTTGGGCTTCTTTTTTTTTTTAAATAATATTTTTGAGGGGGATGAGGGCAGGTAGGCAGGGCTCTGAATCGGAAAAAATTTATATGTCACAATATTAAGTCCTCTGTGAAGCTGGATCAGCTTTTGCCTCTGAACTGCTGCCATGGTGTGTTCCACAGAGCAGAGAGGACTGCCCATGTGGATTAGAGCCATGTTACTCCCCACAGCTGGTTTTGAGCTGTGCTGAAGGATAAAGAGACTGTGAGTGGAGGGCATGGCCTCTTCTCTTTATCCTGCACTATACAATTCCAAGCCTGCTGAGACAGTCTTTGCAGAAGTCTATAGGCAAGAGCAGTCCTGCTGATAAATATGTACATGCTTCAGTGTTCCTTGCATGTTCAGGGCGTTGATTAGACCGGGAAAGCGAACTGATAGCTGACTACAGATCATGGGTACAACAGAAACTACCTCAGCCTGAGTGCCCAAAGTGCTTTGAAAAAGAAATCAGGGCTGGCTGTAGTAATTTTTGAGAAAAAGTTCACTTTCAAACAAGAGATCAGAAAATGTCTTCTAAAACAACCCAAAAGCTTTCTCTCATCTGTTGAGTTACTAGAATTCTGTTTGCTATCCTGTGCAGTCCAGAGCAGTTAATGACTATCCAGGATTTAAGATTTAAACTATGATAAGCCTAAAATACATACAACAGTACCTTCCTCTGAGTTGCTTGACATTTTTAGAGTGTGCAAACCTGGGTGTTCAAGAGGATTGTGTGTTAGAACAGCAGCGATGCAACATATTTCTTGGCAATCACAATAATCAGTGAGATTCATTTTGAGAGTGACTGAACTGCCAATGCTAAGGTACAATGGCAAGTAATCTGCAGCAGATTAGGAGCCAGAACTTCTACTAGCACAAGTCACTGTTCTGAAGTCTTCAGTGGAGGAGTCATGGAGAAAGAGCAATTGGATCCTTTTTCCCTTGCTACTTCCCTTCTGGCTCCCTGATGCCCCCATTTCCTAAAACCAAACCATTTCACAATGCCACTGCCCATCTCCTTCTGAACACAAGGACACACCACCACCAATTCTAAAACTATTTTGGCAACAGAGTTATCAAACAAGACTTTCAGAAGGTATCCTTTTCAGCTGTATATTTCCACAGGTCCTTGGCATCTTCTCCCACCTGCTGAGGTATAATCCCAGAGCAGGTAGTAGGCACAACTTTGTTTTGTGTGATTTCTCATGCAGCTTTTACAGGTGTCCCTTATTAATTTCAAGAGAGACTGCTGTAACCAGTCTCCTGTACAATGAAGGTTATAAAGTTTTACACAGCTCTTTATGCATCAAGTCCTTATTCACCTGTTTGAGATGCAACCTTCATCTTGGCAAAATATGCTTTTACTAGGATGGAGTGAGTAGCACTAATGCAGGATCTACTCTACTTTACTTTTCATGGTGATGATGGTATTTCCCATCTCTTCATTAATGTTATCATCTTTCCCTCTCAGTGATTATAATTCAAGCAGAAGGGAAAAAACCTAACATCTCCATTACTCTTCCTAATAACTCCCTCCTCTCCCCCTTCTTTCTAGCTGTTAAAGCATTTTTCTGAATAGAAAACTGTTCATGAGACAGGAGGAAAGAAGCTCATGGATTTGTAGATAGCAATGCTCAGTAAGGTGTTTTGAGCCTTATGAGCCTCATGATCCACTGTGTTAAAATAATTACATGTTTAAGGAAATGCTTTTGCATGAGTCTTCATCTCTTTTGGCACCCTGGCAGTGAAAGGAGAGGGACACTTGGATGAAGCAGGTGACCAGTTTTGGAGGAAGGTAACACCACAGAGAGTAGCTGTCCTCAAGCATGAGTTGATGTCTCTCTTCAAAGTCTGGCACTGACTTACACCTTTTTTTTTCCCAGAATATCCAAATTTACCACTACTTCCACATGGTTTCACACATTATCTCACTGATGGGAGAGTGAGACAAAACTGATTGTGATCTCACCAAAGCTACGGAATAAATGTGCCCTCTTACCTGTTACAGCAGCTGCTAGGTAATTCCCCATTCTCTCCAATTAGGAAAAAAAGAAAAAACATCCTCATCCTCTTATATGCTGAATTTTCTTGTGCAAACCTTTTATTATGGATTATGGTGGACTTTTTTTATTGTTGTTTTTTACTCCCATGTACAAGAACAAATCATTGAATTACTTCAGCTGCATGCTGCTGCTATTTGACTTCTGGGAAACTTACACGCTGTATTTTCCTGGAAAGAAGTAATACAGCATTGACTATGTGGTGCTGTGCATGTCTATTGCCTGTTAGTTTCAAAAGCTTCCCCTAAGTATGTGTACAAATACAGAATAGTCTATATTGCTTTGAAGAGTTGGGTTTGCATTGTTCCTTCTTCCTAATAGCAAGTATTTAAGTAAAGCTTGGAGATACATGGTTGAGGGTTCAAAGTCTAAGTGCTCCCAGCACAAATTCTGGCACATGGACTCCTTGTCCCCTATCCAAGGGAGCCAGGTCTCTCTCAGTTCTTTGAAGCACAGTTCAGAAAGAGAGATGAACTGAAGTTAAAAGGGTTGGGGTTTATGTGCCTCACTGGCCTCATGAAAGCCCTAATTGGGGAGGCACACAAAATAAGTTTAGTATGTTATTTTGAGAGGTGCTGTATTAATACAGTGGAAGACAGGCTCTGCTACAGTGGGCTTTCACTGCAAATGGACAAGATGGACAGAAGGAAGGAAAAGAAACAGAAATGGAGAGCTAAAGCATTTGGTTCAAGTTTGCACAGGCTGTTCAGTGACCGCTGCAATCCCCAGCCCTATCAATAGCTTGTGCTGCCTCCTGAGGCAGCAGTGGCCCCAACATACAGGTGTTCATAAATAGCAAACTGGGAAACCAAATAATTCTGCAGATGCTGTTCTGTCTTTGCAAAGCACTTTTGGAATGGTGCATATCTGTGGGAGAAGGTGTTCTGAAGGTGGGAGTACTGCTCTGCAGCCACAATTCTATTTATGCTCTTCCCTGATATGCAGCTTTTCATGGACCTTCTATTCTGTAAAGAGATGGATCCTAATAAAACATACCTCTTTTATTATTAAGCATTATTATTATTTTATTGGAATAGTCCCCAAAGCTTTAAGGACATTAGTATGGAAGAACATTAGGAGCCAATTAACATGCTGCAGGCTGCCCAAAAGTTTTCAGGCAGAGCTAAAGTACTTTGGTAGAGAGCTGAAACGCTGGAGGTGCTTCCCAAGCTGGGCTGGCTCCACCTGCAGCTCAGGCAGCTTTTGCTTACGCCCCTTATCCAGTGTCCACATTGGAAGAATCTGCTTAGTCATTACATCTAATATTAAATTTTTCACAGAATCATTTGTGGAATTGACACAGAGATGATGTTAGATGATTATAAACAAGCACAAGAACATAATTACAGGTGGAAAAGGTGGAATTTCACAAGGATCCCTTTTCAAAGATGTGTCCCTTAGCAAGGAAGACTCTGAAAAGAGCCACCTGGAAATATTCAGCCTGGCATTGTAGATGATGTTCTTTACTGTATGTTATAATCCTGATTTACAGGTCAGGCCCTCTTTTGATAAATACTGCACTTTTTTATTTCCTCACGTATTCTATCTGTCAGGATCCTGGTTTAAGGAAATACACAACGAGTTAGCTAGAAGATGCACACCTGATCTGAATGATCCTTAGCTTTCAATTGTATGCCATCCTCGGAGTATATAAGGACATATATAGACAAGGTGATATTTGGATCAAGGAGGCTTCCTTTCCTGAGTGCCATACAGGTGTTATAGATTATAAATGTACAGAGTCAGACACAAGTGTAGTGATTTTTGTAACTCAACAGATGCAGCTGACATGACACTTACAATACATGGCAGAGAGCGAGTCACTAAGGCAGTGAAAGTATTTTGTTGCTTTAGCAAACTTCTTTATTGCACTGTGGCTTTTTTAAAAGTTGAGATAGTTGATTTTTAGACAATTCTAGTGGATTTCTTCATGAAATATAAACTTTTTGGACGATTTATCCCGTGATAAACTTCAGTATGATTCCATGAAATTGAATGAAAAGGCCAATTGTGAAATATTAAAAAAAAAAAATAGGGAAAAAAAAATATTTAGCCTTACTTTTCCCATAGGACAAAACATCCTTCCAAAGTCTTGGAAAAGAGCGGCCCTTGGGTGGCTCTGCCATGACGGTCACGAGGTGGCGCTCCAAGGCACCGGGTGGTCCCTCTGGGGACCTCCGCGGCACGGACGCGCCGTGTATCCATGGAAGACTCGGGCATGGAATTCACCGCTGCACCTCAGCCGGGGCACACAAAAAAATAAGCGTCCGGATTTAAACCAGCAATACCCCTAACCCCACCCCGAAGGGATTAAGGACGGGAATGGCCAAAGTAGAGGTGTAAACACGCGGAGAGCAAACAGCTTTGGCACCGTGCAGTAGTGGTTTAGTTTTACCGGAGGATAAGGACCGTGGTGTGGAGTTTTACTGAACACCCAGCTGGGCTGAGCAACTTTTCTTACATTTCCTTCCCATCTCTTAGAGCTTAAAAGTACTAAATTGAGCTACTTTCTGGGCAAGTGTATTGTACTGAAATATACGTAATATTTGGGAGGAACTTGTCAAAAAGGCATCTAAGGCTATGACAGGGTGTATTTATCTTCCAGATGCCAAGTGGAGCTCATGCACGACAGACAGACAGCCTCGCAGGGGAATTAGGAGTTGAAACGACCTAAAGTAGCAAAGCATTTCAGCAGGGGGGTGTCTGTGAAAGAAGGGTGTAATGCAAAGAAGGGCGGCACGGCCATAACAAGGGATGTCTGCCTGCTATTTCAGTCCTTTAAAGACAGTCTGGAAGATTTTAGGGTCATGGAGCTTGCCTCAGAAGGGGAAAATGTCTCATGCTTGGGTTTAAAAGTGAAGGATTTTCGCCTCCAAGGTGGTGGTGATAATGACACTCCTATGTCCATCTGCAGCAGAGATGGTTTTGGGGAGAGCATCTCCCACGGGCCGGGCCAGGGCCGCACGGGTCACCTGCGGAGCCGTGGTTGGCACGAGTGCAGGGCTTGGAGGAGCAAAACCAGGGCTGGAAAAGGGCACTGGCCTCCGCAGCAAAGCCCTTAAAATGCTGGAGGAAGCCAGTGGACCCGTGGCAAGCGGGAACGGAGTTAGCTGAAGCCAGGAGATAGGCAGAGGAGCAGGGGAAAAAAA
>VZTH01010560.1:181824-291814 GCA_013397815.1 Aleadryas rufinucha | reverse complement strand
CGCGGGAGCCCCGGCGAATCAGCGGGGCGCTGTCAGGGCGTCAGCGCCGGCGGCTCCGCGCGGCCGGCCCCGAGCGCGTCCCTTATCGCAGACAGGGACCGGGGATCGCATCATTATCATGGGCACTGTTTGCTTTTCGCGGCGCTGCTGTTTGCTTTTCGCTCTCGCCTGGGCCGGCAGGTTGGCGGGAGGCAGCGGGGGCGCAGGTAAGAAGAGGGGGCTCCGCCGCCGTGCCGCCTTGGCCAGGCGCGGGCGGCGCGGAGCCGCGGCCCCGGGGGGACCGTGTCTGTCCGCTCTCCTCTCCCCGCTGTAAGGTGTTGAGGGGGAGGTCACTTCTCGCTGCTCAGAGCGCCGAGGGTGTTGGAAGTTGCGGTGGGGAGGCGTTTTCTCGCGTGTTTGACACAGCCGGAGCCGAGGGATTTCTGCAGGGAGAAATGGGGAAGAAAAAGTTACTTTCCTTGAGTGCCTACGAGATAAGTCTGTGCTGAGCCCTGGAGACTCCGCAGAGCAAGCGTTAGCTGGGATATCTTCACAGGTTTTCCCTGTCTGCGCATTAACCCAAAGACCTGGTGTTAACAGCGGCGCTCGTATCAGTTTAATAGCTGTAATGATACTTAGTCTTTGCTTCGGTGTTTAAAAAAAAACAAACCAAAAATCAAACATCCCCCAACCCTATCTGCTTTGGAATGTTGCAAGCGCAAAGTGATTTCTGAAACAAATGTATGCAGGCTCTGAAGTTGTGCTAGGAGAAATCTTTTAAGGTGAAGTACGAGCGGGGGCAGGCGGCGGGGGGGAGGGTGAGGGTGTGGAAAAATCCCTGTTCCTCAGATAGAGGAGTTTAAATGTAACAAAATGAACGAAGTCAGCCTAGAAGTTCTTAAAGTCCGAGTAATGCAATGTGAGATGTGGAGCAGAGCAGGGGCTCATACTTGGTTTTGCCCTTTCATTTGACTCATTGGCATTCACGCCTGACTCCCAGGCATCCTCTGGTTGCTGAGAAATGTCCCCCTTGGCTCAATGCAGTTTGAATTTTTGACGGCATTATAAAGAGTCCAGCTGTCACTTTTGCTGATCTTGATGGGAGATGGGTGCCGGTTTAATGACTCAAAAGTATGAACCAAAGCATTAAAAAAAACCAGACCAAACCCACCAAAAAACTTCTTTTCTCTTTGTGCTTGACTGAATCTGTGCCTGATCTGGGCAACACCTAAGCTAATTTCACGTAAATCATAGCTAGATCTGAACTGGCTCAGCGGTAAAAATAAACGAATGGACAAGAAAGAAGGCAACGGATTGCAGCAGCTCTGCCTTACTCCGGAAAATTACGACGCTCGGTGTTCTGTTCCCCTCTTTCTTCGAAAAACAAAAACCGAAACCCCTACAAAAACAATACGGAGTCCAGGCAATTCTCTCACTGGGATTCCAGAGGTGCCCCGCGGGGCCGCCCAGGTCTGCACCTCTAAGAGAAGTTCTCTGCTGTGTGCCATGCTACAATGTCTGCTTATTCTCCCCTCTCTAAATAGCCCCCTCCTGTTCCCGGTGACTTTGAAGGATCCGTGTGTTATCACTGGAGATGGCTGAGTGAGCACTTCTGAAACAATTAGCGTTAGGATTTCAAGCTAACAATAAAACTGTTTTCACTTTAGTGCACCTTTTTGAGGATCTGTTAATCTAATTGGCATGAAGCCAACTGCACATGCCTCTCGCTGGATGCCCGTCTCCCTCCCTCCGCAGCACCCCTGTCTCTTCGGTACTTCCCGATCATAAAGCGGGGGCTGCGCTCTGTGCAGCTCTGCGGGTCCCTCTCCGGCTGCTCACCCGCTCCCCTGCCCCTGCCTGTCCGTGTCCTCCCGCGAGCCCCAGATGTGGCTGTGGCGTGAAGCGGGGAGGAAACCCCTGGGAGGTGCGGGATTGACCCCACGGCCGCGCTGCCGGCTCGGCCCGGCCGGCGTCCCCGGGCTGCGGTGGCATCGCCGCCCCTCGCGTCGGGCGCGGCGGGTGCCGGGGTGGCCGGGGAGCGGCTGTGGGCAGTGCGGGGGGCGGGGCAGCTTAGGCAGGGCTTTAAGTGTTCCCATGTTCCCAGCACACCCCATCCCTGAATAGGTCGGAGTTGGCTTTTTTTTTCCCCCCTATGCTCACTTCATTAACATTCCCACGACTACCAAATCTCCACTCTGTCTCATCCTCCTCCCTCCCCATCCTCTTTAAATCCGGGGAAGAGAACGAATGCCCGTCACTGAAATGTTTGTAAAGGCTGCCTACTCTGAAAACAAGAAAAGCGGTCTGGGTCCCCCCTTTCAGAGTCAGACTTACCCAGAAAGGCACCCATCCGAGCAGGGGCCGGGACGACTGCTGGGACTTTTTTCCTCCTAAATGAATGTTAGTCCAAGTAGATGATGTTATTGCAGGTTGCTTTCCTCCATGCTACCTTACCGAGTTTCATATGGTCTTCCATTTATTTATTTATTTTCTTCTTAGTAAAAAGTATTAATGTGGTTTTGCTGTTCAAATATTTCTTTTTCCCATTCCCCCACCAGCACAATTTAACTAGGGTTTATCTTTATAAATTAAGAAAATCACTGTGCTAGAACATGTGCTAGGTCTTTTTTTCTCCTCTTATAGGTAATTTAAGCATTCTCTTGTTTTACTAAGATGTGGGTCTCCAGTACCATACTTATACAGTAGAAGCTAATTTCTAGCGTCTACAGATTTCACTCATAGTGCGGAAATGTGTGACCGAGTCCCTCCAGCTCCTTGGAGCAGTGCTTATAAGTGACTTGAGGAGAATGTCACGTTGGCTGGTTTAGTTATTTATCCTTAGATGTTCTCATTTCTAGCATGACACTGGGAAGGCAGGCAGGCAGGCAAACAGCTTCAAGGGGAATATCTATCCTTGGTGTTTGGTGTCTCAGGTCTCCCTTCTTATCTGTCCCCTTGGGGTTCGTTCTGTGCTTCCAGATGTTGACGAGTGCGCAGAAGCTACGGATGACTGTCACATCGATGCAATTTGTCAAAACACACCAAAATCCTACAAATGCATCTGCAAGCCGGGCTACAAAGGGGAAGGGAAGCAGTGTGAAGGTAAGGACAGACCGGCTCCTCTCCTGTCTCTTCTCCCCTCCCTTCTCTTATTTGTTTGCTCTTTAAAAGCTTTTGTAAATAGCTGAATTCCTGCAACGATTAATGCAGATTTACAGCTGCTTAACCTCAAATCCGGGTGTTTATTGGCAAGCATCCCCCTGCTGCTTTTGCTAATTGTCCGGCACCGCAGACGTTGTGCCCGCCAGCCTGCTCTCAAGAATAAAATAAAAAAGGGGGTGTGAGGGAGTGGCGTTCCCCACCGAGGCGATTCCCAGGTAGCACCAGCTCCTCCTGCGCAGTGTTGGGCCCCCGGGGACTCGAAGCGCCACGCCAAACACGTGGGTGTGGCATGGCATGGCATGGCATGGCATGGCATGGCATGGCATGGCATGGCATGGCATGGGGCGGGACGGGACGGGACGGGATGGGATGGGCCGGGCCGGGCCCCCGGCCAGCTCCCCGGCAGAGAGTGGATGGAAAGGACTCACCATTGTTTTCCCCGGACAACTTACAGAAGGTGTTCTTCTGTACCTACTCAAACAGGACGCTGGAGTTTGCTTCTCTTTGACACTCTACATGTGTCATGATCATATATTTCTAGTCCATGGAATACTATTTTCAAAGGAAGCATTTCAGATTATTGTGCTTATACAGATTTTAAAAAACTTATTTTACTTCTCTGTGTCCTCACATCAGTCTTGTAATTGAAAGAGACCTTGCAGGTTTTATTAGGCTCTGTGTACACTCATTTGGATTTTATGCACTCCACCTTGCTGAATCTCAGTGGAGAGATGCTCTGGTGAGAAGAGCCAATATTGTAATCGCAGCAGAACGCCTTACAAATAAAAGATGCAAGATTATTATTTTTCCCTACTTGGAGATGCTTAGTAGATATTACATTTTCCTTCTGAGTCTCTCTCTTTCTACGACAGAATGCAACTTTGTAAAAAACGTCTATAGCCAGTCCACTAAAAAGATTGAAGACGTAGAAACTATTTTGGTCTACAAAAATTTGAAACCACGTATTATTCTCCATGGACCTCCAAAATGTTGGTTCAAGTGCCTTCATAAAGTATTTTTGTGGTTGTCATATTTTTTTGTCTTGGGCTTAAGTTGACAGAGACAAATTCTGACTGTCCACCTTTTGGTGCTCTAGCACCTCTGAACTGCTGTTCTTCTGGAAGCCAGATTTTCTTTCTTGCAAACAGGATAATCATTCAGCACCAGTTCTTCCTCTGTTCATCCCATCCAGGGAAAGAGCTACAGAACTCTGAGAAAATGCACTCAAGGCCACAGCTGTGGAGGTTACAGCATTCTCCACATTGGTACTTGTTGTATTGGTTTTCTACATTAAAAGTTTCCTTATGCTTTAGCTGTTCATATTTTAGTTGTTGAGCTCTATTTAGTGGTAGACATGGCTTATACTCACGCTTATCTAATATACATACATTTCTTTGCCTGATGTGCCTTGGCTCCCTTAAAAAAACCCCAAAAAACCCAAACTCAGTAAGTAGTAAAAACCAATATTGTTCTTTGTAATGATGTACAGAATAATGGAACATCTGTGTCTGATATCAAACTCATATCTAATAGAAGTTAGTGTCTGGCAAGCCTGATAAGTAAAGCAAACTGAGGCAGCACTGCAACACGTTCTGCATGGATGTTCAGCATTAGTCAGGTAATGTAAGCTGTCTAAACCAGGTATTACTGTGCATGATATATAACTTTTTTATACAGTATTATGGTAACAGTTCTAAAGATTTTGCATCAGCTCTGTGTCTTAAGTTAGTAATTATTACCAAATTTTGGAAGAAGCAGAAAGCTTCAGAAAGGGTCAGTGGCAGGTCTAAGATCTGCCTCAGGCCTGCTGTACATGGAGAGCGGGTTTATTATGCATCTTGAGGTTAAGTATTCAAAACCTACAGAAATAAACAGACTAGCTTAATTTATTGATATTTAGTATTCTGTCACAAGACAACCTCAGTGATAGCTGTTAGAAGTTATCTTTTAAGATGGGTCGGAGTTGGCTCAAAGGTGACTGTTACCAAAGGTGAAACCCACTGGATAGTTTTTGTTGTACCAAAACTGGGTCACTAAATGGTTCTTGGTCTTTATGACTGGGCTTTTCAAAATAAGCCTTTTGATAAATGAAACTAATTACCTATGAGAAAACCTATGACTTTGTACAGCTAATGAGCCTCTTTAGCTAAAGGTGACTGTTACTACCTGTGTTGCTTCGTGCCTGAAGAACACTCATTATATCACAGCTAACTCGCTTGTACTCCAGGCTCTCTCATACAACCACATTTTACTAAAAAAGTAGAATTGTCATTCATGCAGTACAGTGATCTTAAAGACATTATACTATCAAATTCATTGTGATAAATTTTAGTGAGCAACAATACAACCAGTTTAGGTTGTATTGAAGCATTGCAATTAATTTAGAAACATGCATGTGTGTTTATTTTAAAGAGTAGTCTTAAATACTGCTTTTGTTCACTTAAAATCCATTTTAGAGCAAGGGGTAGAGTATGGGCAATAACATTTTTTGGATGGTTCTTAGGAGTACATATTTGTACATACGTGTCCAGTATATCAATATGGATTTGTGTACTCATGTGTATTTATTTATAGTTTTTCTGAACAATGGGGTCTGGAGGCCAGTGCAGTAAATGGGGAGCCCAGGCTCTTGTGCAGGATTTTGCTCAGGGTTTGCTGCTGGGAGCTGAAGGGTGGGGAGAAATACATGTGACACAAATATTTCTTTAAGGACATGTGGAGAGCTCTAGCAGCAATCATATGGAAATGAAACATTTTCCTGACAGTCTGTTAAGTTTCTTCAGTAGGGAATTTCTTTCTGAACTTTGATTTTCTCTCAAAATGTCTTTTGGCCTGGGTTTCTCCAGAGTTTATGAGGATTGAGGATGACTTTTCAGTTCACAGGTCTTTTTTCTTCCCTTTTTTTCTGGCTAGCTTTCTTGCCTGAACCACTTGACCTCTTTCTTTCCACAGAGCACAGTTGTTTCTCCAGACAGAAGAGTTCCTCATTCTTCCTGTGTCCTGTCTTCTGCTTCCCTCTGTAGATTTCAGTTGACCTTTTTCTTTCTTTAATCAGGTATCTGTTATGCTTGGTAAAGACTCCTGGTCAGCATTTCTATGATATTTTCCCATATCATGTAATGTATCAATGTCCTTTGAACACAAATTCTCTAGCTGGCATTTTCATAGGACAGAATAATGTGTCCAGCCCAGGACATCTTTAAAAAATAATTGCTTTAAATTTTCCATTTCTAGTCAATATACAAAACCCATTAATTTATATTATAATTAATTTACTTGCCCTGGCACATCTGCTATTACCTAAGAAGTCTTCCCCGTTGTGATTTTAGTCAGGATCTCAAATGCAGTGGGCTGGATTCAGCTGCAGGCAGGATCTTTCATGGTCCATAGGACTTTGTCCTTACCTTCTCAACACTGAATTTTGGCTTCCCCACAGGTTGGTATTTCAACAAAATTGTGTCAAAGCAATGGAAATTCCAGAAAATTCAAAAGGATTGCAGGTCCTGTGGTTCCTTATGCCTTGGCAGAGCCTTCTTTGTCTCCGATGCAATGTTGTGTGTTTGCAGTTGTGGGATATTCTGTCACTGAACAGTGTATGAAGGGGCTTAGCTCTCAAACCCAGTTGTTTGGGGTTTTTACCCCATGCTACTTCTCTGACTACTCCAAACTCTCATGCCATTAATGGTTAAAATACTCTGTATAGTTGTTGGTTGATGTTTATCTGTGCCCATTTTATATCCAGTTAGTGTTAAGTTTGTTTTATAAGTTGATTTTCCCTTAGCCTACTGTTTATCCTCAGTGTGACTGTAATTTCAGTGAGTTGCTCTAGCTGTTGGGTTTTTTTCTTTTGGATTATACCTTACATGTAGGACCCTTAAGACATGTTTTTGGGACTTGTTGCTTCTGGATTGTAAAACTCTACTCTGAGCTTTCCCATATTGACTGAGATTTTCCTCTTGGAGCACTTTTCTACTGTCTTTCATAATATTTTCATAACTCTGCTTCAGTTCTTTTAATAATTGATCTCATACAGTTGTTACCATGTTTCTTGAAGTCTTTGTGCAGAAGAGAAATGTTCACAACTTTGAAATGTTCACAACTTTGAGCTGTACTATTTTCCTTTTTTTAATTCTCCTGTGAAGCTTCATAATGTTGTTGATGGATTTCTTACTGAGGGCAGCATACACATACCATGGAAAAGTGTCTTGGTAGAGTTTGCCTTGAGAGGGTGGTTTTCAGAGTTCTGCTCACGTTGGAAATTTGTGCTGTATCAGTAGCAGTTCTGCTTGACTGCTAGGTGAGTGGGATTGTGCAGTTGTAGTGATTTAAGTTTGTCATATGTTCATGTATTTGTAGTCTTTTTCTTAATGTAAGCAGTCATTCTAGATAAATAGGCAGGTGATGGTGATAATCTGCAACAGGAGCCTTTATTCTTGATTGCCCCAGTGGTAGCACCTCACTGAGTTTAAGCGTGGTACAATCTCAAAATAAGAGAAACCATTCCTGCCTCAGTCACAGGTGTATTCAGCCTCACAGCAGGTTATATTCTGCATATGCCCATTTGGAAACACAGACCAACTGTCCCTTCTGACCAGTCATTATCATCTTCAGTGGTTTTGTGGATGTGAAGCCAAGTTTCTACTTGTACCTGTTTGTTAGATCTGTTTTTAATGGATTTTAAACAAATCTTAGCAATTGGAAAAACTTCTCATCACTTTCATTTGAATAATAATGATTGACTCTCCCATCATGACTTAATATTCCTATTACAACTTTAATCTTGCTGACCTGTTTTATCTCTCATTTTCTTAAGAAGCTCACTCACGGTCTCACTTGTTGGATTTTCATTTTGTTATGGTCTCTGTAATACCTGCTGTGTTCTTCTCACACTCTTCAAAAACGAATCCAAATATTGGGACAGGGCTTCTCTGAATCAATCAACCTGGAAACGCAGGACTTTGCAGACTTTTCATTTCCCAGCTCCCAATCCAGTATCTCATACTGAAGCCTCCTTTTGTCTGCAGTGATAAGTAAGTAAGGCGCTTCTGGATATCTTCTAAGTGGAACAATGATGCCATTTCCTTAGAGAGCTCCATGGTGTCCCATCAATCCACAGTCAGCAGTTCTCTCTTTCTTCATTGATGAAGAAACCATCTTCATCAACGATATCCTGTGAGAGCTGGGACACTGTTGGGTGTCCTTTGGTTTCTAAAACTCAGGCATCTTGATGTTTGCACAACTCCAGTGAGCTTAGACTTGTTCTGTCTGTCTCTGCAGAGTAACAGTGATGCCACTGAACAAGGCAGCTTAAGTGACTTCTTCCTGATTGACGGTTCTCCCAATTGCAGTAGAAGGTGAATTAATACTTTCAAGGACTCCCTCAATCTCCCTGAGTGAGGTCTGCAGTGGATATTAGGTGCTGAAGCTGCTGTGCTTTCCTGGGGCTACAATACCTTGACAGATGGTGTTCATGTCGTGTGTTGAAGTTCGTGTCACCCTCCCCTAAGGGCCGTGTTCCAGATGAAACCTGGTGCTCCAAGTCTGTGCTGCTGGTTTGGTACCCTTGGCTTGCAGGAGCCCATCTGAGCACAGAGCAGGGTTTGACTCTGACACCTCCAGATCTTATGGGGATTTCTATTCCAGGGTCAAATCTTCCTTCCCAGTTTGATTCATGCAGATTATGGGTTTACTCTGGATGAGCCCCTGTGCTGATTTCACTGAAAGCAGCTTTCACAATGAAGCAGTACATGTTGTCAAAAAACGAGGGAGAGAGAATATAAACTAGCTTCTTTGATTTGAGCTGATAACTGCTTTTTTATTTTCCCTTTCTCTTATTGGGTAGCTTGATGCATTTTATTTGGTTTGGGCTGATAAAAATGTTCCCAGAATTTAATTCTGAGGCCTTCTATATCTCTGCTTTTTTTCTTTTTCCTTTTTTGTTTTAATTGTCTGGTACTATTTAAGACTCAATTCTGACTTGCAAGTTTTCTAACTTGCACCAGGGGATGAATTTTCTTGGGGGATGGAGAAGTAGCAGCAATAAGAAAATACTCCTGAGAACATTCTGTATTAAATCAGAATTTTATTACAGCCTAAGTGAATTAACAGCTTATGATAACTTTTTTTTTTCCTCCTTCATGCTGCTTCTGTTCAGTGAATAGGGCTTTTGTTTTGGTCAGAGTTGAGCCTTGATTTTATTTATTTATTTATTCAATTTGCTGTAGTTTCCCAACTTTGTTCAGCAGTTCATCCACTAAAACCAGAATATCCCTTAGTAGGGCTGACATGCCCTGTTTAAATGCTCCCAGGGCCATCAGTCCCCATGTGTCACAAACCCTATTGTTTTCTCCTCTCCCTTTTCTTCCCTACCCTGTCCTACCTCTCAGAGCTGCTTTCTGACAGCCCATAATGCTGCTTCAGTGAACAGCTCCCCCGGTGGTCCACTTTGGAAATCTTCCATTTTGTCTTAGAAAAAGAACATTCACTCCAACTTTTTTTTTTTTCCCCCCTCCAGAAATGCTTCTTGGATACAAATATCACTATATTTTGCATAAACAAATACCATGCCATATGAAATATGGGCCTCATTCTTTAACAGCATTAATTGTAATTCTGAATTTGGAAAAGAGAGGGTTTTTTCCAAGGACACTTCTCTAAATAGTTGATAAGCTCCCTGTCTGCTGGATGGTCTATGGGTACCCTGGGAACTTATATATAAAATTTTGTCAGCCTCAACAGTTGCTAAGCTGCAGAACCCAGGGTGGCCTCCTGGGGTGATGTAAACTTGGTGTTTAGAAGGAACTTTCTTTCCCCCCAGATATACAATGGAAATTAACTGCCCGGAAAATGATAATGAAATGAAGGAACGGAAATAAAATGTACTGAGTTCAATAGGTCTGTCCTTCTGTTGTCCTCATACTTTTTACACTTGCCAGGTACTATCCAGTTTCCCTTGTTTTCTCACCTGTCACCTTGACTTCTGGTGCAGTCCCCTTTCCTTGCAGTCTTCATTATGTTGTCTTCTATACTCTGTTACTCAGCTGTCTTTTAACCTTGTCATTTCCCTGCTGCAAATCCTGCTTCTCTTTTGTTCTTTTCTCATGTATTTTCAGTTATTTCATTTAGCTTTCCTTCTCCTGTGACCTCAGTGGCTTGCTGCAGTTACAGCAGTGTTGTTCTGAGTGCCAGTGTCCCACAGCAAGACCTCTGGGCCTGGAGAACTGGCAGCTGTAAGCTCTAAGTGCCCCTTTCTGGTCCTTTCCCTTGAGTTTTGTCTTTAAGTCAAAACAACTCCTACCAGCTCTCAGATTTCCCCTTTTTCTTGCTTTTTCTCCCTTTTCTCCGCCTCTTTCCTGGCCCCCATCAGCAGCTCGGAGCTCACCTGTCCCTCAGCACGTTCCCTGCTGTTTCCACTCCCTGCAGCCTCATGGCTCTTTCCTCAGTGGCTGGCTGGAAAAACATCTTTGCCTGGCTGTTTGCCATCATTTGTTAGCTCCTCTTTGATTATGGGCACTCTCTTCATGTGTGTCCATTGCACTGCTGAAATACACATTCTTTGATCTGAGGCGGATGCAGGACACGGTCAGGGAGCCTCTGCTGGGATGATGGCAGAGAAGGAGTTAGGGAATGTGACCTCCTGCTGCTCTCTTGCCCAAAAAAGCTCCACTATTGCTGCTTTTATCTCCTCTACATTTGAGCCAGGTAGCATCCACTCTGTTCATTGGCATCCATGCTGTTAGGACACCGTGGAGGTAATGGGAATCATGGATGGGGTCTGTATCCATGCAAGAGGATGGTGGATACAGTCCCTCTACCCCTGTACCAGCCCAAGGCTGCTCTAACCCAGGATAGATGTGAGCCTTAAATTCAGGGCAGGTTTGGCCAAACCTCAGGCAGTGCTGGGATGGAGGATGCGTGGCAGGAATTTGGAGGGAAAATGTGCATGGATTCTGGTTGCAAAAGGAGTAGTGCTCCCTCTGCACTGATTTAGGAAGTTCCTTTTCCTTGATGGTGCTTTTTTTTTTGCACAGGGGCAATTGATGTGGGGCTATTCTGTGAAGAATATCACTGAAATAATACCCCCAAAAGTGGAAGAAAACACAAAGGAGTACAGCCTGGCCCTGTAAGCACTTCTGCACTGAAAAGTCAATGAACTGGGATATAGAGGCTGAGACACATGGCAGGGAGAAGGTGATGGTGAATAGATTTCCTAATCTGGTTTAGTCCCTGGAGCCATTGTGGTGTGAAACTACAGCATAAGGTTGAAAAAAACACCTACCAAGAAGGATGTTTTGGAAACTTCAGCTGCCTAGATTTTGGCAGATGCCTGTTGAGCTTTGAGTTTATTATATTCTCGGGGGAAGGGACGGGGCTAATGAATTTTTAGATGGCTTTTTTTTTGTTTGGTAAATTTTCAGCTGTAATTTGACCATCTTTTTCTGTCCTGAGAAATCTCCTGAAAGGTAACTCCCTGACACCTTATTGGAAACAAAATCTGAGAGCATTAAATCTGTTCAAGTAATTGGGGGAGATTTATTTAAACATAGCAAAGCAGTGATTTTTCCATATAATCTCTTTAGAAAAAAACTAACTTACTGGGTTTTTTCCTTTGCTTTAGTATATGTATATATTTGTTTTAAATTTCAACAGAAAAAAAAAGACCTGCTTTAAAGCAGATACCCTACGAGAAAAAACGTTGTTCATATATAAATGTTTGGCAGAGTTATAAGAAACTGAAGATAGGGTCTGACAGACTTCCTTGAAATGTCAAGACTTTTCTACACATTTAAGATGGCTGAGCAAAAGAAATACTCTTACATTACAGCTGGCAGAATTTTTTTGTTCAAATGCCATGAATCACCAGAGTACTCGAGCATGTGCTTAATCTTGAGAAACTGTTACATTTTAAAGTAATTCTGTTTAAGTGCTTTATTAAATTGAAGCTACTGCCTTATTTTAAATTACAGTGCTGCTTCTCTGGAGCCTGTAGAAGGTCACAGTTTTTCTTTCAGTGACCAAGGAATTAAAAAAAAAAATCTGGATCATTTAAAAAGGTGATTTAAGACCTTGATCTTGCACGTGCTTTAGACCTAAACTTAGTGCAGTTTGTTTGGTGCTGTAGGACCCACAGACAACATACCAAATTCAAGACCATGCTTTCACAACTATTGATAATGTTTTACAGCTATCAATGAATCAGAAATATTAAATAAACCACTTTCAGATTGTTCTGATTCTTACAATCAATTTGTTAAGCAGATGAGCTTAAGTTATCTCAGAGAATATAAAAGCCAATTTTCATTTACTCTCTCAGGGCGAGGTCACTGAGCTTCATGCTATCGTTCCCATGCCTTAATCTGCATGAACCACTGTCAGTCCTCACATTGAACATCGTGCTCACAGAACATCAAAAGTTTTACTGAGGGCAAAAAAAGTGAGAGCAGTGCATAATACCGATTTGGTGATTATTGATGTTGTTGGAAGGAATAGTGCTGCTGCAGAATGTGCTTCAGAGAAGGGGAACCTCTACAGAAATAGGTATTTGTTGGATGCATCATTGCTGAAAATACTACAGGACATTAATGCTGTGCATTCTAGTTCTTGCTGTTGTAAGAGGGGAACTGCACTGAAGTGCCTTTGTTCTGATTTCATTATCTGGAAGCAGAGGTCACATTCAGAACTTTCAGTCTCCCTGTTGTAGTGGAAAAAGGGGTTGAAATAAGTGGGGTATTTGCGTTGCTGAATAAGTAGCCTAGGTAATGCATATCTAAATGGTTTGGCAGCGCATGCATAGAAGGAATTTGATATCTGACTTCATACCTCTAGAGATGTCAGTGTCTCTACCAAGCAGAGTTGTGCCTTTATTCTTTTGGCACATTTCTGTTTGCAGAACTTTGTTGGAAAAGGATTCCATGAAAACTGTGACTTGGAGACATGCCAATGTCTTTCTCTAACTACAAAGCACCAAAGTCCAACTTTATTTAGAAATTTCCATTTTTTCCTGATGCATTCCAACCTGTCTAAAGACGAATGTGATCAAAGCTCCTCTTTGCATCTCCTTTTCCCCCCCAAACACCACTTTTCTCTTAAAGCAGCCCAATTCTTGCTTGCACAGTGGTGAGAGTTCATCTGATCTGTGGTGCAGGTCTTGGTACAGCACCCACTGCACAGGCAGGTGCTCTGAACAGATCACTCCTGCTCCTGAGTTGGGATTTTCCTTGGGATTTTTCCAAGGGCTCTCCTGGTGCCTTTGTGTGCATGGGCACACTGGGGAAAGGCAGCAGCCTTTGGCTGTGCTGCAGACCGAACCCAGAGCCATGAGGGAGCCTAACTGCATTACTGGGCTTCTAGAGGGCAGACACAAGTGGAACCCTCTGGCTTTTGCTTGGCTTGAACTCCTAGGGAAGCAATTTTACCTCTCTTCAGACAGGAGTGTGCAGACGTATTCAGAGTGCACAGGGTGAATGAGGGAAGGAGGGCTGCCAGGATTTCTCTGACCTGTGTCTGTTTTGGTTGTAAGAGTGAGCGAGGGAATGGGTATAAGAGAGGAATAGACAACCTCAGCCTGTTATCTGGAAATAAAAACCTGAATACTAAAATGCTTTGGTTGGATATAGTCTGTTTCATTAGGTACAGAATGTTTCACTTTGTGAAAATGGCAGCAGCTTGTTCTGTATACACACAGTTTTACATTTAAGGAGATGATGGCTTCAGAATGGAAGAACTTTTATAATACAGTTCTCTCAAAAGCTTTAACAATGGAAACAACCCCATCAAATTGTTTACAGTGTGATTGTTTACTAGGAAAATACTTTTTTGTGATATGGGTAAAATCTAAGGTGTTGTCACTTAAGTTTCGCATTAACAATCATTTCTAGGTGTATATGAAATGTATTTCTCTTCTTTATCCTTCTGGCACTTTGCATCCTTTCACTGTCTGTTTTGAAATACTTCTTTTTACATCTTTTTCTTGAGGGAAGTGCAAGAACCGCATTTAAAAAAAAATTTTGTTGACTGCATCACATGTGGTCTTACAGGGCAAAACCCAAAAGCTTTAGCTTTCATTCTGAACAGGGAATACACAGAAATCTCAGGATAGCAACAGCAGTTGCATTAATTTTCTAGAATAGCTTAATGACACAATTTACTTTGAGTTAATACAGAAGTTTCCAATGCACATTTCTGAGTTCTTTCACTGAACTTTGTTGCACAAAAAAAAAAAAGAGAGTTGCTAGAATACCTTCCTGTACTGCTTAAGCTGACAGGCTCTTAATGATGACCATTAATATTGATGTTATGATTAGGTACTGTTAATAATTTTGAGCTGTTTTAAGGCAAGTATTCTGGTGGTCTGTATGGAAGGCAACAGACAGTTGCTGTAGCCTGCTCCACAATGGGCTGACAAAATCAGTCTTTATCCTGAGTAGGATTACATTGCTAACTCAGGCTGCAATTGCCTGAGTTAGCAAGAGTCTGGACTCAAGGGATGGGGGGACACTTTCTGGAAGGAGCAGCGTGTTTTCCTTAGTGCTGCCATTCACTGAGGAAAGCCCCAGTGTTTGTAGCTGAGAGCGCCTGAGTGGTCCTGTTTGCACCCAGCGTTTTCTGGGGGTGTCCTATCTAATGGGAAGGACAGCCTGTTGTCTTGATAACTGTGATTTATTTGGGTGCTTTGGGGGAGTTCTGAGGAGTCCAAAAGGCAGGTGAGAGGTTTGAGTGTGGGTGTTACCAGAGGGTCCTTCTGGAGCTGGGCTCTGGCCCAGCCGGGCAGGGGGATGTAGGGATGAACAGGAATGCAGCCTTGACTTGCTCACTCCATTTGGCTTGAACTTGCTGAAATACTTGATCTTGAAGATGAGACCAAGCATGAAGAATTTCAGTCTTTGAAGAAGCTGTGAAAATGGGAAAAATGGAAAATAGAAGGTGAGGTGGGAATGCTTTAAAAGGCCATTTATTTAAGCAGTACAAATCGTAGTTTACTTCTGCCCTTATCTGTCAAGCACACACACAACATCTATGCTTAAGACCATCATGCCAAGTATAAGCACAACTATCAAAAGACAGAAATATGCCACTGGGAAGTTTAGTGCATATTCTAATTATTGATGTTTATAAAATTAAGGAAAAGAAACATAATAGGAACAAACATTGTGCTATATAAAACTGCAGAATTTGTATTTTGTTTTTTAAGCTATTAACAACGTATCATTCCACTGAAAATCTAGTTTACCAAGAGTTTCTTCTTCAACAAACTTCATGATCAACAAGGAAGTAAAAAACTTAAGGGAAATAAATACATGTCTTCTGGTCTGAATTAGTCACTGACATAGTCTTTTCTATTATAGTATTTGAAGCAGGACAGCGCGCTTTAAATGCATCAACCCATTTAACCTTAATTGCTTGGTTTTAGTAGACATTTGCTAACTAAAGGAACCAAATTATAGCTTGAATTAGGCCTTACTAATCTTAATTAAAAGCTCTACTTTATAATCAGAAACAGCCTGTGTTTAAAACAGTGAGCATTTCTTAAATGGCTTACTTTAAAATACTAAGGCCCTTTTGCTAATAATTGTTTAGACTGAATACGGGTAACCATTATTCTCCTTATATTGCACTTAATTAAAAATATCTCCTTCATGTGGTTTTGTGCAGTCTGCTGGCAGTAAAATTGTTTGACTGGTGGGGGGTGGGATTACTTTACTTTTCCTGTGGTAATTTGAAAACATGTTTCTGCCTTTGTTTTAAAAGTTTTCTGGGGTCACAAGTTACAAGATTAACATGTGAATCAATACAAACATTTGCTTCCTGCATTTGTCTGTCCTCAGGCGAACGCTTGTCAGTCACTCACAGCCATTAATAATACACCCTATAATTCATTTAGTTTAATGTTGAAATTGTGCTCAGTCACTTGATTATGGTCTCTGCACTCCTTCGGAGACCTAAATTTCAGTATAAATCAAGTCTGTTGTATTGGGAGGGAGGCAGGCAGGCCCTGGCTCTGTCTGTTGAGCATTTGGTGTATTAACAGAGCTCCTGTGCTTTTCAGGGCTGTCTGAAGAGGACAGAGGGTGCATTTCATCTGTCCAAGGCTGGATCTCAGTAGTACAGATCAGCACATTTAAACCATTTGGTTTGCTTACCCTTTATAGTTGAGGGAGAGACATTTCTTTTGTGCAGTTTGCCTTGCATTATTGGAGGCAAAAATAGGTCAGATAAATCATGTCCTGGAAATAAGAGTCTTCTTTCTGACACATGTGGGCATGTACAGTGGAGGCATGTAAAGCTGGATGAGGTGTATCTGGGCAAAGAGCCTGCAGCTGTGAGATTCAAATTCCACTGAAATTAAAGAAGAATATTCTGTACTTGTGCTTTGAATTTAACCAGGGCATGGGATTTTTAAGATGCCATGTTATCATTGGATCATTATGACATTCAGCCTCCCAGTCTCAGTTTTATATTTTTAGTTCTTTAATTGAATTTTTTTTCTTAGTGCATCCTACTCAGGAAGCACTGCTAGACTGTGTGATCATACCTTTATTTAATTTGCAATGCTTTTAATTCAGTGGCTGAATTACCTACTTGCACAAACTAAATACAAATTAAAAGTCCTTTATATGCTATGTCTACTAGACCTTTATGTGCACTCAGGAGAAAATTCCATAAAAAGTCACTTGTGCCAGTTATGAAGATGGAAGGCCTTCTTGAATGTCAGTTTTGTTTGCCTAGTTACCAGATCTTTGGAAATCCCCTCAAGCAGTTTTTAGAATTTCTCCTTGTTGTCCAGTTAGTTTTATGTTCTGTGCTGATGGAATACACAAAGATTTTTAAATTATACCCAGTACAGGAAGGCAAAATCAGGACTCTCTACAGTGGGTGCAAAGAATGTGGTCCCTACCTATGCTTCCTACCTGTGTGTATTTATCTTCTAATACCAAAAGTGTGTAAGCTGGCCAGACCAAGTTTGAGTGAAGATCTCTCTAGCCTGATGTGCAGCCTCTGACAGATGCCAACAGTGGATGCTTACAGTAGGTTACAAAAAAAACATGAAATGGAAGAATGCAGCTTGAGATTTAAAGACCTTCTGAGCCAGGAGTATCATTCAAATCCCTGTGTTTAATGACATCTTCAGAATGGGAATAGAAAATAAGTATGTTTGCTTCTCCAGGTGTTCTGCAACGCTCACAGTGGTACAGAGGTGATTAGCCATGCTCAGAATACTGGGAAAGAACTGTGCAGGAACAGGTAATGGTGTACACCTGTCTCTTGGCAGCCTCCCATTTACTGTGGTTTACCAGGAACCTCATATTGTGTTCTCTACATGAGCAAACCCTACAAACTCTAGTTTTTGTCTTGGCAACTAACAGCATCTTCAGAATGACGGGCCTTCACACTGTTCTGAAAATGAGACTTCATTAAGGAGAGTCTCAAGTCAGTTGTGAAAAATTAATAGGTACTTTGAAAAGCTTCACCTGGATGTTTGACCAAACTTCAGGTGGCTACACTGTTAAATCAGGTGCTGTGGATAAACACCCATAACCCTATTATTTCATTTTTGAGTCTTTTACTAGGCTGAAGTCCTCTATTATTTATGGATGAGTTAACTAGTCAGGCCTTGCTGCCCTGTTTTCACTGGATAACCAAGGATGTTGTAATGTGTTCTCTTCTGGACTTCTGTTTATGTATGTTAGAAATACTGTGAATATACACCAGAGACAGTCCTAAAACAGGGATTCTCTAGAAAGATGGGAAGAAGGAAGAAGCATGTGGAATTCATGAAGAACGTTTCAAGAAGTGACATCTCAATTCTCTACTTTTATGTTGGATGTACTGTCCAATTAAACAAAAAAACCCCAAACCCAAACTGTTTATTGAGTTGTTACTGAAGTGTTTAGGCGAGACATTGCTGCATTTTGCTTATCTCTGCATAATAAAATAGCATTGTTGTGAAAGGGATCTCATAAGAAATCATCTACATGAGAGTATTGGGAATAGGTCCACAAGACTAAACAACTATTTATATAAACTTAGGCACTTTTATCCCGCTGCTGTTGGGGAGGAGGTCAGTACAATGGAACAGCTTGGCTTTCCATGGTGCATTCTGTCAGAAGCAGATTATTATTTGCATACTGCACAGAAGTTGTAGACATTTTTTGGTTCTCTCTACCTAACATTCTCCCCAACATAATGAACAAATGTAATTGCTTAAAATTCCCAAAGGAAAATTTCCAGGCTATGAATATGTGCTCTCTTCAATTTACAGTGAGTGTCCATGTTACTATTTCTGGATCTGCAGATTCATTCTTTCTTCATTTAATAGTGTTAATGGAAGCTGTGTGTGCTTTCTAGTACAGGATATTTGAACACTGGAGCAAAAATATCTGATTTCATGGCAGAGCTGAAACTGCATATGTCTGCCCTATCTCCATTTCTTGTCCAAACATCAGATGTGAGCACAGCTCATAAATGAAAATAATTGATGATTCACAGGTCAGCAGTGGTGTTTTTCAGATCTGAATGTTAAATTTCATCCTTACCACTTTTCCTGGACTTCCCTCGCTACGAAATTGGTGTTTGTACAGCTTGCCCTGGCCTCATCTAACCCTCACTTACCTCATGTTCAGCAAAGATGAGTGTGCAACTTCATTAATTCCTCTTCCTGCTATTGCTTCCCTACTTGTTAAAGAGTCCAGGAAATGTTTTGAGAGTGTGGAAAGGGTAATGATGATGGAAAAGCCAGTGGGTTGCCTGCTACTCTTCACTATCGGTACATTTATGTCCCTGCTGGACAATGGCTGCACATCCACAGGTCAAAAACCAAAGGCTGCTTACTATTGTTTTTTAGATTTTCTCTGGGGTTATTTGTCTCTGGTGATAAATAGAGCTCTGGCCCACAAGACTAATTTCTGCATGGCCTTTTAAAAGACTAGGAGAGCCTACATCATAACTGATGAACTCTCTTTGTGAATAAAATTTTAGAACTGTCATCATGTATCGGTACGATTGGGTTCTCTGTTTCAGGAATAAAATAGCTGGAATCCAAAAATTACATCAATGTAGTATTTGTTTGAAAATAAAACCCTTCTGCATTTATCTACTACAACAACATCTAGGGCTTCTTGTTGATACTGGCCAGGGCCATGCTTTCAAAAAAATGGAAAACATTCAGTCTGTGCATCCAAGCAAAGCTGCATGGCAGGTACTTTACACACAGTGGAGACAGAATTGTTGTTAAGAAGCTGAGAGAAGCTGTGCCAGAATTCCGAGTTGTGCAGCAAAATTGTGCCAACTGTTTTGGCATCTTGAAAATAGCTCCACATTTAATGATTGTACAGTTCTGATGGAGACAGCTTTTCGAGCTGTGAACTGTTTCAGACAGTGCTTATGCATGCTCACATTTAGGGTATAATCATTATTATTATAGGTTTAGTAAGGTTTAACTTACTGAAAGTGAGATGCTGAAGCACAAATCTGTAACAAGCTTAAATTTTCATTACAGGAACAAAATGTGACTTGATCATCTTAAAACTCTTGCATAGTAACAAAATTTGTAGCCTGGTAACTTTTGTACTTTCTAGATGGTGCACAGAGCTGAAGGGTGGTGGACAAAAATGAGTTTAAGCTTTTTTGCAAGGCCACCTCAAAATAAAAAAAGGTATTGTAAATATTTGATGATTTCTATTCAGTTTAGGCTTCTCAGATCTTTGTGAAGTGAATGGATCAAGATTATAAATGAGCCATGCAAATGGCTTAACGTAGGGTCATCTCAACTAATTTTACTCCTTGTTTCCTAAAAATACCCACAGCCCTGCAAGGGACTCATGAGCAAAACTAACACCACTCTCCTGAAAACATAAACTAAATACAAATAATGCATCTGTATCTAGGCTGGAGCACTGAAATATTTTTAAAGAACACTTACAGTAAGTCTTCTTAACACCACAGAAAACAGAAGGAAAGTAAGAAACCATCAGTAATATCTCCTGGATTAAAAAAGTGTAATGTGAAATGATTAATGTCAGAAATCAGGCAACATGCTGGTATTACTAGATTACTCTTGCCAGAGGTAATTACCATGAGTGTGAGGGACTTCTCTTTGATTGAGTTTTAATGAATGACCAATACTCTCATTTTTCAGTGCATTCCATGTCTGTTACAGCTGTTGTACCATCATGTAGACCCTCCTGGACTGGATAAAAGCTTCTGTAGTTAGAAAAACTGTTTACAGCAAAACCAAACATAATGATTCTAAAGCAAAGGAGGATCTGTGTTTTGATGACCCAAGTTACTGCCCAGTCAGCTAGGTGAGGAGTTACAGCCTTTATCCTTGTGAAGGACTTAGAGTGGCACTCCTTGTAGGCTGCTCTTTACTGTTCTCGGCAAACCAAAATGCTGAGAGGCTTTCAGTTCATAGAGGATGTTGTTGGGGAATGGTATGGATTTGTCTGTATTCAGGGAACAGGTGGCAAAGTAGGAGGCAGAGTTGGTCTCTGGGGCTTCGTAAGTGTTGGGTCTGGCAGGGAACACAAATTCATGGTTTCCCCATGGATCATGTTGAGAAGTAGCCACACGACTTCAGTAAATGTTGAAATGAAAGGCAGCCCTGAGCAGGTGATTCCCTCATTGCAGGGCACACCAGCAGTGCAGTGCAGAGCTGCTCTGCTCACAGATTACTTGTGTGGGACTGTCCTGCCAGTTTTTGTAGGCTGGCAAAATTGATATCTGATATGTGTCTCATACAGAGGAGGAAGTTTGACCAAGTGGTACAGGATGACAGGAGCCCTGTATTTTAGAAATCTTGCATGATATAAATTACCTTGTATTCCCCAAGTGGTTAACCAGCACAGCAGAGTTGTTCTTAGCCAGGAGTATGCAATAGCCCAAGGGCTACTGCTAAAGTACAGGTGAGAAAAATAGTCTGAAAAAATAAGCCTGCTGTCAGAAGGTGTAAATTTGCTGTACGTGTGTTTCCTCTTCTGCTGGAAAACATACTAGTTCCTCATATCCAGGAAGGTTGAAAACCACTGCTATATAGCCTCTCAGGCTGCTTGTGGTCTTGGCTTTTTCAGCCTGAAATGGAAGTAGTGTCAGTCTGCCAGGGACTAGCATGTGCTCTGTCATACCAAGAAAACTTCATTTGACAGTGCATAATCTGCCACTGACTCACTCTGAAATGGGCAAGAAGCCACCTTCTGTTCCCCCACAGAAAGGGCCACATAAGATAAATTAATATTCATTCACTGATAGGTTATTAAGAAATCTACTTCGGAATTGAAGGTTGGGATTTTTTCCCTTTGTCAATGGACAGACATTTAAAAATGAAATGCAAAGGAAGGTTGGAGATACGCAGTCTGAGAATGAGATGCCTGCAGAGTCTGGAAAAAAAGTAGGTGAATTGTATCTATGAGCTAATTTCACTACTTGAAACATTCTTCTCAAAATTTATAGGTGCACATTTGAATTTAAAGATCTAGGAACAACCTCCTGCCATGACTTACTGAAACAGCTATAATTAGGATGCATACACACCAGCAGTGTCAGTAAGGCACATGGAAATACTCTCCCATTAGATCTCCAAGAACTTGGAAGATTCGATGTAGAATCAAACATTTCCCATTACATTAAAAGAAGGAATTGTGGTGGAAAATGGCTGTGATTTAGAAGTGGTGGGAAAAATGCTGTCAAATGTCATGTTTCACATTCATAACAGCTGGTGAACAGGAAACCTCTCTGCTTGAGCTTGTCGGGCATGGCAGCTACTAAATAAAGACAGACTCTAAAACTGTTACGTGCTCTGCAGGTATCCATCTTTATTTGGGTATCTCACTTGAGTTCAAAGAACTTGCAGCCAATCTGTTTAAATATCAATTAAGACAAATGTCAAGCTGCTACAAACTCTAATCAAGGGCTCAAGATGCTGAATGCAGGACAACAATAATTTTGGGTTTATCTAGGAAAAAAAAATTTCTATTTACTATAAATGAAGCTGGAATGGTCCCAAATAAGTTTCCGTTGTGCTAGTTGAGATGGCAGATGTCACACAGGGATACTCAGATGCAAGAATAGAAAATACATTGTTCCCTAGGGAAAGAACTCTGCTTAATTACTTTTTTCCATAAATTATTCTAGCTCTCCAAAGGTTTCAGACACCCAAAAGGTGCTGTAGGTAAAAAACTCTGTACAAGCCCAATGTTAATGCAGTAGGAAGACTTGCCAGTTATGCAGTCAGAAACTCTGTAAGGTCCTGAAGTGAAGAGAGTTCCGTATCACTTATTTGATCTCCTCCCAGTTCCTGCTGCTGCAGTGTTACGTATGCCACCATACAGAGTATTCAGGTGGCTGGCAAATGACACCAAATGCATGCAGAATCTCAGATTTCAGTTTATATGTTACCTTTTTTTCAATATTTTTACTTATTTCTTACTTCGCTCTACTTCAGTGATAACTTTCCATTGCCAAGGTACATGTGCACTGGAGGAGGAATACCTGCCTTGGACATCAGGCATCCTCAGAGAAGGAATCAAAGGGGTAGATTCTTGTGCCTGTCGTCAGTTTGATTGGCATATCAACATCCAGCCATTGAAAATGTTCTTTCCACTCTTTGAACTAAGAGTTTAAATAAGGAGGGAAATGTACAGGAAAGAGAACAGTGGAACAGGAAATGGAGGAAGGGAAGGTGAATTTAAGAAAAATGCAAGGAAAGGAGTCTCCAGACACCATATTTCTTGTTGATGAATGAAGAATGGAATGGTTACTCACCAAAAGTGTGATATATAACCATTCAGCTAATGCAGAAATTTTGGATTTTCATCATCTATTGCCTTGTTTCATTTACCAATGTTTGAGCAGAGTCAGCTGAAATCAGCTTACAGCACTGGGTGCTTGAGACTGTCTAGTCACTGGTGTCTTTAAATGTGGCTCTTTAATTCTCTATGATGCACAGTATTTGAAGATCATTAACTAAAACTTGGAATGCAGCAAGTGCTAAACACACCTACATTTTCTGCAGCTGATAAACTCAGTTCAATTACTTCATCACCTCCTTAGAGAAGGACTTGTGTGTGTGAAAACTTGTGTGTTTTTTCCCAGACAGTGAGGGTGACTCCTGTAAGGCCATCCTTACTCTGTGTGACTTGAAAATTTGATTCATGCTTGCTGTATATGGTATAATGATAGGAAAAAAAATTCAGACACAGGACAAAATAGGGATCATTAATAGCTGTCTCTGCACTTTCTTTAAAATTTTAAGTTATTAATTGTGGTTAGGGAAAAAATTATGAAACAATATTAAAATAATATTAAATCAAAGAATTATAGAAAATAAAAAAATCATATCTACAGGCAGTGCTAAATGTGATGACGTCTCATCTGTGTTTCAGATGCATCCTAAATGCTTTTAGGCAAAACAGTTCTAACCATGAAACTGTTCACACTTTAAAAATGTGTGTGTTGTTTAACCAGCTGGACATACCTCTACATAGTTTGGTTTGTACTCCATTTCCCCCCCAGTCTTCTTTCAGGCGAGTACTTTAACAAGGTATAAAGCATGATGAACTTTGTGTTTAGCCATCACAGAAGGAAAGGAAACAAAACTGCTACAGAGTACTTGATCTTTTCTGGAAACTGGATGAAATGGCTTCCAGAAAAACAGCACAACAATACCAGAGATTGTATCCAAAGCATGTCCACTAAGTTGGCATGGCCTTTTCATTTTACTGCTGGTTTAATACTGGGAAATAGGGGCTTGTGACATTTTTGAAGGAAGTTGTAAAATTGAATTTTTTTTTCCTTTGTGGACGCACTAATGGGAAAAACATGGGAGAGGCAGTACCCACAGTGGAAAGGCTCTTGAGGGATTTACAATGAAAAAAAGTCATGTTAAACACCGTATTGTACCTGTTCTTTTTCCTTCTCCACTAAGAAACATCCGGCTGCTCTTTCTGAATTTACCCTGTTCCCAGCCTGCCCACCCTTGACCTTGCCTCTCAGAGAAGCCCTAATGGCTATCAAATTTTACAGTTTTCTTTGGCACAGGAGTCTTGAAAACATCATGGCAACTTGAAAGCTGTAAAAACTGCACTCTGTGTTCCTCTGATTCATTAGATTGTAACATTTACAAGGTCACAGCATCTAAAGAATAAAGATGTTAACATTTATGAGTCAAAAAAATAAAGTATCGCAGGAAGGAGCAGATGTAACAAATAATTAGTTTTATAGAAAAAGTGATTTAACAAGATTTTATGAAAAGAGATTTTCAAAAATGGACTTTTCTCTGAAGGTGAAGGGTTTTTTTGGAGTAGAAATATTGAATGAGTCTTGGTATATCAATATTTTCTTCGTAAAATTTGGACTTGGAGTAGATGCTAAATTCTGGTACTACAAAATACAGATGGAGATGGTATTTCATCAGGTCAGGTTGAGTGAAATTGATAACTGATAACACTTTCCCACCCAGTTCTTCATACGTGGGTCAGGTTTTGCAAATTTTAAGAGTAGAGCTGAGCAGACTTCAGATGTGTGGAAATGTGCTGATGCTAAACTCTTTGTAAGAATCGAACATGTTTAGTATTGTTGCTTCGGTTTCCCAGAGAGCTGAACTTCTGGCAAAGTTCACCTGCAATTTACCAGAATGGTCTTTAACCTATGTTTGAGCTTTTATCCTGGCCTTTAGATCTGGAACTGGTTCCCTTCTTAGGGAAAGTGCAACTGGATATGGGAAATACAAATGCCTTAGGTTCAGGTTGTCCAGTGTGTGATGTGTATCTGCTGGAAGTATGTTAAATGTAGACTCTGCCAAGGAATATATGTAAGTATATAAATATTCCCATGTAATTTTTGCTTATTTTCATGGCTTTTACAGTCTCAAACCCAGTCATTAAGAAGAATAAGATGCTGATCTGATTGTGGTCCAGGACCAGGACTTGAATTTGTTTGTAATACTTGTCAGTGTGCATGTAACTTCACTTCTGCCTGTTTCCTTCAAAGTAACGTTGTCAGTGCTGTGCTGTTGTTTGTTCTGAATTGGAAATGGGAACAAAAAATTTCAGTGCTGATCCTGTCTCACATATCTCTCTACTGTGAATCCCAGAAAATGTCTTCCTGGCTTCACTAAGCCGGTGGCAAAAAAGCCTTGTGACTGTTGTAGGATTGGGGTTTCATCTCAGGCTGTTTCACCTTTTGATGTTACAAGGTCACTTTCTTTCACATGCATCTGAGATCAAGCCTGCACATAGCAGTGCAATGAGGAAGACAGTTCTGCACTGTAAATCTGTTCTTAGTAGGATTTAGAACCTTGGGGTGGGACTTTTTTTCCTGTACTTTTCTGTGGAAATGAGGTTAGTGCATTAGCCCTAGGAGGAATAGTGACCAAAACTCGATAAAGAATCAATAACATTTTTGGAAGCTTTTAGGAAAGAAGCCATAAAAGTGAAAAATATTACCACATGGAAATATGGGCTCCAGCATCTTGCTGTGTTCTTTCTTGCATATCATTGTGGATAAGCAGGCAAGATGCTGCTATTGCAGAACTGTAGGATGACATTTTGTAGCAGAAGACAACTGATAAAAGAGAATTTTGCATCTGGTATGCTTTGCCCTCTGTAGGGGCTAGCAGCAACCGCTCTTCAAGCAAGAAGGTAAAACACAGTTTCCTTCCTGTCAAGTTTGTAAGGAAAATGTTATTTACTGCCTCCATAGCACCTTTTTGGCAGTATTTTGTTTAAAGCAATTAGATAAAGGGACATGAATATCAAAATATTTTTTCTTTAGATACTGAAGAACTATGTGGCTTTATCCATCAATATGTACTTTCAAAGATTTTAATATTTCTTTTTCTAGCTATTTAATGGACCCAGCTTCTTTATGAGATATTCCACATCTGCATCATATACCTGCACAATCACTTTTGTTTGTGGGTCTCTAAATTAGAAGTTGATGTGGGCAGACAGCTTTCTTTGGCTATTTATTTTGAAATATCCAAGCACATAAATTACTCCTTTCCAAGTCAATTGAAGTTTTTGTTTACTAAATTAGCTCCAGATCTTGCCCTTATATTGCTAGTGAAGAAATACTTTAAAATGGACACAGATTTTATTCGATCCTACGCCTGTTTTGAACATCTTCTGTTGCATTGTGAGTGTTGGGATCTGTGGCCTTGACAGATGCCAAGATAAAAAATTGTGTCAATGCACACTTTCCCATTTTCTATAGAAATCTGTGGAATTCAACACTAAACACTGAATTTGGCTCGTTGACTTCCAGGCCTCAGTCATTCTTCCTTTTGCATGTTACTAGCCATAAGGCTTCTTGTAACAGTTTAGCTGTGACACTCATCCAAAATTCATCAACTCCATGCAGACATTTGCTTTGATTTCAGTAGCTGTACCCATAATGATCTGTAGCTGTGCTGACAAAGTTTGTTGCATGTGTTGTAATGATTTTTGGACATTCAGGAACTTAATTGCAACTGATGCAGTTGAGAAGAGTGCGAATGAATTTTTGTGGGGGTAGACTTTTTACTTTCTTGGCATAAATTCTGTGCCACCTTCTAGGAAAGCTGGTTACTGCTTGGAAAAGATGATTAGCATGCAGTAAATTTCATGACACTGCTGAAAATGTTTGGACAAAGTGGGAACCAGCCATTTTGCAACTTCCTCATTGTTTCACAGTTTGGTTTGTCCTGTGGACATTAGTTAGTGCATGCTGATGTGTCTTCTATTCTCTGCTGAAACAGAAAGCTGAAATAGTGTGATATGGGAAGCAGAAGATTTTGATTCTTGTTTTATTTTGAACATTTTCTTATATGTGCTTCTGGAAGAGCTGCTTCTCTGCCAGGTGGCCTTGTGAGGCTTCTGAGAGTTCCATCTCTTTGTGGCAGAATACACAAATTAAACAAATACTGGGGGAGGGTCGGTTTCACCTCTATTAATGAAAGAAGAATCAGCCCCATTATGTATGAGAGAAATACAGGTCCCACGAGACTAAAAAGAATAAGGTCACTTAAAGAAGACAAATTCAGATTCTCTTCCTATAACTCAAGTACAAGGGCTGTAAATTACAGCAGGTCCTCATGGGAACACATCCTCAGATTTTCTCAGATACTTGTCTAGGGGGGTTTTTTTAGAAAGTTCTTGGATACTTGCATTGCATAATAACTGCAGTCTCGTAGAATGGGTGTTCTTTAAGTAACACCACTGCTCCTTGAGGAGGGCAGTAGCAGAGCGTGGCTGTGTTCCCTGGGACTGTGCTCAGAGAGTTATTTCCAGACTGTAACAAAAAGATTCACCTCTGCTCTCCAGAAAGAATTATGATGGCGTTTCCAAGCCTCTTTCACTCTGGTAAATAGCTGAAGCAGTACAGTTACTAGTATGCCCAAGTAAGCAAGTTTCTTTTTATCTCTTTTTTCCTGATAACTCTTGAAACAAGCAGTGGATTTTTGAGATTTTTCTGAACCAGTTCCAGAAAGAGATGATCGAAATTATTTTGCCAGCATCTGAGGATGTGTTTGCTTACATCCTGCCCCGGGATTGGGAGTTGCTGTCTCTTTTGAATACACTAAGCTCAAACAGGCTCTTGGCAGACTGTGTCCCTACTACAAATGGCCCTACACCTTCTTAATCCTTTTGGTGCATTTAATTCTTGTCCGAGACTCCCGTGATTCCTGCCATTGTAGTACCACATTAAATTAATTTCTCTTGGAGCAGAAATACTGCAATACTCTTTTAAGGGGATTTCTTCACTAAACACCCCAAGAGTTCCCCATCTGAGCAGCTGGAATTCAAGGAATTGAAAACTTTGTAAGTATTTTGCCAGTGTAGATAAAACTTTAGGTTTCCCTTTGAGAAACCTTGCTAATTCATCAGGAGATACACCTAAATCCATTGCAATTACATGGTTGGATACCTACATTTATTTTTTTTTCCCTCTTGGTTTTGGTTTTGGTTTTTGTTATGGTAATTCCCTCATGATGAAAGACAATATTAAGTGACCAAATGCTAAAAATGTTAAGGCTAGTTGAAGCTACAAAATGAGCAGGGAAAGCTTAATTTCTCAGTTAGAGGTGTTTAGAGTTGAGATTTTGATTAACACCCAATTCTATCAATTACAGGAAAAAAAGAATAATAGGATATGACCTAAGCAAAAGGGAATGAACACAGATGGCCTCTGCAAATATTAAGGTTTACAACAGACAAAATGAAGAGCAAGCCTGCAGGTTCTATGTGATTGAATGTACTCCTATTACTTTTACCCTATATGAAACTTACTAAGGAAGCCGAATTCTGGCATGTCAGATGTAACATTCTGTCCATAAATTATAGTTGTTCCACACTGAGGCATTCTTTAAAGAATGCCTTCCTCCAGGTAGAAGAGAAGAGAAGATGGAGTGGTGGTCACATTGTTTGTGTTTCTCTTGGCAGCTGGAGCTTCAAAAAGGTTCAGCATTTGGACTTTGCAGGCTTTGTGCATGTTTTTGTGAGGTTTTCGTGTTTGATTTTTTGGTTTGGGGTTTTTGGGGGGGAGCGAGGGGCTGGGGTTTTTTTGGTGTGTTTTTGTGTTGGTTTGGTTTTCTTTTGGAAGTGTTAAATTCACCAGTCTTAGCCCCTTGTTTTTTGCTAGCAATACTGGAGATAGAAATTCCAATCAGCCTGCCAGGTGAAGTTTTTAAATAGTAGTGTGAGTTTTGGAGGGGAAGAAACACCAAAAAACCCACAACATGGCTCTGAAAAGGGGTTAGGACATTTGGTTGCACTTCTAGTTTTGTACAGCTATTGTGGTGCAAAAGGGAGAAATAATTTTCTAATCCTTTTGCAATATTAGTTGTGACTTGAACTCCTGAGAACAAGGTGAAAAGAATCTGTTTCTTTTGCTATTTTTGTTGTTTCTGTATCTGTTGCATTACCCTTTCTGTAACTTGAGTATTTGATTTGCATCATCACTTTGTGCTGCTAATCACAGTACAGCTTTTTAGAAGTAAGTATTATATAAGGGGCAGTCATTCAAAAGGCTTCACGTTTCTTTGATTTTTATTTTTTTTGTCCCTTTTGAAGGCTCTCCCACTGCTTATTTAAACAAATAGTCCTGTTTGATTCATTGTTTAAAAAAAAAAAGAATTAATTGATCAACCCTTGGCAATCTGATGTTGAGGAACATAACAGGTGATTACAGCTTCTTCTGAACTCCCTCTTCTTAAAAGACTCATTGCTGGATAAAAGTTGAGAACAAACCTTGAAATGAAGATGCCATTTTTTCTGAGTGTCCTGAGGGGAACACCTGGCACGCCTGACATCAGAATCATGTTAGATGCTTTTTGAGTATTGACTTGGCCTGTTAAANGCTTCACGTTTCTTTGATTTTTATTTTTTTGTCCCTTTTGAAGGCTCTCCCACTGCATATTTAAACAAATAGTCCTGTTTGATTCATTGTTTGAAAAAAAAAAAAGAATTAATTGATCAACCCTTGGCAATCTGCTGTTGAGGAACATAACAGGTGATTACAGCTTCTTCTGAACTCCCTCTTCTTAAAAGACTCATTGCTGGATAAAAGTTGAGAACAAACCTTGAAATGAAGATGCCATTTTTTCTGAGTGTCCTGAGGGGAACACCTGGCACGCCTGACATCAGAATCATGTTAGATGCTTTTTGAGTATTGACTTGGCCTGTTAAAACATGGCATTACTGCAGAGCTCTGTTTTCGTCCTTGTAGCATGTAGAGAATGATAAGAAGTTTCTGGAAATATTCCTGAATGGTTATGGAAGCTGCAAATATCTGAGTGGAAACCAGACTGCAGCATTTTGGGAATATGCTCCCAGGCACAGGGGCTGTGGCCTAAGGAGAGCAGCTTCTCAGAGACTGCTTTGCTCATTGTTTGGAATGAGCACCTGACTTGCTGATTCTTGTTTTCAAGAAAAATCACAGATGTCTCTTTTTGCTGTAGAAGGTAGAGCACGACCACAGGCTGTGCTGAGTGGGCACTTGCATCACTAATGGATGGAAATTGTTAGTAAAGGATGAGAACCTTCTGAAAAAGAGCAATGCTTTAAAGACTAGGAAATTTACCTTTAAGCAGCGGGTTGTATTTTTGGTTGGAAGATCCTTTCTCCACCTTTTTATTTCTGGTATTGCTGTGGTGCCAAATGCTGAGTTACAAAACAGCCAGTTGGTTTTGCAGATAAAGCCAAATCTGTAATTCCCTTTTCAAGCTGCTGAGGAGATTGTAGAAGGGGAATTTCAGAGCTGTTGGAGGCAAGGTGGATGGAGACTTGGAGAATTCTGAGTTTAAGGCAGATTTTTTTGGTAGAGGCCTACATGAGGGGGAAGGCTTGCAGCAGAATTTGGGAGAAGCCTGTCCCTGCTCTCACAGATTGTGTGAGGAGGGACAAACCCAGCCATCCTCAATGCAAGGGCCAGAAGTGCTGGAAGCACTCAGTGGCTGAGTCTGAGCTGGCTCTTTAGAGGAGCCTGCTTTTCTCCAGACCACCTTGCTCTTTTGGGATTGCATCTGGGTATGACACCAGGCAGCAAAAGCTTTTCATGGAGTACTTTTAAAAGCGGAATTAATAAAAAAAAAGGGCAAGTCTGTGTGAACAAGAACCTAATTCAGAAATATGTCAATCACCTCTGCAATGGAAGGCACATTTGAAATGCAATGCTGGGATAGCTCTGATATACCAACAGGTGGTTTTCTAAAAGGTTTATCTGTTTATCATGTGCTGCCTAACTTAGGGAGAGAGGGTTTTGGTCTAGCACACCACAAATTTAGACCTGATACTTATCAAGCCATGAGGTTATCTTTAATTATTTGTGTATTTTTAGTTCGTTGATGTGCACCACTGAATTATTCACAAGAGTGACTGTGCTACTGATGTTCCATGTATAAGCCAAAATTCAGTCTGTAAAAAGAAGAAAGTTTGCATTTTCTAGAATGAGTGAAGAAGTGATTTTTTTGTATGAGGGAGGGAAGATCATGGCAGGATTGTTTGTAGTTGAAGCAGAATCCATCTCTCATCTTTTATGGTCCTCTTTCAGATACAGACCAGTGTGAAAAACCCCAAACAACTCTATCACATCTTCTGAGAATAAAATACTGGACTTTTTGTGGTTCTTGTTGTACATGGATTAATACAGAAAAATATAGTTTATTTGTTATAAAAGGCATACTTTTGTCTCATGCCATTTAATAGCATGCTTCACATTGTTGTTACAGGTCAAAGGTTTCACTCATTCTCTGCATGATTATTTTGAAGCCATAAAATAAAAACTACATTTTAAATACAAAAAGTGTACCAAAATCAAGTGTTCCTTTTTTATTTTTGACAACATATCATTGTTTCCTGTGATGATACTCCAGTTATTTTGTGAAGGAGTGTTCTGTATTGGCTTGCTGCTTTTCAGAGAAATTTGACCCTGATATGTGTTGGATGAAGTTGGATGAAGTTTAGGCTCATGCCAACATGAGCCTAAAAGAAAGATTAGGGACATGCATGTATTCAAAAAACATGCTCCGTTGGAGAAATTTTTCTGTATTGTTAGAATTCTCTTTTTACAAAAGCTTCTTTTTCCTCCTCTTGTGTTTTAGATATCGACGAGTGTGAAAACGACTTCTACAATGGGGGTTGTGTCCACGAGTGTATCAACATTCCAGGCAACTACAGGTGTACGTGCTATGATGGGTTCATGTTAGCCCACGACGGCCACAACTGTCTTGGTAAGTGGTGAGTGCTGGCAGGAAACTTCCATTTCATGGCTGTGGCAAGAAGGCCTGGTCTGTTTTCTGCATTTTATCATCTGGCATGTCTTCAGTAAAGATTTGATGCAGGTCACACTGAATAAATTCAAACCTGTGTGTTGATTCCAGTGTGGTTTGGGTCAGACCCTTACAGCTGTCACTCTTAATCTCAACATGCTCAAAGGAGTATGCCCGTGTTTAATATTGCTGGGGAAAACCCTGACCCCCAAAGTCTGTGCTGGATGCTTGGGCTTCTCTTTTAAGAAAAAGTATCAGGAACAGTGTGGCCAGCAGGACCAGGTAAGTCATTCTTCCCCTGAACTCGGCACTGCTGAGGCTACGCCTGGAGTGCTGTGTCCAGTTCTGGGCCCCTCAGTTCAGGAGGGACATTGAGACACTTGAGCGTGTCCAGAGGAGGGCAACAAGGCTGGTGAGGGGCTTGGAACACAAGCCCTGTGAGGAATGACTGAGGGAACTGGGGTGGTTTAGCCTGGAGAAAAGGAGACTCAGAGGTGACCTTATCACTCTCTACAACTCCCTGAAAGGTGGTTGTAGTCAGGTAGGGGCTGGTCTTTTTCTCCAGGCAGCAGCTGACAGAACGAGAGGACACAGTCTTAAGCTGCACCAAGGGAAATTTAGGTTGGATATTGGGGAAAAGTGTTTTACAGAAAGAGTGATAAAGTTCTGGAATCGTCTGCCCGGGGAGGTGGTGGAGTCACCATCCCTGGACGTGTTTAAAAAGAGATTGGATGTGGCACTCAGTGCCATGGTTTAGTTTAGTTGAGGTGCTGGGGCATGGGTTGGACTCCGTGATCTTGGAGGTCTCTTCCAACCTGGTGATTCTGTGAAAAGTAATCTGTTAAATATATTAAATATACTGAGATATATTTTGTCTGTCTCTTCCAACTTTCGTAATCCCGGTATCTTCAGAGCTTGCCCTCCCCTTTTTTCCCTTTTCAGGCAATGTAGTTTTAGGATACGGTGTATGGACATAAATTACAGAATGTTAAAAGTGCGAGTAAGTGAGGAAGGAATACTTGGACATTGAAACAGGGCAGAAGAAACAGTAATCAGTAATAAGTGGAAGGACACTGTCCACTGACTGTGCAAAGCCCAAAGTGCAGGATCTTCATTGCTTCAGCAGTCTGAGGATATGGGGATCTGTATTTTTCATTCATGGCCATTGCTCTGGTTCAAATAGGTTTGGTTTGTCCTAGAAGCTACAGAAGTATATGTTTTTGTTACAAAATTTCTTCACACCAATTACCTGGAAATGAACCTAGATTGCTATTTCCAGTTTCCCATAGCTGCTTACTTGTTGGTCACTTTTTGGTTAAATTCTTAGAGACTATGTTTCTCAGTATTCCCAATAGAAATGCAATGACCATGTTTTGGTACAGTCCTAAGTTAATTTCAAGGTGATGTTTAGAAAACAGTGTATAAAAGGGATGTTTTTTCTGTGTCAGCAGCAGCTCTGCTTTGGTAAAAAACTGAGATATTTGCAATGAAAGTCAAGAAATGAGGCAATGGACTAGAAATATTGAAGTCCAGTGTCACCAGTCTGGACTAACTGAAGCTATGAAAGAACTAGAATTTCAGGGCAAGGATTTGATTAGCCTTTCAGTAGATGTATTTTGTACTGCATTTATTTTCAAACAGAGTAATATTTGTTCAGATGGATTATATATCCTGACCATTGACAGGGGTTTGACTCAAACTTCCAAATTTCATTTGTTATAGAACAGACTAAATAGATTTATTTGCCTCAGCCTGAGGTGGTCAAATGATTAATGGTGCAAGAGGTATTTCCTATACAAAGAGCAGCCAGACATTAATTTAAAAAATAAAAAGTCTATTTATTCTAATATTCATGAATTTTTACTAAAACAGGACACAAACATAATCAAGTAGTTCAGCTATTTGGAATTCAAATAACTGTGCATATGTGTTGTTTCAAACAGCTTGCTAGTTTCAACTTTGTCCAAACAACTCCCATTACAGTAGGGAAAAAACCCTTTTGAACAATGAACAGCAAAAGGAGTGATGTGATCAAGGATGAGCCATTGAGGAGAGCTGTGGGATTTTTTTGGGTCTGCTCTCTGTGTTATTGCTCTCTGGTCATGAAACGTGGAGGCTAAATCTACAGAGATAGTCACATTTCTAATTATATTTTAATTAATTTCTATTCAGCCACACAGGTGACTACAGTGGGAATAATAGCAAGGAGCTCTCGTTCTCCCAATGTACAACCGTAGGACACTAAAAGAGGTCACAATTGTCTTTCTAATTTTGAGACCATGGACTGGGGAGGTTGTGTCTGCAACTAATGAATGGTCTTTAGCATGTCTTAGTAAAATACCTGGTTTTACTTACAGGCACTGAAAAGGAAATCAAGGCACATTCCCTCTTCCTTCCTTCTTTAAAATNAAAAAACTGAGATATTTGCAATGAAAGTCAAGAAATGAGGCAATGGACTAGAAATATTGAAGTCCAGTGTCACCAGTCTGGACTAACTGAAGCTATGAAAGAACTAGAATTTCAGGGCAAGGATTTGATTAGCCTTTCAGTAGATGTATTTTGTACTGCATTTATTTTCAAACAGAGTAATATTTGTTCAGATGGATTATATATCCTGACCATTGACAGGGGTTTGACTCAAACTTCCAAATTTCATTTGTTATAGAACAGACTAAATAGATTTATTTGCCTCAGCCTGAGGTGGTCAAATGATTAATGGTGCAAGAGGTATTTCCTATACAAAGAGCAGCCAGACATTAATTTAAAAAATAAAAAGTCTATTTATTCTAATATTCATGAATTTTTACTAAAACAGGACACAAACATGATCAAGTAGTTCAGCTATTTGGAATTCAAATAACTGTGCATATGTGTTGTTTCAAACAGCTTGCTAGTTTCAACTTTGTCCAAACAACTCCCATTACAGTAGGGAAAAAACCCTTTTGAACAATGAACAGCAAAAGGAGTGATGTGATCAAGGATGAGCCATTGAGGAGAGCTGTGGGATTTTTTTGGGTCTGCTCTCTGTGTTATTGCTCTCTGGTCATGAAACGTGGAGGCTAAATCTACAGAGATAGTCACATTTCTAATTATATTTTAATTAATTTCTATTCAGCCACTTGTTTTTTTGTGGGTGGTTGGGTTTTTTTTTTAATTTAAAAAAGGGCCAACAATAATATAAACAGGTGACTACAGTGGGAATAATAGCAAGGAGCTCTCGTTCTCCCAATGTACAACCGTAGGACACTAAAAGAGGTCACAATTGTCTTTCTAATTTTGAGACCATGGACTGGGGAGGTTGTGTCTGCAACTAATGAATGGTCTTTAGCATGTCTTAGTAAAATACCTGGTTTTACTTACAGGCACTGAAAAGGAAATCAAGGCACATTCCCTCTTCCTTCCTTCTTTAAAATTTGAATGAGTTTAGTGAGGACCAACATGTCTGGTTATAAGGTTTTAGACTGAAGGTTTTCATTGTGACAGTGACCATGCCAGTCTTGCTGTGACTGCTTGTTGTGTTCTCACTCAGATTTGGGACACCACTGCTAGAAAAGAGAGAACTTTTTTTTTTGATGGTATTTTTCTGCCATTATTTGCACCCCACCTAGCTGCTGGCATTATCAGTTATACTGACTGTTGTGATGGCCTAGTTGTTGCCATTAGCAGAGTATCAGTTTTTGAAAAGGGGGACATTCTAATCCCTTCCCTTCCTGACCAGCTTTATTTCCCTTCTTTTATGCTACAATGAATGTATAAATGCAGTTGGCTGATTTAAGAGGTTGCAGTGAGGCCTCAAATCAAAACCAAACCCTGTATTTGCACATACAAATTTAAATTAGGATTTCTAGAACATTTTGGAAATTGGTTTGCTTATTTCAAAGACTGACTTTTTCACCGTGATGTAATTGGGCATTGAAAGGAATTAAAGTTTTGGTGAGTCCACTGGTTTCCATCTGTTCTTGCTTTTTGAGAACCCACTTATTTTTCATGGATTTTATGGAGACAAAGAATGCTTCACAATTTTACCTTTCAATGCATTCTTGTAATGAACAAGGTTGCATCAGAATTTCTGCATATCTTGTTTGACATCAGGATTTCTACGTATCTTGCTTGACTGAGGTCTCTGCAAAATCTTAAGCCATCTCTTCTTGACAGGGTTTACATTCCTTCATAAATCTTCACTGAATGTCTTTCTAGTAACATCAGTACAGCAAGATGATTAAAATCTTCTTTATAAATAGCAAACTTGGAGTATTCAATAACAGCAGATGCTGTGGACAAGTTAAGTGCTCCTTCCTTCTTCCTTCCTTTCTTCCTTCCTTCCTTCCCTCCTTCCTGCAACTCAACTTGCTTCCTAGTTCACGTTTTTGTTGAGGAGTTTCTCAAATATAACATGAAATAACTCCACATGGGATTCAAATACGATGATATCCTTGCCCAGCTAAAAATAAATATTTTTTTGCACTTCCCTGAAATGGCAGTAGTTTTTTTTCTCAAAAGTCGCTCTAAATTCTGCTCAGTGGATACAAGACTAGTATTCGGTCTCATACAATAGGTTTGAAATATGGTTTCCCTTCTTGTACATCAAATACCAATCTGGGGGGTTTTATAATGCTTATCTCTTCTGATATAAATACGATTAGCTATGACCTGCACTCATCTCTCCATTTTGTGTGTTGGTTGGGATTTCTTTTCATATTTTCTTTCTCCTTAGGTCTGATTTGTGATGGTCACTTTTTTAATAGGGAATAAGCACTGCTTTTTTGCATAAGCACTTCTTGCTGCCAGGCTACATGCATGCTAACTCTTCCTTTTTGTGAAGATTAGGATAGGTTCCATGAAGTCCTCTGCTTTCCATGTGTTCTCTCATTAGTAAGCATACTAAAGATGGTTGCAAACTGTTCTTAGAAAGTATCAAAAAAGATGCAAAGCAGCATGGACAAAAAAATGTCTTGTATTCAGAGACATACTTATTTTATTTATAGGTTTTTCTGTGGTATTAATTACTGTAGGAACATACATTAATACCTTGTAAATACTAATAAATTTGTCCTCAGAAAGTCCTGTAAGGAAAGGAAATATGATTTCCTTTGTTTTATAGATTAGTAACTAGGGCAAACAGATTAAGTTACTTCTCAGTCTTCACACAAGGTATCTCGATGTCTGCACCGTAAGCAAGAATAGAAACCTTACCCTTCTGCATCCCTGCTTTTATTTCATATAGTCTGTGTAGCCTTGGTTTCTCTTACAGAAAAATAGCAATTACTAAATTTGGACATCTATAATACGATATCTCAGTCGGTTCTTTTGTATGTCAGACCTCCTGAAGATAACTCTAGAAGTAGGTTTTGGTGATTCTGTATAGATTATGGTTCTTCAGCAGTTAATTCTCTGTCTGACTGAGAAGAATCCTGGGAAGCAGAGGGAAATTCTGGTTAGAAATCAGGACAGAAATGCAATTCCTAGTGTGCATGATAGGTTCCATGGAACTCTCTGCAGGAGCTGAGCAGACACAAGCACAGTGACAGCTGTGAATTGAATAGCAAAGTCCTGGCTGTGTCCACAACCTTGAAGGTGTGCTTGGGGCAGAAGGCCTGATTTTCCAGCCTGAATAATGGAAATTAGCTTTTTATTTGTCTGTTCTCAGATGGTACTTTGCATCTCTTGACAGAGTGACTGAGTCACATGGAAACCCCTGTGGGAAAGGAGAGGTGGCACTTTCCCTTGAGCAGCTGAACCTGCTCCAGGAGTGATATTGATTTGCCAGCTCTGGTAGGTGGGGCAAAGCAGCGATTCCAGGCAAGCATTTGGGAGCCTGCAGCTAAAGGAGGAACTTCAGAGACAATCAAGAAGCTGATGAGGCACAGGCCTTGAGATGCCTGTTATAAAATAGACCTTGGGATCTCAAATCAGTATAGAAGTTCATGTTTGAAGTCACACAATTTTCATCTAAAGTCTGAGGTTAAGATCTAAACCCAAGTGCCTGTCTTGCAGTGCTCCTTTAAAATCTCTTGTCTCATTTTAAGAGAGAAGAGGTTTAACCCTGGCATGTAGGCTTAATTCCTGGCTGGGTGGTAATACTCTGCAATCTGACTTGGATGACAAAACTAACATTAGTATATACACAGAATCACAGAATCATTTAGGTTGGTAAAGACCTCCAAGGTCATTGAGTTTAACCTTTAGGTCATTGAGTTCAACTTTTAAATGTATATCATATCATATCATATTGTATGGTATCATATCATATCATTCAATCATCTTTCAGTTAATGTCCCAGTGTTCTATGTTTTTGGGGTTTTTTTCAAAATAAACCCAAACCCATTAGAAATCAAAATCCACCTATTCCTACCCTGCTGTTCAAATGTACACACTGGGACTTGGGATTGTGGCCTAGTCTGACTATCTACATGAAGTGGGAGGAGAGTTGCAAATGTGTGAGAAATCATTCCCAAAGCTGCCAGATGTATCTTGTCCAGAAGTGTCACATAACTCAGGATTGCATAATCATTGGTATGATTAAAGGGACCAGTGTCTTCCTTTTAATTTAGCTGTATTTTTCTTCTTATCCTGACAGCTGTGCACAATTGTTGCTTGCTTAACTCCAGGCAAATGCTGGTATTCCTGATGTTTATTTTTCGTTATGTTTCCCGACTGTTCAAATAGATTTTTTTTTTAATATAAAGCTAAATAGCTTTTGCAAAGTTGTTTTTAGTTCCATAAAAACAAATATTTTAAAGAGGAGCTGAAAAATGGTTCATTTCCTTGGCCATCTTCCAGTTTTCCTTCCCCTTCTTTCCTAGTTCCAGAAGACTATTAGGTGAGCTGACAGTTAAGTGTTGTCCTTCTCTAGCACATTAGCAAGGCCTCTAGTTATGTTATCAGCCATAAAGTCTCTCCCAGATTTTCCTGGTTAGTAATTCCAAGCTCCTTGGCAGATGGAGGAAGGTTGAATACACCCAAAAGCCGTCTTTTTATAACTCTTCATTATTGATTAAAACAAATGTAAAAGTATGGTATTTTTGTCAAGAAAGTTAATGATCTAAATCTTGAAGTTCTTACTCATTTCCAGACTTGTGCTTGAACAGAATTTTGGGACTTGGCAGGTGGTTTATGCCTTAAGAGAAGCAGGCCAGACCCCAAATCAGGTCTCAGTGGTTGAGTAGCAAGGAGCTGTTCTAACTGTGAGGGGTCCAGGCCACAAGATGGGAATGGGAATGTGTATAATATAGATTTATAGACACAATGAGAACTGTCGAAATGCAAGGTTTAACAACAGATGTATCTGTGTGTTTTAAACCCTTGTGAGCTCTGCATTTCTGCAAAAGATGACAAGCAGTGATCAGGTCCTTGAGATGTAGTAAGAACCTTGAGAAGAGGGGAGCCTGTGGTATTTAGCTACTGAACCTTCCCAAGACGAGCTGCAGTGAGTGCATTCACACAAATCCATGCTGCAGATTGCACAGCAGACTGCCTTTTAGTGACAAAAGTGTTCTTGCAGCATGAAAAACCTGAAAGCATTTTTTGAAGTTCTTTGGTTTTCAGATCCAAGCCTAAGTGACAAAGACAGTTGTTTTCTGATATATTTCTTCAGCGAACTGATTTTTACCATATTCCTGGTTTCAGATGTTTTATCAGTCTTGTTTGGCCTGTACATTAGATTAATAAGAACTGCTGTGATTCATCACAGCAATTTAAAGTATCCAGTCTTCATGGTACAGTAGCATGAATCAGATTTTAGAACACGTGTTGCTATTGTGCAGTTTGTGCTGACTGAGGACCAGGTGCTGAGAAAATATGGATAGCTAGGATGTAAATGATCTAGAGACAATTCTGTATTAGATGTTTACATGCAACTTCTGTATATATGTGTTTACTTCTGTTACTTCGCTGCCTGCATCTTGTGAAAGTCTCCCTGGTGCCAAGTGGTAGCAGGCAGTCAGAGAACTAAACTAAATCTCTCTTTCAAGGTGGGATTATAATATTTTAGTTCTGATGATCTTCCAAAATCCAATAAAAATCTGGAATTCTCTTTGTGATTAATGGAAAGGTCTGTGGTACCCAGCCCTCTCTGAAGCTGAGATCTGAGCACACTGCTTTCCTTATCGTGCTTTTTCTATTTCTGTATAAAGTTTCCCCCTTTAAAAGCACTCTAATGTTTGGTCACCCCACATTAATCTTTGGAGTTCAAACGGAATATAACTTTCTTTACATGTTAATTTGCCATATGTTTGCTTTCTTAAGCCAATGTGATCTCAGAAGTACCAAAACAAGTGAGAGTATAAATCAGCATAGACCAAAGTTTTTTGTTAGGTATGGGGAAATAATCAAAAGTGTAGAATAAATCTTGGTGGCTGTCAGCTACGAAGTTAGATTCTCAGACTGTCATAATAAATTAGGAAACTGGGAGCTGTGTGACAGCAGCATCAATCTCAGTCTCTTGTTTCTGCAAGTCTTCTTGTTGTCTGAGCCTTTTTCTTTTTTTTTTCAAATACTTAGTCCCTGGAGGAGGTAATCAATCACACCAAAGATTTCTCTGCATGGAACACTCAGGAAAGTAAAGAATAAGCAGCTTAGAGTGTGAAGTTAATATGTGTAAGTTAAATCCCATATGGATGCCCTTAGTTGGTCTGATATGCCTGTAGATAGTGTCTTGGTCCAACAAGCTCAGAGATCCTGCATCCTTACTGCTTTACCTGATTTGTGTTGGTTTTGTATCTTTTGTTAATTCATCTTAACTTTCTCATAATAGCAAACTTCTGAGCCAGTGTGGCCTATATCGATGTATACCTTAAGGGAAAAACTATAAAATACATTGAATTTATCAAAGCTTTGGGAGTTGCATCATGTTTAGCGCTTACTTAAACCAAGGGAGAATGTGTGTTCACCTGAGGGTGCAGGATTTCAGCCTAAAATGGGTGTGTCAGGTGTGTATGGCATTCAAGCCCTCCCTAATGGAATGGTGCCTTTTTTAGTCCTAGAAATTACATAGATCCAGCTGAAACACTGAATTCATATGGATTACAAAAAGACATCAGACAAAGAAGTCATCTGATCTCTGATTTCAAAGAGAGTCACTGTCGAGCTATGCTTAGAATGCAGTCAGTTCTTGGCAGTGTTGATTTATGATAAACAATATGATTTATACAGTCAAGAAACAGCCATCACAAAGAATATCTGCTTCACAGTTGCTGACTGTATTAGAAAATGAAACCTAACTCTTTTCCAGTAGGAATGAGTCCTAGATGAAAGGTTGGTAGTGAATTTCCTTGTTAAGTAGATTTTAGGGTCTCAGCTTTCCATAGTGCCCTGCCTTTGCTGTCCAACACTCTCCATGAATTTCTGCATCTTTACATTATTCCTTTGACTTCAGTGTACGATGTGCAAACTTGAAAGTATGGATCAAACTACGAGACCAAGCTAGAGGCTTGTTTTTACTGCTTTCATTACCTTCTGCAAACTTCAGTTCCTTTTCAAGCATCTCAAAATATCCCCTGTGTACACGCTCCTTACTGGAGTTGGATCAGAGCATAAGACGTTGTTTTGCATAAAAGAGGAGCAGGAAGGGACATGGAGTAGTTGATGGCAGCATGTTTTAACATGACTTTTTTGATGACTGTAGCTAACATCAAAATGATAAAATTAATTCCTCACTAAAAAGTCATTAAAACTGGACATACTTTACAAGAATGATTGTTTAGAGAATTTGGAACATTTGGCATTAAAGCAAAATTTATGATTAAGAGGCCTTATGAGATATGGAAAGAAATTAGTAGAAACAATTCAAGTCTTCAAAAAGGGCAAGAAGGAAGACCCAGGAAACTACAGGTCAGTCAGCCTCACCATCCCTGGAAAGGCAATGGAACAGCTCATTCTGGATGTTATCTCTGAGCATGTGGAGGAAAAGAATCATAAAATCACAGAATGGTTTGGGTTGGAAGGGACCTTAAAGATCAAGTCCCACCCTCTGCTATGGGCAGAGACACCTTCCACTGTCCCAGGTTGCTCAGAGCCCCATCCAACCTGGCCTTGAGCACTGCCAGGGATGGGGCAGCCACACCTGCTCTGAGCAGCCTGTGCCAGAGCCTCAGCACCCTCACAGGGAAGAGTTTCTTCCTAATGTCAAATCTAAATCTACCCTTCTTTAGCTTAAAGCCATTTTCCCTTGTCCTATCACTCCACGTACTTGTAAAAAGCCCCTCTCTGGCTTTCTTGTAGGCTCACTTCAGCTGCTGAAAGGCCACAATAAGGTCTTCCTGGAGCCTTCTCTTCTCCAGGCTGAACAATCCCAATTCCCTCAGCCTTTCCTCCCAGCAGAGCTGCTCCATCCCTCTGATCCCCTTGGTGTCCCTGCTCTGGACTGGCTCCAGCAGCTCCCTGTCCTTCCTATGCTGGGATCCCAGGGCTGGATGCAGCACTGCAGGTGAGGTCTCAGCAGAGTGGGGCAGAGGGGCAGAATCCCCCCTCCCCTGCTGCCCACACTGGGGGCTCAGCCCAGCACAGGGGGGCTCTGGGTTGGGGCATGTTGAGCTCTCACCCACATCACCCCCAAGGCCTTCTGCCAGGGCTCCTCCATCTGCTCATCCCCACCTGGATTCATCCCAGGGGTTCCCCTGGCCCAGGTGCAGCACCAGCACTTGGTCTTGTTAAACCCTGTGAGATTCCCTCGGGCCACTCCTTGAGCTTGTCCAGGTCCCTCTGGATTGCCACTGCACCCTCAGCTTGGTGTCATCTGCAGACCTGCTGAGGGTGCCCTGAATCCCTTTGTTTGTGTCATGGATTCACCAAGGGGAAATCACACTTGACCAGTTGGATAGCCTTCTGTGGTGGAATGACTGGCTGGGAGGATGAAGGGAGGGCAGTGGATGTTCTCTGCTTTTACTTCACAAAGGCTTTTGACACTGTCTCCCACAACATCCTCGTGGGTGAGCTCGGGGAGTGCAGGTTGGCTGAGTGGGCAGTGAGCTGCATTGAGAACTGACTGAGCAGCAGAGCAGCACTGCAGGGTCTGGCTGGAGGCAGTGGTGTCCCCAGGGATCGGTACTGCCCCCAGTATTGTTCCTCTTACTCATCAGGCCCTGGGTGAAGGGGCAGAACACATTTGCTGATGATCCAAAGCAGTAAGGAGTGTCCTGGCACACCAGAAGGTGCGGCCGTTCTGTGAGACCCAGACAGGCTGGGCAGCTGGGCAGAGAGGAACCCAGCAAAGTTCAACAAAGGCAAGGCAGGGTCCTGCACCTGGGCAGGAACAGCCCCGGGCACCAGGACAGACTGGGGTGACCTGCTGGAGAGCAGCTCTGAGGAGAAGGACCTGGGGGTCCTGGTGGACAGCGAGCTGTACCCAAGCCAGCAGTGCCCTGAGGGCAAGGAGGCCAATGGACTCGTGGGGAGCATCAGGAAGAGCAGTGCCAGCAGCTCAGGAGTGATCCTGTCCCTCTGCTCAGCCCTGTGGGGCACATCTGCAGTGTTGTGTCCACCTCTGGGCTCCTCAGGACAGGAGGGACAGGGAGCTCCTGGAGCAGGGCCAGCAAAGGGCTGTGTAGATGATGAGGGGACTGGAGCATCTCTCCTGTGAGGAACCAAATGGATTCTGTGAAAGGCTGAGGGAGCAAGGCTTGGTCAGCCTGGGGAAGACATGACTGAGAGGGGATCTTACAAATGCATACAAATATCTTCAGGGAAAAGGGGCACAAATTGAAACACGGGAAGTCTCCATCTGAATATAAGGAAAAGCTTCTTTACTGTGAGGGTGACAGACCACTGGAACTACTTCCCAGAGAGGCTGTGGAGTCTCCTTTTCTGGAGAGATTTGGACACAATCCTGTGCAACCTGCTCCAGGTAACCCTGCTTCAGCAGGGGTATTGGGCTAGATGATCTCCAGGGGTTCCTGCCAACCCTATCTGTTCTGTGTTTCTGTAATTAGAATATACTCTGTTAAATAAATAAGACTCCATATTGCGCCATAGGATGGAGCAGAAATGTTTGAAAAAGTTGAGAAATTTTATTTAATTATTTGTGTTGTTTATTTTGAAGGCATAATTAAAGAACGGCTTCTGAAATTAATCAGAAACTCCATAAAAATTACTAGTAGGACAGCAGTGAAGAGGTTCTGGACCTGACTAAGGATTTAGGGGGATTGGATTTTTAGCATGTGACAGTCGTGTAGGGCCAGTTAGATATGATGCTAAGGACTCTGGTCCCAGTGCATCAAAACTTCTCTGTGCACAACAGATATGAGTCATGATATCTGCTGCCCGTGCAACTGCAGTGCTTTCTTTAATAGGCCTGAGAGTGGCTGTATGTCACCAAGTGTTATCCAGTACTTGCAAAACCTCTGAAACTCCCTGTATGAACATGTTAGGGAAGTCTAAAAGACTTGGTTTTACTCACTTTAAAAATAACTTGAAGAACTCCTCCGAACTATAAAACCTGAGTGGACCACAGGCTCAGGCTGTTAATGACTGCACATTGAAAGAATGTGAATACTCATTCTTGTGCTCTGAAATTACATGAACACCCCAGGCACGGACTGAGTTTTGGTTTGAGTAGATTCCAGTGAGTGTCCACTTCATCATTTCACACAGGCTACGTGTCTGAGTGGGACCTCAGGGCTTTCTAGTTGCAGAATTTGTCAGTAGATGATCAGTCCATTTGTCTTAACATGTAAATAGTTTTCCCTCTGATTTAAGGTTCTGTACAACCAACATTGGATATCTCAGAGTGAAAGGTTAGAAGGCTTTCAGTGGAATAAGTTGCCCATAGAAAGCTCTGCATCATTCCTGTAATTTACAAATTAATTATGTGCAAGAATCTGCTGGATTGGGGCCAGGAGAGGTCTGTGGAGGTGAACAGGGGACTAGAACATCTCTCATTTGAGGAGAAACTGGGGGAGCTGGGCCTATTTAGCCTGGAGAAGAGATGACCAAGAGGGGATCTTATCAACGTCTGTCAGTTCTGCAGGGAGGGTGCCCTGATAAGAGGTCAGAGCCAGGTTCTTCTCAGTGGTGCCAAACAGCAGGACAAGAGGCAAAGGGCAGAAACTGGAACACAGAAATTGTTCCAGGAGGAACATGAGGAGAAACTTTTTTACTGTGCATGCAGCTGAGCGCTGGAAGCCCAGAGAGGGTGTGGTGTCTCCTTTCTTGGAGATCCTCAAAAGCCATGTGGACACAATCCTGAGTAATATGCTCTAGGATGACCCCACCTGAGCAGAGAGGTTGGATGATCTCCAGTGTATTCTTAAGAATTCTTGGGTTTTTTTCTTCAGAAATGCACACTGTTATATAGCTGTTAGAGAAATCCATGTATGTGTTCCCAAGTCCCGGTGAGAAGAATATACAGCTCTGGTGAATTTTATAAGGAAGGTGGAGTTAAGGTGGTTGTTTTGATTTATTTTGGGTTCTTTGTGTTGGCTTTATGCTGCCAAGCCAGCTCCAAACTTACTAAGTTCATTCCTTCTCTACCTAAATATGATGTTCCTAAAGTCAGGGTTTTGATCGCTGTTGCTTTTCATTGGTGATTTCCCAGCTCAGGGCAATGCTGGTCTCTCTTTATAAGATGTAAATGTGGCTGATGTGTCCATCTGTTGGGTTGCTTAGCACTAACACAACTTACTACAGCTTACATGTGCTAGTGGGTGGCTGCTGCTTAGCTGATGCACAGGTGTCCAACTGTTTTCTTAAAACCAGGTAGTCAAAAACACCCAAACCAACCATTCCAGCTCTGTACTGTGTGATACAGCACAACTGGGTTGAGTGGTAAGCTAGCGTTGCCATTTCATACTAAAAAAAATAACTGTTTGCTGTAAGATCTTAAATATGTTTCAGGTATTTCTGTCCAGAGAAATCAGAGAAAATATTTGTTCTAAATACTGGGTTTTGTGTTGCTTATTTTTAGGAGAGTGGAAATGCTGAACTCATTTCCCAGGTGGCAAAAATGCCCATTTGCCCAAACATTTTGTGCCAAATGAAGCAGTCATTGTCTGAAACTATTCAGAAACTGAGGCTGTGTTTATAAAACACTTTTCACCAATGGAGATACTTTCAGGGAAATGTAGTTGTTTTGATATGACCTACAGGAACAATTTCAGCACTTAAAAAACATTTTCAGCGCTTTTCTGTTCCCCAAAAGTTTAATGAGTAAATGTGTGTCTGACTAAGCCTATTTAACTGAATAAGCCAATATTTTTCAACTCCTGCTATCTTTCTCATTTCACTGTGTTGAAGGTTGTGTTTGAGACTCTTCCATTTCTTCCACTTTCCATGGATCTCAAGTATTATCCATACAGAGAGGGAGAATGACTTCATACCCTACTGGATGCTGCAGTGCTAGGTTTAAAATCACTCATCTGAATCTAGAGAGGCCCCTAACAGTGTTACTGACAGATAACAAAGAAAATCATTAATCTAGCCATTTTCTAGGCTTTTATTACCAGAGCTCAGGAACAAAGTGCTTCACGTGGTATAGACTTGGAAACTGTTACCAACTTGGGATGGAGATACTGTCTCATTTTCCATGTCAAGTTTCATGGTTTGTTTGACCCACAGCAAAATCTTTTTTCATTATTGAAGCAATAACAACAACAAGAACAAGAGGCAGTTTTGAGTTAACCCAAATCAAATTTTTCTAATCTTGGTGGGGTGTATAAGTAAAAGTAAAAGGAAGCAGGTGTAAGCAGTAATTATCCTGGAAGGAGGATAGTTCAGTTCAGCCTGCAGCAGTTAATGGTGCTGATGAACAAGACAAAGTAAGGGACATTATGATAATAGGCTAAGTAATTTACTTAACTTATCTCAAATTTTTCCTGCAACTGCTGGACTGCTGGACTTCAACTCCTTCAACTGATCTGGACTGCTGCTTGTTTGTATCTGTAATTAACTTCCGTCCACTAGNAAGTAAGGGACATTATGATAATAGACTAAATAATTTATTTAACTTACCTCAAATTTTTCCTTCAATTGATCTGGACTGCTGCTTGTTTCTACCTGTAATTAACTTCCTTCCATTAATTTATGGAGTATTGTTAATCCAGCATTTGCCACTTGGAGTGCCTACATATAACTAGATGTCAGTGGGAACTGCAAACTTACACTAATGGGGCTGTGGATGTCTGTGCCTCCCAGGAAGAGCTTCATGCCAAGCTGGAGGCTGCTGGTGTTCCCTAGACACTGGCACAGATGAAAAGAAGTGTGATCAAATTCACACAAAATTGTTTTAAAACCTGAATCAAAGGAGTGGATAGCATGAACAAATAATTGAGCAGGAACTTTGTTGTGTTCAGGCACTGTTGTCAGGAGGCCACCTGTGAAACGATAGATGCTTCAGCTAAGAAGTCACATTCAGGGACTTGGATGTTTATTTTGGAAGTGCTAAAATCACCCAGGAGCATTCTTGTGATTGTTTCTTAATGTTTCCCTTCTGTAAAATGTGCTGTATTTTTCAGGGAAAGGTAGTTTTTCACGTGTTTTATTGGTTTGGGGTTTTCCTTTTATATCTTGTTCAGTAAACATTGACTATGTAGGATCCATCTTCTGCAGGTGGATCTTTTCTCAGCAAGGGCTCTAGTGAATATTTTTGCTACTGTGGGAGTGAATGAAGCATTGAATTCAAGGCCGTGGTGCTCTTTCTCCCTTTCTTCACCAGATTTTTCAGTTTCTGAAAGAAGGGGACAAAGTAGAATCTAGCCTCACGTGCAAATAATAGAAAATTTAGGCCCAGCTTTTAAATTTGTGGTGAACTCTGATTTCAGATCTGCTGGAGATACAAATGCTGTGTACATAGGTAGCGATGTCTCTTGCTTCTAATATTTCTCCCTGCATGCTCATATAAAGCCAATCTAAGGAAGATGTTTCAGCAGCTCTTTCAATTAGCAGTGATTCTTGTTTCCATGGCCCCTCAGCTGCTGCAAGGGATCACCCTCCCTACCTTCACAGCGTGTCACTGCTTGTAGGAGCGCTCCAGCAGGAGCACCTGCCTAACCTCTAATCTGATACCACTCCTACATGCCAGATTTGCTCTTTGGGCTTACATGGGTATCTTGAGATCCCATCTTCCAAGACACCCACTCCAACAGAGCATCACGGTACTTGGAGGATTGGAGAAGTGAGAAGAGCGTGTTCCAAATGCTGCTGTCATTAAAGGTTAACTCCTAGAAATGAGCACATTTTGTTTTAAACATGATATACTGAAGTCATTTGAATTGTCTCTATAATTATCTTATTTGTATACTGCTGTGCTTCAGGGTTCAGAATAGATGAGAGAGACAGTACTAGGCTAAGGGGGATTTGTAAAATCAAGAAAAGTGCAGAAAAGGCAAGTAGTGAATGAATATTTACTCTTTCTCACAATAATGGAATTCGGGGGCATTCATCCAGACTATGAAGCAGCATCTTAGAAATAAACACAAGTATGTCTTTTTTATAGAACTTATAATAAAATTAAATCTCATAATTGAATTGCAGAAGTAATCGCCCCATCATGTTTGGCTCATTGGAGATTAGAGAAATCCATACAGGACAAATCCAGCAGGACAATGGTCTAGGAAGTGATTTAGGAAAGTTGATAGGTATGTGGTGGCTGAAACCTGGGAGAACATGTCTGCAATGGTTCTGTCCCATCTTTACAGTCTTCTACTGAATGTCAGCTACAGGACAGTGTCAGAGATGCTGGGCTGTATGTTACTTTGGTATGACTGTAGTAAATCCAGGAATGTGATTTTTTTAAATTTTAATTAGACTTCCAGCTTTCTGAGTAGAAATATTCAGAATACAATGATTTTGAAATTCCAGAATCAGGCACTTACATTTTCTGAGCCTGTGGTTGCTAATCATTTCCCTTACAAATGCGAAATACCCTCAGTGGTGTTTTGTTGCTGACATTTGAGAAAAGTCTGCAGTATTGCTATCGGTGCTTCATCTCTCTGTCCCAATGTTCTGCACTGGTAAAATAGGCATCTTGGAGATATCTTCCAAAAGTTTCCAAGAGTAGCTTAGAGAAAAAAAAATAGCAGGATCAGCTCCCTGGATCGTGAGTCAAAGTCCACAGGTTTTAGTCCTCGGTGCTACAGTAAGTACATTTTACTATGGTTCCCAAATGCTTTGGAGATTTTGAAGACTCAGATTTCTGAGGGGCTTAAATGTTTATGAAAATGCTGACATGAAAAAGAAATATCAGAAGGAAGGAAGAGAAGATCAGGGGAGGAAGCAAACAGTGGACATACTATTCTGGGCACTGACTCTGTGTAGTGTTTCCACTTCTGTATCTTCCTGCTCGTGGTTTTGGTTTCAGGTACCCTTAGCAGACCTTTCTCCCTCCACGGTATCCAAACAGGACACTTAGCTGGAAGAGCTTCTTCCAGCCAAAGGAAGGCCAAATGCTGCAGGAAGCTCTGTGCCAGATCAGGGTGAAACACCAGTGAAGTTAATTTGAAAAATTCATCAGATAAATTAAATGAGCAACTGAAAACATTTGTTTATTTAATATATAAAACATTCATCTTTATCAACTGTAATATTTCCTACCCTTTGATACTGTCCCACGCTACCACTCTCCAGAGGATCTCATCTTACTAAGGTACAGAACACGAGTTTGATTATATGAAGGCAGTGGGCCAAAAAGCTAGAGGTCTTATGCAAATTGAGATCTGCATTCATTTGCATAATGCTTCTGATATATAGATATAGATATAGCTATATATGTATGCATTTATGCAGCCATTATCTCTCTGTCTGTGTTGAAAGATCCTCCTCCTTTCCCAGCCTTTCCCTGAGCTGGCTCTTGCCCTGGTCCTGGTTGTCCTTGATGAGGACTGGCCACTCTGGAGTCCAGGCACTCCTCTCCCTGCAGACATAGGTTTGTCACTGGTCTAAATTCTGTAGCAGCAATTCTTACTTTTGTGCTGGTTGTCATCTTAGCTGTTTATTTGTGCTGGTAAGGAGCAGGTAAGAGCTGTGGAAACTGAGCTATTTCTAGGTGCTGCCAGCAGCAGTTGTCTTTGGCAAACAGAATCACAGGACAGTTCTTAGTGACGAGCCTTACGGAGAATGGCTTATGGACACGTATCCACTCTGTTTTTGAGGATGAGGGTTGGAGCAGCCATGTGGAATAACCATCTGAGCTCAGCTCAGGTGAGAATCTTTTTCCATTCTCCTGTGGGTTTGGATTGTAAAGACTTGCTGAAATCTTGCGGCAGCTTCCACCGTGGGGTCATCAGTGGGGTTTTGAGACTCAGCTCTGCTGTAAGCACTGGATGATGTACTTTAGGAATCAGCACACTGTCAGCTGGGGAGGCCAAGCTGAAACTTTTGTCATATAAGGAGGCTAGGAAATGGATTTGTCTTTCCATACGCCACTTTAAAGGAACGGCGTCTTGCCCCTGCCACCTTGAGGCTGCCATCCTCAGAGGGACAATCTGGTCGTGAATGATCAGTGTACCTGCTTTTGTGTAAAAGTGTACAGAAGAACACACGTCTATTTGTTCTAAAAGAAGAGAAAAATTCTGTTTTATTAAGAATAGAGTAATAAACCAAGTAAGCTTTGTATTTGTGCTCAATCAGTTTAAAAGTTTTTAAAATGGGTTTAGCTGGAGACTAGATGTTTGAGTGAAGGGATTTTATGCCGTGACTTTTTTCAAATCTCTGGAGTTAGGCCCTGGGGTGCAGGTGTAAACTGTCAACAGAGCTGGCACCAATTAAAGTTCCTGAGAATCTTCTCTCAGTTTTTTTCAAAACAGTCAACAGCCATGCTTGACATTTAGAGAGTCACCAAAACCGGAGCTAAAAATGCTTTATCAAAAACCTGACTGCTTATTTTGGTGTTTACGTGGAACTTAATCTCTAGAAAATCTGGTCCAAAATGCAGTGTCATCCATGCTGCACTACCGATGTTTTCACTTTCAGGTGGATGACTTGAGCTGCATTGAATGAGAATTGCGCAGTGAAAGACAGAAATAGGCCCTTGGGCAAATGTTTCACTTGTGAGCTTTGAAAAAATTCAGAAACATTAAGGGTATTACTCTGCCAGATCTATCAAAGCTTGAGCTACTTGGACTCAATGGAGTTCTCTTGCATAACGTCAGAAGACTATTTCATGCTGTTCTCTGAACTAGGTTACTAATAAACTGATAGGCTGATCATAAAGTGACTTTATTGGAAGGAAAGTTTACCAAGTGAATAATTCAGTAAATATTTTCCAGGCATCCATGTCCAATAGATTGCTTGGTATGGTGGCTAGTAAGCAATATTGCCTTTTAAGACTGCAGTAATACAGAGTGCTCCAAAAAGCCTGGCCCTGGTAGGACTGAGACCTGAGAAGAGAATGTGTAAATCCTGCACCATCAGGCCAAGATCCATTGCAAGGCATGTAGTATAGAGAGAGAGTAGTCCTAGATCCCAGCTGTTTCCTTTCTTCAAGTCCTTCTCATTAATGCTTATTAAAATAAGTTTGAGACAAGTAATTGAACACAATTGGAAGAATTTCCTTATAGAAAAGCTTTTTAAAGAGTTTCAATTGTAATAATTTTATTCTAGCATATGGATTTGGGGCTTGGTGGTAAATTGATCTGTCTCTTTATGGAAGTGGTAAATCATTAGCATTTGCTATCAAGAGCAGGAAAAAAATGTTTATAAATCATTGCATTCGTTTCAGATTATTCATCAGAGTTGAAAGGCAACTGTTGGAGTCGCTCTGTGATACCATAAACAGAGCTCTGGGAAGACCACATACTTTGTAGCTTAATTTGGGGTTTGTGCATGTACCAACTGAGACTTTCCTGCAGTAAGTGTTCAGCTAATCTTCCAGAAAGGAGAATTTAGATTCCAGGATGCTGTTCTGAAGGAGCAAGTTTGAGTTGGCACTAGTAGGGCAGCAAGGCCTGCTCACTCACAGAGGAAGGGTCTAACCAAGATGTGTCATTTATTTTCCTTCTTGTGCAGCAGTAAGCAAGGAAAGTCTTCACTTCCCCTTTTCCTACACACCCCCAAAATCTCTGATGGGGCTGTGAAAATGTTCAGATCTGGAAAAGAGTGAGAACTGAGGGCAGGGAGGATTTCGATACAGAAAATTTGAGTCAATAGTGCTTAACATTTCCTGGTCAGTAAAAAAAGGAGGGCTGTCTACAGACTTGCATTGTAGTTCGAGACAGAATGACACTGCCTGGTTTCCCTGGGTGCTGCTGTAATTACCCCAGAGCTTTTTTCTCTGTGAGAAAGAGCTACGACTGCTGTCACACGAAGGCAGCACAAACAGCGATGGGCGGCTCAGCCGAGCAAGCGGCCGGAGCTCACGGCCAGCCCTGCATTCAGAGCTTCCTGGCCTTGCCTGCAAGAGTACCAGCAAAAGCAGCTCGGGTTTACCTTAGTGTGTTGTGGCCAGTCCTGGAGGAATTAATTTCTGCAGGAGCTGTTCCAGCTCTTCTGAGGTTTGGAGTGTTGTGGATCATTTAGCTTTGTTGTGGGTTTTTTGCCGCTTCCAAAAACAAAATGAAAGCAAAACACACACCAGCTCCATTGCTGACATGTTGGCACATACTGTGAAATAACTTAACTGGCTGAGGAATCTTCATAAAAAAGGAAAACATGGAATTTTTTCAGATGGCAAGAAAAAAGAAAAAAATATATATGATTCACTTTCATGAACTAAACAGGAGAGTTGCAAAGTTGAATGTAGGTCAGAGACCTGATAGTGGCCGTGGTTTCCCAATGCTGAAACATACATCTGTGTTAAACACTGCAGCATAAAAACAGTTATGCCAAAGAGAAGTGATGGGGGATAGGCCCTCAAAACAGCCAGTAGCTAATGCTGCCTTTGTGGTTTTATATATTTGCCTATTAAAATGACAATACAGGCATGGAACATTTAGATTTAAGAAGCCTTCTTTTCACTAAACAACATTAAACAAACTGACAAAGTAGGGGGTTATGACTCCAGTAATTGAAACATGCTGTTCTGTTCAAGACCAGAACTCTATAAAGACTCTTTTCACCCAGTAATGCCCTTTGTGTTTGCCTGCTACCCCTGCTAGAAATTACTGTAGACCTGAAGTATGTCTTTCCAAGTGGAGTGGGAATGACAGAGTGCAACAGCACACTTGGCAGATGGGGTCACAGCCTTTTTAGGTTGTTCATGTTCATTGTGCATTGGAAATCAATTTGCAGCTCAGAATACATGAAGACATAGGTGGATTCCTCTCCCCACTGTTTGGGGTTTTGTTTTGGTTTTTTGTTTTGGTTTTTTTCATGTTAACGTTAAGCCTAGGATGCAGGAAAGATAATTAGAGGGATTAATTTGGATTAACTGATTTGGGTAGTCTTCATTAGCTTAATTTACAGTGTGCCTTTTTGTGGATTCCTCGCTCTTCTAGATGTATATTCTGAATCTGTGCGTTATCTTGCATTTCTTTTTCCTTCTGTCTTCTAGATGTTGATGAGTGTCTGGATAACAATGGAGGGTGCCAGCAGATTTGTGTAAATACTATGGGCAGCTACGAATGTCAGTGCAAAGAGGGCTTTTTTCTGAGTGATAACCAGCACACCTGCATTCATCGCTCCATTGGTAAGTTTCCAGTGTGTAAATTGTGCTCTTTAGAATAACCGTGTTCAATGAGAAAAGCTGCAACACTTTGAGTTTTGTTGGTTGTGGTTTTTTTTAATCTCCACAGTTCCCAAAATCCTTTTAATGCTTGGTTGTAATTGATTGATTCCTCTGCTACCCAAACTTGTAGCAGAGCCATAAATAAGACAAAGAAGCAGGCTTTGGTTTGACACACAAATTACACTTGGTTCGCACAGCAGACTCTTTGGGCAGGCAGAGACAGATTTTCAAATGGTAACTTTCTGCTTCCCAGTTTCCAGGACTTAAAAATTTCTCATCTGTTTATTGGATAATAGTGCACCTGTGTTTCACCTCAGAAAGTGTGATATCTTAAATCTGAATGAACAGCTCGTTACTTCTGTGAGTTACACAGCTCATGGGGGCTTTTGCCAGTCGTGTAGCGAATTACTTCATTGCAGACTGATCATGGTTGATGTTATATTGACACAGGATTTTTCTTTGGTTCACTACGCTGTCCTAGGGTGGATTAAAAAACTGTTTCTCTGTTGCCTATGCACTAGCAATAGAAATAAGGAATCCCTGCAGAACTGCTGCTGTTTTGGACTAGAATAAGCAGCTCTCCCTTTTCTATAGATGTCAGACACGGAAGACAAGTTTGAGTGGAAAGGGAGAAAAGAAAACAACATAGCTATAAATCTTTGCAATTAGGTGGACTCTTTCAGCGTTCATTCAGGCTTCTGTGACCCTGGCAGCAGTGGGAATATATGCTAGCAAACTCATTTACCAATAAGCAATACAGAATGACAAGGTAGCAAGATGAGACTGGTGATCAACAATGTAAGCATGCTGTGTATTTCAAACCAGCCGCACAAATGCATCTGAACTATTTTAAGTGACTAATACTAACCAGAAAATCATACTTGAACACAGAGTATTAATTTAGTCACTCTGTTGACAAGAAAGCAAAACTTTGTAGTGCAGCATCTCAGGAATGTAAATGTATTTCTGTGTGTCTGCTTAAACAGAATTGTAAAGACAAGTAATTATTTTGATTTTCAGAATCGTGAAACTATGGAATATATTGACAGGTCCACTTTGTAGCGTGATAATATTAAGTTTTAAGTATTTTGATTATGACAAGAATAAGCTACATGAATCAGTGCCTTTTTGAGGTTGTTACCTAATAGGTTTTTAGTCATTCTTTTCAACTTAAATTGTCCAGATTTCTGTCCAGCGTAAAGTAACCCTGACACAAAGATATCCAACAGAGCAAGGAATAGTAGCTGGAGGCTTAATGAAAAGCACTTGCAGAGAACTGTGCTACAATCATTATTTCAATTTGCACATTATAAAAATTCCCAGCTGTAATAAAAAAAGAATTTAGTTATCTGAGATGGAAACTAATGAAGTAAATGAAAAACGAGACTCTAAAGGCAAAAGTTTATTCTAAGGAATAGTTTTGATGGGGGAAAAGGGTATGTTTTTATGGCAAAGAGGATTCCTAGTTTGTCAAAAGGACTAGGGGAGTGGATTTTTACACTGACTGCTGTGTGCATATAATAAATACACATGGAAAATATATTTGTGTTAACTTGTTTACAAAGAAAATGTCATATTAGACATGGATGTTTAGTTTGAAGCAATATCTTAGAATTATTTTAGATCTGAAAAAACCCAAGCAAGCTACCAAATAGACCAGTGGGGATTGCAGAGTGTTTTGTGAACAAATGGTTTGTAGCTTTTCAAAAGTAAAGTATCAGTTTACAATAACAGCAAACATTACGCTGTAGTGTCATGATCCCTCACAGAAATACATCAGGTGGGTATGCTGGAGCAAGGAACTGAGATGGAATGATCTCTTTCACTTGTCAGAGGTGACTGAACTGCAAACAGCAAACATGCGTGGTGAGAAAGCAAATGGCTTTTTTAATATCTGTGTTTACTCGCTTTCGTAGGTCTCGCTTGTAAATGCTGCTACAGAAACTGTTGGAACACAAAAATACACATCAACATATTTAGCCAGAATGGTGCCTAGGGCTATATTGTGACTGTACCTCTGCTGGTAAACAAGGCTGGAGTGGACAAAGGCACACCACGCAGCCAGCACTGCAATCCACACACAAAGGCGCTGACTTGCCAAAGCCCTTGAGCAAGTTTGTTGACTTGGTGCATAATAAGATCCATTCATTGCAGTGTGGGTGCATTTCTGTGTCTGTAAAATGCATGTGCAGTCACAGAATGTTGGTGTCCTCAGCATTACCCAAAGTCTCTCCAAGGACTCAGCTAGTCTAAAACCATCAGCCACAAGGCTCTTCATGCACTTTGCTGCCACCTTTTCCCTCCTGTTTTCAAATGCCTTGAGACAAAAAGGAGAAGCACTGCAAGGTGCTTAGGACATAACTGGAGTTGGGATGAGTTCAGATGGGAGGGAGCAGCACCAAGCCCAAGGATGCCCTGCCTGCAGGCCCAGCTGACCTGCCTCAGACACCAGCAGGGCTCGTGCTGATGGCATGCTTGGAGCTCACCAGCACGTTCAGGTGGTGTGGTGGTTTCACAGTTAAAAAAGGGCTTTGGGTACTGGGAGTTGAGCAGAGGAAAGAGCACATCCCTTTTTGCACTTACCAGGCAAAGGAGTGGTGTCTTCTGATAAGAGGTATCCTCCTTAAAATTGTTGGCTGCTGTGTGTATTTTCTCAGCTTCCAGAGATGCACTGTGCTTGTCCCTGTGTTTTTGGGGTGTTTTGTGTCACCGTGCTCTACCCACAAGTTGTGGTTGAAAGTCATATTGGAGTTCATGATCGGGGCTGATGTTCTTGTTTCCCAAATGGCATGTTTGCTTGCCATCCAGAAGTGTTATTATTTCTTGTAGACAAAAAGGATTACTTATCCACAGAGAAATAATAATTTTATACTAGTGGAAGGCTGGGCTGACATTAAAATCAGAGCCAACCCTGGTGTCCCAGCATTTGCTTTGTTTCACTGTCTTCATTAGAGGCCTACTGATTCCTTATGTTTAGTCCCAGTATCTTTTGGGAGGATGCCATGCCCAGTACAACCTACCTCATTTATTTTTGCATAAAACTTAATTTTGCTTTGCTGAGTCAGATTTCAGTGCTAGTTTACTCACAATAATGATGGTAACAACAGGGAAAGAGAATGGGAGGGGGAATAGATTGTAAAAGTTATGTAGAATTTAACAGTTATCTCTGTACATCTTAATTGCATTAGTAGGTATGAACACTGGGAATTATACCAGAGACAAGATTGTGTTTGTTTCCTCATGATTTAAAAAGAAACCTGAATAAAACAGCTGTTACTGTATCATCTCCAGCTCCAGAGGGAGCATGTGTTTAATAAATGTGGAGATTACTGTCATACACTGCAGCTGAGACTGAGTCAGGTTAGCGGGTTACAGCACGTTTTCACTGAATGTGATGATAAACCAAAAGCACTAATTCAACAAAGCCTTGGGGCAGATCCTTAATGTCCTAATTTAGGAAAGCTGGTTAAAAATCTAAATTGGGCTTGAAAAGTATCAAAATAGACAGAGTGCCTATAGATAGACAAACAAAACAGGCAGAGAGACAGAGTGCCTGTGTCTCCGTTGAGGCTCAGAATGAGCACAGTGAAGGGTAGGGTACATCCCATTTGCATTACAACTTACAAAAGGTGTTGTGGGCAGCCAGGAGCCCTGGCTACAAACTGCCTCACCTACCCAAATTCCCAGCTGAGTCCCACCTCCAGGGGCAAGTCTCCTAAAGCACAAAGGTTTTTTGCCTACAAGCAACATACTTCAGGATCTCTGTGGCTAGGAAGACTTCAGCCCGTTTAGATCCCATCCCCTGCATGTCTACGTCTAGCAGAGTTATATTAATGTTCTTATGTCTACTCATTATTCACTGCCAGTGTTTTTATACAGCAAGTCCCAAGTAAACTGTAAAGGCAGGTGAATTATGAGTGGTAGTTACTCGTGGAGATGAGAAGAGGTGGAGAAGTACCAGGCTATAAGAAGGCTGAAATCATGGTGGTCTCATTGAATGGTGAAAAAGCTTTTTACACAGTTGTCACTGTCATTTTCAAGTCTGTTAAAAAAACACTTAGCAAGGAAATGCTTTTTCACCTCCCCTTATCCCATTAGCCTTATGTTCTAGCAGTGTTAGGGAATTTGACATAAAGTCAAGCTACCACAACTTAGCAAGATTCTCAAAAGCAGCTTGTCTCTTTCTGTACGAAAAGTGTGTAGCTTCAGTCCCAGAGGAAAGGAAATGTGCTAAGCTGCGGTGTCTTGCACTTGCTAAGCAGCCCTGTGGAATGGCTTACCATGCTTGTGCTGATACACAGAAACTTGTTAAACTTGATTATGTGTTAAACCCTAGTGAATTTTGCAGTAGTAGCATAGGAGTCCATTGGTCAGCTGAGATCAAACTACTGAGTTTCTTCTCTTTCTGAGGATTATGAAGCCGCCTTTGTTCAATTTTTTCCTTGTATTTTCCATGATTTATTTTTATTCTTCACGTGTTTTCTTAGTTCAGTGTGATTTTGTAGTGGTAGAATAATGTGTTAGAACTCCCTGGGAGGAAGCGCTGTCCCCAGTCACTGAAGGAAGTGTTACATTTGGGATTCTGGGATTCTTTATTCCCATCTCTGGTGCTGATCCCTTGTGGGACTCTAGGCAAGAAGGTTCTTGTGACTCGGAATTTCTGCAGAGCACTTTAGAGGAAAGAGGTGTTTTTTCTACAGAAAGCACAGTAATCTATTCATATTTAAATTCACGTTGAAGGGTGACTTTAAGTAACTATGTGTTGCCAGCACTGTTCCAGACTTTATGAAGTACAAGTTTCTCATCTCAACTCTGAAAGCTCTTCCATGATGATGTAACCAGTTAAATCACTCCACTACCTGAACATGCTTCACCATGACTACCCTGAGTGCAGGCATCCCATTCACAGAACAATCCTATTTGTCTCTTTTAAATGGAATCCTAATATGACTGTAAGGGAATACATGTAAAGCAAATTTTAAGGAAGTCATTTCATAGATAAAATAATAAGAAAACATTTCAGGCAGCAGCAGTTTTATCTGGACAAACATAGTGTGATCTTGGAAGCCTTTTCCTGAAACTGCACACAGTATGACCTAAGTGTAATAGAAACTTGTCTCTTTATATAATCCCATGATACATTTAGAATAAAAGATTCAATTTATTACCTTTCACAGAATATAGGAGATATAGATCTAGAAAAGCTATTTTAAATCTCACTGTGCCCTGTTAGAAATGTATAACTTTTTAAAACTGTGTATAACCCATGAAAATTGCTGTACTTTCATTTCCAGGATTCTTGTTTGCTCCAGCAGCCTGTCTGAAGGGCACCTTGCATTTTCTTTCTCTATTCCTCTGGGATAGAAAGAGTTTTTAGTTTGTCTAGAGGGAAGATGCAACAGGTGAAACTACCTGGTATGATTAAAAAGTAATTTCTGTGAGACCTGATCTCCCTCCTTTTGTATATGAATGACTTACTGTGATTAGGACTAGTAAAATGACACTGGTGTAAAACCAGTTTATGTGTAATCTGACTTAGGTTCAGCTGTGAGGGGAAGCAGTAATCATCACAGAATCACAAAAACAGGTTTAGATGAAGGTTTAGGGCTAGATGTGATGGTAAGAAGTCTCACAGAATCACAGAACAGCCCAGGTTGGAAAGGACCTCCAACCTTCCGTGGGAAAGGGAGCCTGGATGAAAATATCAAGTGCCCTGTCTGGTCACATGTTGAAAACCACCATCAGTGATGATGGTGACTCCACTCTGTCCCCAGGGAGGTTGTTTCACTGAATGGTCATTCTCATTGTAAAAATTGTCTTTCTTAAATGATAAAACCTCGGCCAGTGCAACTTGTAACCATTGCTCTTTATCTTTTCTCCTGGCTCCTTGAGAAAAAAGAGCCTCCATCCTCTTTGTAGCTGTCCTCTAAGCACTATTCAAATAAAACTAAGTCTGTCCAAACAGAACTGCAAAAGCTGAGTTTTAAGTATCAAAATTCTCATTACTATTTTGTTGATTTTTTTTTCCCCTCAGCTTTTTATTTTAAGACTTTCAGTAAATGTCAGGTTAAATGCTTAGGATGTCATAGAATTGGAGACAAAGGCATGCCACTTTTGGCTTACAAAAATTTTAAATGCATCTGTAACCTGGGGCTGCAGTCTTCCTTTTATAGGTAAGAAAACTGAGGTGTAAATATTACAGTATTGTCTAAGACTGTGTCTGGACTGCAGGACAGATCCCATCCGTTAGAGCAGCTGGAGTCTTGTTCCTCAGAGCAGTCCAGACAGAAACCAGGATGTGAGAAAATGTTACGTGACATGAAATCAAGATAGAGTTTCAGTATATCCCAAGCTGCAGAGTTAAATACAGCCAAGTGAAGTCGATTGCTGTCCTCTGTTGAGTTCCTAGGGACCAATTCTGACTCGTATCATACTTACACTCAGCAAAACGTGACCAAGTCTCTGCACGTTCTACCTTGGTTTTGTAGCTCACTTGCCTTCCAAAAGAAAAACCTTGAGTTTCAAAAATTTTCTGGGACTTAGAATTAGTTTTAATTCAGAGGGAAAACCAAATTTTGTTGAGTAGTCAATACCTGTTATTGCTTTGCTTCAGCTGAGATTGAATGCACTAGAAAACCAACAGCTAGGAGGATACAATAGTGGTGAGTTAATTGAAACCCAAAGGAAAAGTCTCCCAACACTCAGGAACAATAGCAGGTGGCCAGATTTTGCCAAAATCAGGGGCTGAATTTCAAGAGTGTTGTGCAGAAGCTGTCCTTCAACAGGTGCCAGATTTAAGCATACTGATCAGAACAGGCATAAATATTTTAAAAAGAAAACTGAAAACAAAATAATGCTAGAAAAACCAGAGCCTAGATGTGCTAGGAAACATCACCTGGTAGGTAACCTAGATAGAGTGCTTGAGCAGTAGATGCACAGTTGAACATGACTGACCAAGTGATACACTAGGACATGCAGATAATTTCTCAACGAGCAAGAATCTGAAATAGTTTAATGGTACAGTTGTTGTTTCTGCATGGCTTCACTGCCAATGCCTTTTGCTATGGAAAGGATGAAAACTGAAGGGGGAAAATTAAGCTGGAGGTGCAAAGAAGTGTGCCTTGGAAAGAGCAGCTGTTTGAAACACCCTGCAGGAACAGGACAGGCAGCCAGCTTGCCAGGGGCAGCCCAGGATTCGTCAGTCAGATCAGAAATCTCTCCACACCTGTGTGACAGAAGGTGCAGCGAGCAGGCTGGAGCTCAGCAGCTGAGTGACTGGCAGTGCTGACAGCATGGGAAGACTGTACGCACGAATGGGAAAACACACTGGGAAGTTGGACCTTAAAAAAAAAAAATTAGGAAGAGTAAATAGGCAAAAGGGGCTTTCACACTCAATCATTCAATAGCACTGGAAGTGAACCAACGTTCTGTTCATACTGTCTACTTTGGATATGGCAAGGTTATACTAAATAAAAGAACTGACATGTTTTTTAAAGGCCTCTAGCATCCAGTTGACTGAAACATCAGGTGAGAAAGATCTGGGAAGAATATTAAGCCAGAGCATACTGGAAAAAAGCTTGCATTCACACATGAGCACAACAAATGGACTCTGTTTTAAGTATACCATATGTTGTATTTGTCATGAGTCTCTCTCTGAATGCAGGGCCTGCTCTGAATACTGTGATGCTCAGCATCTTTCATACCTACTGTAGTCACTATGGGTCTCTCCATGTGTGTCTTGTATTTTTCACTGTGCAGGGAAATCAGTCACAGACCATGTTGCAGGCACTGTTCCTCTTTTCTGCTATTCATGGCAAATCTGAGATGTGATCCAGCAGGAACTCTAGAGACTGATACTGTTTCTGGTTATAAACCAGCAGAAATTCAAGATGTGAATAGCAAATACCTGTCCGTATAAACTGTTAGCCTCCCGTATGTGGTATGCATTTCATCAGATCCATTAATTATTCAGTTCCATGTAATTATGTTTGAGTTTGCTCTGAGCTATTCTGAATTAATTCAGGAGTTAATGGAAACAAGAAGGGAAATGCATATATTTAATAGTCATGTATATTTCAAGCCTAAGAATACTTGCAGCTTTGTTAAATTTCATATCTTAGAAGTCACTGTGAATGCTTTCATAGCAGGAACTTTGTAGGAACACCACGAGATATTTTTAAGAGGGGTGAAAAAGGAAGAAGGGAATGAAACAAAGGTATGTCAGGCAAGCAGAAAATAAGAGAAGGAGGAAGAGAAACAGCCAGCCAAGTGGGAATGAGGTGAAGAGCAGGAGAATAGATAGAAAATTAAAAGAAGAGTGAGAAACAACATTAGGCAAAAATCCATACTTCTCTCTCCTTAATTCCCTGGCTCACCAGTAACATTTCTTTTCAATATCCACTCCCTTAGAGTTTTCATTGAGGTAACTTCTCTCTTGTATAAGCCCCGGTAGAGTCACAGAACACTCATGGTAGCAGTGTCTTTGGAATCTTATTTTTTTCTCAGTGGAATGGATCACGTACTGAGATTGCAAAGCCAACCTGCAATCATGAGCAAGTCATCAGGATGATTTCCCTGCTTTGCTGCTCCCAGGATTCCAGAAATGCAGAAACAGAGGTGTTGAGTGTAACAGGGAGGAGAGCATCATGTTGGAGTTACTCTCTGAACTATGTACATTATTGATAAAAGCATTGAGTTTGTGCAGCAAATCGATTAACCTGGGGCTTGTGCCTGATGCGTAGTATGACTAATCATTTTTCCAAAGGCTGTGCCTGATTTACTGGGGCTGAGAAGCTGCAAGTAATCTCTCATCTCTTATTCCATCACAAAGCATTCACCTTGGAGTAAAAGCAACAGCACTTTTGGCCCCCTTTGATATGGAGTACCTTCTTTAAAAGTTCTCTGTGTTTATAGCTCGCTAAATCACTGCACATGCCATGTAAGCCCATATCATCCACTTCGTGCTGCAAGCATTGTGTTACACTGATGATTTACCAGAGCTGGCAGATTTTCTGCCTACACTTTATATGGGCAGAGGGTGGTAAAATAGCTGCTATCTTCAATCCACATCAAACTGCAAAGTACTAGAAAGGCCAAAACTAAGAGCCTCCATGCTGAAACATTAATTTTTAACAGAAATCCACATGATCGGTGTTGGCATTTCAGTATTTAGTGTAATGAGAATTGGTTATTTAAACTGACATTTCTTTGTAAGGTTACAAATGCCAAGATGGGGAAGGAGGGATGTGAATGTTCTTATGCTGTGTATTTCTTCTCCTTCTGCCTGCTTCAGAAGTGAACTCCCAGTTACTTGCTTTTCTAATCACTAATTCACTAGAGGATGTCACAGGAGTTTACAAAAACTACCTCAGGACTCTACACCCCCTCTGAAAGACGAGCTATTACACCATGTGCTGTAACTTAGAGATACAGAGGGCAGAAAAGTTAGATAATTAGCCTAGAGTTACACAGGAAGGCTGTAGAAATCACAAGACCTTTCCAGAAAACCTGTGAAGGGATCATTTGTCAGTGCATGCAGTTTAATTGATAGTATGTTGATTTCACCAAATCTGTTTTGTTCAGCTGAGTATCTGTTCTTATGTATGCTCCTACTATGAACAGAATGCAGATACTCTGATCCCCATTCTCTCAGTCTGGTATTTAATGCCCTTCTTTCATCCCTGGTGCACTCTAACATCAATGATTGATGAATTATGTGTACATGTTTAGAGGTCAAAGCGTAGCACAGGGAGCCCGGTGGATAACAGCGCATTTTGCAGATCCTGTTCTCTCCCGCCTTTCCTTCCCACATTTTTGTTCTCTTTGTTCTCTATTGGCTCAGTGTTGTAAATTGAACAATTTCTGATGGTGCCAGGCAGCTTGACTTCTCACTGAAATTTGGGATGCCTGCTGACTCTCTGCGCTGTGCCTTGGTACTGGGAAGGCAGCAAAACTGACATTGGAAATGGATAGGTCCTGAGAAGTGAGGAGGAACCCAGCCACCTGAAAAAGTCAACAAAATGTTGTCAGCATTATTTTTGAAAGAAGTGTATTCTCCCACTCAGCTAAATTTTGTTCTCTGAAGTAGCTGATTTTTCTGGAATAAGAATAATAATAATAATAATAATAATAATAATCAATTAAAAACCCAAACTTCAAAACTCTGAAACATTTAGACATGGAGGTATTGTCCTTGGCACTGTGTGGAGGTGGTGTTTAGGCAGCCTCATCTGCCTCCGTGAGTGGCTGTTGTATGGCACTGGATATCCATGGAGCCCCTCTTCGAGAAGAGAGGCTGGTCCAAGGAGCAGCTCAAACATGAAGCCTGATTTGCTGGGTGCAGGAGTGTGTTCCTGGTAGTGTCTCTGAATCCTGTTTCCTTTCACAGGTGAAATATTTCGGTGTTGGGGGAGCTTTGCAGGAAAAAACCAAGCAAAACGAACCCAAAGGGTCCTGCCAGCTCTGCTGAAGGGCACATCCAAGCAGTGCTGGAGGTGAGGCTGGCCTGCCTGGGTAACAGCTGCTTGTCTGCCTGCTCTTCTCCAGGACTGGGATTCTGCTCCTCACCTTTCCAGACAAAATGTTTTCAGAGCTCCCTCGGAGCTTCCCAGGAAAAGCTATCATTTGGCCTTAGTGCTTACTTAATGGATATTTAATTATTCTGCTCTAATTTGGGTCTGAAAAACATATCCTAAAAAAAAACCCCACAAAACCCACAAAAAAACAAAACCAAACCTGCAATGAGCTGTTTTAAAGCAGGATTTGTAGTTTCCTAGGCTAATCCGTGTCTCATACTTGAGATGCTCAAATATACCTGAGTAGTACATTTACCTGGAGATTTATTTTGAAAACGCTTTCTCTGTAGATCTAAACAGGACTTTTGAGCATTTGGCATTAGTTCAAAATACCTTGTGCTGTTCAATCTTCCTAGAATTCCCAGAAGGAGCTAGTGAGCTGTCATTGCTGTGCTCTCTCAGAGAAGCTGACCACTTGCTAGCCCAAGGAACACTGAATTAATCTGCAGGATTGCCTAGCAGGAGCTTGCCCAAATGCTCCATAGAGCAGTCTCACAACAAAGTAAAATGCCAGAAAAATAATAAAATCAAAGAACACCAGTTGTAATATTCAGTAATTAGATCCTTTAAAAGGGTCTAAAGGATCCTCTCTCATCAGAGCAGAAGAGTTCCTTTGTGGTTTTTATGTTGTTTTTGTTGGTTTTATGGAACAGGGATATTAGATGACTAAAGGAATTTTCTTGTTGTCCAGACTGTGGATTTGTTTTTTCACCCAGCTCTAGTGTATATGTAGTAGCACTTCTGAACGTCCATCAAATTTACTTCTTCCTATTAGCTGTCAAGTGCTTAAACCCAAAATGTAAATAAACATACCTCCCTCCTATTTATATGTCATTTGGTTAAATATTTTTGGTTGTTTTCTTTCTTCATTTCCTCTAAAAACACCTGCAAAGGCCTCATTTTCTCTTAGTGTTTTTTATGACTCATTTCATGGAGCTGCTTCTGTGCTGAGCTGTACGAAGTTGAGCTGTCTCAAAAGCAGCATTGTGATCAGAAGTGTGGCTGTGTTGAAGGACATCCCATTTTTCCAGTTTCATAAGTATCTCTCTCTTTGGACTTCCAGAAGTCCTATTTACAGGCAGAAACAGGATTTCCTTGCTTTCCACTATGGCATGATGTCAGGAAAAACACTGCCATTTTTTTCTGCTTACCTTGACCACCAATAAATACCACCCAGATTAAAATCCACGTTCAGGGTTTAGCTGATGCTTTTCATCAAGGTACAGAAATCAAATACAGCTGCTTATCAAGCAGAATTCTATTTTTTTGTGTTCACACAAGCACAGCAATATTGACTGCACTCTGTTTAGTCTTCTGCTGACCTCTTGCAAACAGCTTGTAGATTCCTAAGGATTTTCTTCACCTTTCTTTACTTAGATCATTAAAGCTAGGGATGGCTACAAACCAGATACGCTGCTAGCAGATCTCATGCTTATTTCCATGAGCAGCTCTGCCAATGTATCACCATCTTCACTCGTTCTATCTTTTCACCTCCTTGCTCTTTTTAAAAAATGGAATACCAATTATTGTATGCATGGTGACTAGGATGAAATGATACAGCATTTCTAGCCTATGAAATCTGTAGAGGCCAAAGACTGCTCCAATCAGTGCTGTAGTGTTCTCTCTGAAGTGGAGATGAGATGCAAGCCTGAACAAACCGGTTCTGAGGTCCACGGACTCCCAGCAGTTTCAGTAGGATTTGAACTGGCATCACAAAACTGTGAACACCTGCCAACAACAGAGATTGAATCAGAAGGTGAAGCAAATCATCATTTCTTTGGGTTACACCATTGCTCAGGTGAAGAAAGTCAGGAATAACTGTACTACAATTCACTTCCTGCAGAAGAAATTAGCAAATCGTTTCACTAAACTATGGCAGAGAAGTGACTCTAGGTCCTGTGCAGAGCTGTGAGAGTAAAAAGCAAGAAAGAAACCAAGAAGTGCTAAGTAGATTAAAGGAAATTCAGTCCTGAAGAATATACTTGCAGAGCAATTACACAGCCTGCTACTCCCAAATGCTACTAATGATTGTTATGGTAATAAGAGCAGAGTTATAAACAGGTGATGCTCTTCACTTTGGCACAGAAGAGAGCCTGCTAGTGTTAGGGTGAAGAAACTATACTGCAGTGATAAATAAGCCTCAATGCACAGAGAAAGAGCAGTGATATGACAGCAACAGTGTGGCTTGTGTACACAGTGGATGTTTCTCACCCTGAATGTGCCAGCAGAGCATATAGAGTTCTGAGAGAAGCAGGTTCTTCCACTTTCACACCACTATTGCCCTGTAAACATTTCATTCATCTCTGAAGTACAGCTTGCAGATTAGACTTCTACTCATTGTGTTCTTGATAGCATTTGGTCTTAAATGGCTAATAACATAGGGCTGCTATTTCAGGTGCCTCCACATGAAATCTGATGCCAAGTGCCCCAGAAAAAAATTAACCATTTGTGACAGGAATGGGATCAAATTTGCTGCTTTGGGGAAGATGTATTTGCCTACATATGCCCACTATGTCTGTGTTAGGTGCTGGTCTTAGCATTTGAACAGAGAAGCAAGAGGAGGAATGTAAATACTAGTGACAGTAAGAGCAGAAATTATAACTGTGGTCTAAAAAGGTCCTTTTGGTAATGTTCTTGTTCAGATAATAAAGGATTTTGTTCCCTGAGGTAACCGGGAAATGTTTTTTGAGCGCCTTAATGGCGCCGTCTGAGTGGCTCTTGATAGCAGGTAACTTTTCTCAAATGGCAATATATTCATCATCTCCGTGCTGCACCCATCCTTCCCGAGCAGCTCTCACTTCTCCCCTGACCTAGACCCTGCAATGTCGCCTTCCAGGCTGTGAATCACTCATCTCTCTCCCTTGTGCCCCCACCAAATGTTATCATCACACCCGCTTGAACCCTGACATTTGATTTGTGTAAGCTACGATTGCTGCGTGTCTCAGGCTGACATTTTATTCAGATTCCTCTTCTGAAGTAAACTCAGGGAAAACACAGCAACATATTTTGTTTCCACAGAATGGCAAACTGTCTCACCATGAAAGCAAACCCAGTAAAAAGTTTGGAAGTTTTTTCATAGCTAAATAGCGCTTTCGTATTTCAACTAGAAAACAAAATGGGGTGTTTTTTTTCACTTTTTGGCTTAGAAAACAATGTTATACCACCAATGTATGTATATTTAAAATTTGTGTATACAAATACACATGCATGTTGTAAGTACATTTTCCTAAGCTATCCTTGAAAGCGGCTGCTGTGACCCCGCTCCTTGCTTGCTATACCCAAGGGAGGCAGCATTGATTTTCTTCTCTGAGTTTTGCAGGCTTTAATGAAAGCAAGGGAGAGGCTTGTGCCTACATTGCAATTTACTTTAATGTATGGGCAGTCTTTCAGACCTTTGTTGTTGGGACTATTCATGTGCTTAAGTGTTTTGCTGGATTGAAGCCACAGAGCAGTTAGCAAATTAGTGCACATACCAGGGTATAGCATTCTATTCCTTCTTTCCAGACAGTTTGCATTTCCAGTATTTGTATAGGATACAGAGTGACAAGCAGCCCGTTTGCTTTATTTATGAAGCTGTATGGCAAAAAATTGGATGTCTTCTCAGTAGTTAGTATTTCTGCATTGCTTTCTGATAGATGATCTTCCCCTTTTATTGCCATCCAAACTCCATTCCCTACAGAAAAAGTGTACGTGGTGGCCATTGTTGCCATACTTTCTTATCTTCTGTGAAAGTAGCATTGTGTGCATGGTTTTTCCTCGTGGTGTGTTCCAGACAGCATTAGAAACAAAATTTTTCTGCCAGGTAATTAGAATGATAGTGACAACAGGTATTTATCGCAGGCTGACAGAAGCTTCTCTGAAAGTGTTTGCCTAATTCTGTGCTTCCAGCTTGTGGTATGGGAGAGTGGCTGTGCAACTCCTTTGGAATGAAATTTTGACAGTGGCATTTGAATTGGAAAAACATGTGTTTCTACACAACTTATTAGGCAACAGATGTGTTCTCACTTTGCTAAATTATTTGTGAGCTTCTGTATTGATACTTTCTCAGTAGCAAATTGTCCAGGCAAGCTGAGGACCTTCACTCTCCCACTGGCACTGCTTTTTGTGGCGTGTGCTCTCAGTCACCAGCCCATTTATTCCACAGCGGTGTTGTGTCCTGCTTTCCACTTCTGATTAATATTTGGTGGCTTTCTCAGAGGAAGGTCATGCCCCAGTAGAGCCAAAAGCACCAGAATTCCACCTTGCAGAAAGCAGGGCTGCTGACTGCATCTTACCTTGCATGTTGACACCATTTCCTAGAGTTCTAGGCCTTTTTCTGTCCTGCATTATGATGCTGTCTCCATGTTTGGTTGCATTAACTTTTAATTCCTGTCTGGGCTAGTAAACCAGAAGTTATTTTAGGGCATGGCTATGTATTGTTTCCTCATGGTGCAGCTTCTGAGGTAGTTACCTATTTCTTTGATAGCGCACCTTTCATCCTGAAATATCCCAGGGTGCTTTAGAGATGTGATCCTAGGAAACGGCATTAACCCATTACCTCTGGACAGAGATGCTTGAATTTATGGACAGTATGGGATGTACATACAGCACACATTGGGTTTTACTGGAACAACAAACTGTGATGCTCCCAGTAGTGATGAACGCTACAATCAAGTGAAGATAATGAGGAGCTAGGGCTTGTTTTCCCTTCAGCACCTCCCTGAAGAACAACTGGAACTCATCAAATGAGAGGATATAGAAACAGGTGGAGGCACAAGCCTCCAAAACAAGGTTTGTTGTTGTAGAGAGTGGAAATGCTGACATGCAACCAGGATCAAAGAGTCAGCAGCAGGTGGACTTATCCCTTGAAGAGGGAGAAACTCTGTAAAAGAGAGGAATAAGGAAAGAGGGGTTTGTAGAGAAAGCGAAGGTGCAAGAGGTAACTACTCTGTCGGTAAAGAGAAGAAAACTGGAGTGGTAACTTGCAAGGGATATTATGACAGAACAAATCTGGCAATGCAGTGGCTGTTGGGTAACATTACATTAATTTGGGAGCTTGACACAGTGATTCTGATTGTTCCTGTCCAGCTAGAGATAAGTTGTGGTTCTAGGATTAAGGAAGCTATCAAGAAAACCCAACAAAAAGAGCACCACCTCAGGAAGCTATAACTAGTCTGGGATCAGAGAATGACAGAAGAGAATGGGATGAGTGATGTTAAAGAAATGGGGGTGTTGGAGGGGGAAGGAAAAATTCCAGATCCTTGCTTGGAAGTCTCCCTTGCATTATCTTCCCTTTCTCTGCATAAGAAGAGGCCAGTAGTTCCACTACCTCTGTGGCTTAGCCTGTCCTTTTTCTCTGTACCCAACGGCTCTGAGCGGAATCTCCACTGAGATGAGGCAATGAAGAGACAGGTTCTGGGCAGTGCATGTACTTGAGCAGTTGGGCAAGAGACCCTCCATTGTACTAGAGGATACTTTAAAGAAAGTATATGCAATTTTTCTATTTCTGGGGACCCATGAGATGCATCAGATTGCTTTGGTGAGCTCTCCTGCCTTCACTGGGATACAGAAGGGAGTAACCTCTACCCTGGAAAGTTAGCATAAATCTCTTGGGAGAGGCATGAGTAGCTCAAAATTTTTCTTTTAAATTGCTGTAAACAGCCTCAGTAAAAAGTAATTAGTGGTAAATGTGTTGTATTGTATGTAGTACAGTGCTCTGGCTTTGTTTAGCTACTGAAAAGTAAGTGGGAAGTGTGAAAGAAAACATATCTGGGCAGAGTGAAATCTATCTGTACTTATAGAAAGTGTATTGTCATATGCTGATTCATAGAAGTGTAAATCCCTTCAATTTCATTCAATTTCACCAATTTCATTCTGAGAATCCTGGAGCTCTCTGAAGACGTGTTGATGTTAAGCATGTAAGGAATAGGTGGTAGAGAGGAGTTATTATCTGGCACAGTGTAAGCACAGTGCAACATTTATACAGTCATTAAACTCTGCATTGGATGAGGCATTTGCTACGGTAATTTTTGTTCCTCATGTTCTCAACAGGTCTTGGCTGGCAGTACCATTATGACCAACGGGTCTCAGGCTAACACAACTGGTGCCCTTTGGTTGGGAATCTCTGATTATAAGTAAATGGATTTATTCTGGGATGCTATGAGGGAAAAGGACTTACTGCTGCTTTCCAACTCTATGGAAAACATAGTCATGCTGCCTTTAGCTGTTCCTGCCAGAAGAACACAGTGACTGTGTGTAGCACCCTCCTGTGGTGTCTTGTGGCTTTTACTGCTACTTTCATTTTCTCCTCTGGTCTCTCTTTACCAAAGTTAGTGTCTTGATACTCACTAGTTGTGGCCAAGACTGAGGACAAAAAGATCTGCCATAATCAATTCATGTGATGCTGTCAGCTCTCCTCATGGGTTGTATTCTTATTTCTGGATATTACCACATCTTTTCCCAATTCTCCTTGAAATCATTATTTTAAAAATATTTCTTGCTTTAATCTTGGCTTTCTGAATGTACTTAGTCTCATGTTAAGAAGGTAATTGAAAGAATGAGAAATACTGTGAAAACATAGTATGAGTAGGTGCCCTTCATCACATCTGTCAAAATTCCTCATTCTTATTCGCTGGTGGCATCCGTTTTCCTCCATTTCTGACCCCTTGTCAGAGAAAGAAGTTGTTATTCATGCTGAATTAAGTTTAAAGTCCTCATATGGAAGCATTCACCTGAATGGTTCCATTTACTCCAAGAACTGAACGTTTGCAGGGTGCAGTTCAAGCAGCATTAGTCTGCTGTGATGCTGCTCCATTCCATACATGCTGCTGTACCCTGATCATCTTCACATGTAAACACTGCAGTATCATCTGCATCATCAGTGGAAGTTGTTTCCATTGCACACAGCTTGTTTGTGTTCTCACGTTTTCCATGTGATGTGTGTATGGGATATCATCATTCATTTCCCCTTCTTCCATTCACCTCCAGGAATGATGTGTCTCTGCCATAAACCAACTTTACCTCAGAATTACACCTTAATAAAGAAGTGGGTGGTTTTTTTTTTAGTTAGTTCATTCACACTAAGAACTTTATAATTCCTTTGAAGATGATGAGAAACTGGGTGTAGAAATCTTTTAAGATAAGCATCAAAAATTTGATGGCACTTCAGTAGCGAGGCAATGTAGAAAATTGGGGTGATGTCTGATTGTCTAATCAAGGTAAAGCACTGCAGGTTCTTGCAGTGTAACACCAGCATTCTGAAGCACTAGGAGTTTGGAGCCTGGATGTGTCACCTTGTTCTAGTCCCACTGAAAGAGGATAACATCAGGAATTACTGCAGCCAGGCTTAGTGGCCATTCTCCTTTTTAGACACAAGGTATGGAAGTTGCTAATTGAGAACTTTGCTGTGTTAGGATTTACTTGGCAAGGAATGCAAGAGGCTTCTTCAGCTGAGGATAGATCTGACCTATTAATATTTGACCGAAAGAGCCTGCAGAGTGTCTGCAAGCTGGTCAGAGTCCTGTGTCCATCTGCATCATTTGCTGTGGATCACCATTAGTCCCACTTTTTCATGATGGTACTTTTAGAGGCACAGCTGAAGTGCAGCAGAGATGTAACAGACTGCTTCTGTTTAAGTCTTTGGTTCCTTCAGGTGCAGAATTTTTTTTATTTTTATTTTTTCTCTTTTTTTCCCCCTTTTTTTTAATGGAAAAGGTCTGCTACCTCCATAATCAAAACAGACGCTATTTCACGTGGGTTTGGAAAACAGCCATACCAAAATTAGGTTGAACTGATAGGTTTTAGACTCTTATCTGTGAGAGAATGTTGCTCCTTTTGTATAATATTAAATTGCTGCTACATGTCTCTGTAGAAACAAGAATGGTTAGATGGGTGATGGAAGATAGGCTGACAGAAAAGCACTAATTAAATACTGTTTTGCAAAGCCCTCATTGAAATTCATAGCTTGGTACCTTTGGGGACTTGAAAGCAGGGGAGATGGAAAGATTTCAATTAAAAAGGTATTTGTATGGTCCTTTGTGAAGCCAATCATTGCCTTTTTAATATAAAGCATGTAAGTATCTAATACGCTTTACAAACATCAAATATCTCACCTTGAAACAATGAGTGTCTTAATAGGTCTCAGAGCAAGATACTTTGAAATGAAACAGAAATCCCATAGACCTAAAATTTTATTCAAATTAAGGCTCTGCAGGTTTTTGTTAGCACAATAGCAGTCTTATGTAATTTCTACATTGACTGATTAGAAAATTTGAAAGGAAAAATACACATGCAAAAAGAAATGTTTTTTTAATAACTAGTTATTTGTGTTTAGTTGTAGGTGCCATATACAGATTTTTAATGTACGTGATGATTGCTTTATTCTTGCAATACTTTTAGATTCTTTTCTAATTCCAGGGATTTCAGTAGTGTGAATCCCTCATTGAATTGGTGCCTGGGCAACAAATAACAGAAATACAGCAATTTACAGCTACAAAAGATCCCCAAGGCCATCAGTTGAAGTCAGTTGCAAGAGATACACAGTTCAGAAGGGTTCAGGGAACATGTATTCCAGATGCAACTAAATACCACGAGCCACAAAGCACTTGTCGGCAAAACAAACTCAAAACTCACAGCAGAACCACAAAAGCCGCAACTGTAATTTACCACAGTAAGAAAAAAGCACAAATCCAGGCCATTGCTGGGTCCCTAGATCCTTGAAGTCACAGGGAGCATAAATGAAATTCCCAGATAACCCTAGAGTTCTGTGTCCAGTTACAAGAGACAGCAGATTCAGAAAGATTGCTCTCAAACCGATTTCAGATAGGAATTTCTCTTGCTCCTGAATTTCCTGGTCAGAATATGAGGAGAGTGTAGCAACAGACAAACTAGGTGCTTTGAGCAGCTGTTCTAAGAGCTGCAGAACCCACCCTGTCTAAGCAGTGTTCTTCACCTTCCATCTTCTCACCCGGCCGTGAGCTCTGTCTCGCTCCCGCGTAGCCGAGCAAAGCCGCGGGTTGTACACCACACCTCGGAGCATCCCTGGTGCAAGTGCACGTGGTGGGATTCAGAGCAAAGTGCCTGAGCAGAGGGGAGCCAAGGCAATTCTGCAGAGTCATTTGGATCTCGTTAGATCTCATGCAGCACTTGAAATGGTATCTTNAAGAATACATAAAAGTTATACAAAAGAGTATATAGAGGGGGTATATATAAAAAGCAAAAAGCATCATGGCATCATTGAAGGCACGAAGTTTTTACCCTGTGAATCTCTAGAGCATTGTCTTTAAATGCACAGGGTTTCTTGGCAGCAGCACAAATGGTGGCATATTAAATCAGTGCCCTTTGAAGGCAAAATTGCTCGTGAATTTAATCATTTTTGCTGTGCCTGGGTTTGTGGGGGCATCTGTGATGACATGTGAACCCTTAATGGCTGCATCATTGGAAGCAGCAGAGCGCTTAACAGGCTCTACAATAAACACAAATACCAAAAGATGGGCCATTCTGATAAGACAAATTCTACCTCCCTAACTGAGTGACGGGAGGATGTAACAGAGTGCCTTATTTNTAGGCTTGCATTTTTCAGTTATGAGATATTCTCAATTTTCTTTTTAACAAGTTCTATGCATAACTTGAATTAAAACATATAGTCTCTTAATTTTTTTTTTTTTCACTTTTGGCCATTCATTCTTCTTTTACACAGGTTTAAACATAGTAAGAACATAGTCTGCCAGTGGCAAAGCTTGTGCATTTTACACTTGGAAAAAGCACATAGCTATCACTTAGGTGATGAATATTTTAGCAGAGGAGCTGGCATTGAACAAGATGATGCTATTTTCCTTTTATACCACTGAGGTCTAAAAAAAGTTGCATCACTGTGGTAATTGCAGTACGGGTGGTGAAAATCCCTAATGCATTGCATTTGTTTTGTGGATGGTGCTGTGGCCGAAAAGTATATTTAGGTAGCACTGGTGAAGGGCTTGTGGAAAAGTAGTATTAATTTGTATTACAATAGCTTTTAGGTCTGGGTCTATTGTGTCAACTGCTATACAGAGAGAGAGAGGCTGAGAGGTTGAGACTCTCCATTCAGCCAGACAAAAGATGTGTATCCCTACTTTACAGGCAAGGAAGCGTGGTATTCAGTGGGCTCCCTAGAGAGAGAATGCTGCCTCCTGATTCCTAGCCCACTAGATTCCTAGCCTTCACTAACTGTGCTGGGCAAGATCTCATAGACAAACCGTTCATTAGTTGAAAAATCATGTTTATATAATCTGGGCTGATAACCAAATTTGCAGAGAAATCAGAAAACTTTCTCAGAGAAACAGTAATTTGTGATGAGCACACGTACTTTTTCTTTCTTAGATGTTAGAGGGAAAAGGGTTAAAATATCTGGATATTTAAAAATTTTGATTGTCTTTAAATGAAGTCGTTGATGCTTCATTTTGCCAAGCAAACTGCAAAAATATCCACAGAGCCTAAAAGAAACAAAACCCAGAAGTGTTTTAGCCTTGAAGCACAAAGCCATCCTCCCCTATGGATGTGATGGAAAGAGTTTCTCCAAAGCTTTAACATTTGTGCTCAAGTCATTAACAGGAATGACTGTGAACTCTAATGAAGCTGTGATTCAGAGCACTTGAGTTCTGCACATCTCCAGAAGGTCCCAGGACCACTGGTATTAGATGCCTGAAGTAAATAGTGCAGATACATCCTTTTGCCCTTGAATTTGATGTGAATTCAGTACTGCAACTTAATGTCAAGAGCTGGGAGCATAAGCTTACTTCCACTTGAAAAAGAAACCAGTGAAATCCTATTATAGGTCTACTAAGGCAGCAAGGAGCAGGATACATTTGTCTCAGTGGCAATTAAACCTCCACCAAGTAAATTGAAAAGAAATTTGCCTTTTAAATTATGAAATAAAACTCCATTTCACCCCCCATTTTATTTTAAATGGTAAAAATTGGTTTAAAGGTATCTTAAACCCTTGCAAATTAGCCTTTTATAAAAAAGTATTTGCTGGTGTTTTCAAATACACGTATCTAACTTTGCATTCTGTGTTATGAGGCTTGCCTACCCTTAATGGTCTAGAAAAGTGGTTTGTTATCAGTCAGAAAGCTGTTGGGTGAGAGTAAACAGGATTCAAATATGCAAGTATGTGAATGCCAATTTATTTCTGTGGAATTAGCAGCAGAAAAGCTAAAAAGAATAGCACTTAAAAAATGTCTCCTGTGCCTTATGAGTAAAATAATTTCTTCATTATCCAGGAAAAGTGTGAAATGGTATAATCTGTTAATAATGGGAAAAAACCAGAATAAGTAGGCCAGAGGGAACATGCCAGAGGGACTCTTCTTAGATAACAAGAACAGTGGTACTTGATCAGAGTACATGCCTGTCTTGCTGTAATAGCTGTCTCCAGTAATAGCCTTAAGTACCTAGGGAAGAGGAAAAGCAGGGCAGGCACACGTGGTACTTCCTTGCACTGTTCCCAGCTCAGGGGGATTTCCCAAGCCTGGTGTGGTTTGTCTGCTTTGTAGCCATTAGTGGATCCCTCTTACACACACTCTGCTTGTCTACCTCGAATGCATGCAGGCACTTTGAAAGGAGCCCTTCAGGCCTGCAGCCTCTTGTCTCAAGGACTGCCACATCCTGTTTGTCTCATCCTGCCTCCTGCTCCCTCCATTTGGTGGCCTCTTGTTCCCAGGGGGCGAGAGGAAGAGAACTGTTGGTTTGTGTGCACTCTCACACATTCTTCCTTCATGGTACCTGCACAGTAGATCTGCACAGCCCCCCCATTCCAATCTTGCTCTATCCATCTGGTCCAGCCTTGGCATGGGCAGCCCCTGGCTGGAACAAGTCAGCAAACCTGGGGGTCAGCAGGAGGTGCAGAGCCCTTCGTGCTGATGTCTGTCAGAAAGCCGCGAGAAACAGTGGGAGTTTGCTTGCTTGAAGATTACACGGTATTCTGTGTTTAAAATGTAGTGAGGGAAACACACAAAATATGAAGCATAAGACAGATTTCTGAATATTTAAAGGCTTGTTTAGTAAAGGCATCAAGTATGTTTCAAAGTAAATATTGACTGTAGCTGAGAAAAAAATTCTGTGACTATCTTTCCCTCTGTCCAAATAGACTAATTGACATAAAGTTCTGTTTCATGTAGGTGGGTTGCTATTAAGCCACTATTAAGAAGAAGTACTTCTGTTGCACTTGGTAGGACAAAGAGTTCAGTTTTTCTCCCTGACTTAAAAGATGCAGTCATGGTTTCTGTCCAGTGACAGGGAACAAGCAGACCTACTGCTTTGGCCCTCTCTCTGTCTTTGCAGCAGGTAATTGTTCCTTCCAGCATGCTGTGCTGCCTAACAATTGCATATCTGGTGTTACGGTCTTATTTGCAATATAAGCACACCATTTTCTGCAAGGTACTCTACAGTTCTGTTGCTCTCCTGAGATACTAAGTTGGTACAGGTGTGAGGTGAGGCAAGAGGAAGCAGACTCAGTATCAAAGCTTCAGCCCTGTGCTGAGATGAGGTGGAAGAAACAAGTAGCAGACTTGTCAACTCTGTCAGGATGTCAAAAAAGAGGAATGGAAATGTGTTGTTAAAACTGATGCATTGGGGTGTTGATCAATCCTTTCCTGAATTACAGAAATAAATTTCAATTATCCTTTTACAGTTTAGGTCCTGTGTTGCAAACTTTTAGAAGCATACTTACTTTTACTCCATAAAGATAATTTGATGTGACATCAGTGTGGTTCCTTAGTCAAAGATAGCAGAGCTGTCTTTCTATGAAATAAAATCATAGGATGGAAAATGAATGGAGCCGTGTTCTGCATGTAGTAGTAGCTTGTGTTACAGAGTATTAGAGCCTCTGTCATGGCCCTAATCAGTTCTGGAGAAAGGAATTACAGAAGTGAACTGAAAAATAAAAGATTAAAATTGTCATTTTCATATCTTTTTTTAAGAATCACATCTAAACTGTACATTTCTGATCAAGTAAAAACAGTTATGGGATTAATCCAACACTACTGCTATCAGTGCATCTTTATGTTGAGTTTAGCAGGATTAAACACATAACCACTGAGGTTTTTGTTTTGTTTCCAAGGGTTTTTCTACTCATGATATTCTGCTGGAGGGTATTGATTTAGTTAGGTGTAATAGGTTACAATGAGCTGTTACATGATGAGTTACATATTTTTAAAGCAATAGATTTCACAAATGATATAAAAATCCTTTGCAAATAACTCATTTTTTGTACTGCTTGCATTATTTCCCCTGTTAGTCAGATCATGAAACAGGGCTGTGCTTCACAAATGTCAGTAGTGAAGTGAACTTCTGACTGCAGGAGGAACGAGTCTCATGCAAGAGTTGTGTTCTCAGCTGGCATTCTGGAGTAGCAGGTGTGTTCCTAAAGCAGACAGCATGGCCATGATGCGAGGAAACTCTTCATCCTTAGCAGAGGAAAAGTCTGTCTTCTACACATACCTAAGAAAGAATAAATTAAAATTTATGTTGGAGACTGATGCAGATGCTCTTTGTCTAATGCAGGCCTTCTGACACAACCTCTGCTATTACTGAACAGTTTTGTCAACAGCTTCAAGGAAAAAAAGCGTAGCGGGGCTTCACATTGGAGCCATTTGGATTCCTGGTTCTCAGCAGTGACAGGTGTGCCTGCAAGTCTGGTTGGCTACAGTCTGGCATTACATGGACTCATTTTCAGAAGGAGAGTGCTTAGTAATTTCTGAAAATTTTACTCCTTAAGCAGAACCCAAAAGGTAGATCCTGCAGTACTGACACATGCATTTCTGAGAGATGGCCTAAAGAAAAAAGGAGCTGATAAGTCACAGTCTCAGTCAATGTACATCTCATTACTAATGAATACTGCATCAGACTCAACGTGCCTACAGCAAGTGAATTCCTATATCAAGAACAATTCACTTCATTCCATAAAAAGGACAGGGAACATTTGTGTTTAGAAGAATAGGTCGTACAAGTATATAGAGGTCCAAACCATTTTCTAGTGCTCTCTGACTTTCCCTCCTAATTTTTATTGTGTAATTTTCAAGGCTATTAGGTGTGACTCAACTTGCTTTCCCTTCCTTTGCAACCACCTTCCAATTACAAAAATAAGCTGAAGTGGATAACAGCTCTGGCCTTTTGCTCCCAGCACTCTATTTCTACCCCAGTGTGTTGTTTTTATGGAATGACTTAGGTGGTCTCGGTTCACATCCCGGTTGACTGTAGACTGTATTATAAAATCACTGTGTACAGATCCAGTGGAATTGGCAGCCTTTGCTTGAAATAAATCCAGGGCCGAACAAGCATAAAGAATTAATTATTTCTTGCTTCTAGAGAGGGTCTCTTTGGGTCAGGGTTGAAAGCATTGGCAGGCCAGTGTAGAGAAGCTTCCACTCCAGCTGCCTGCATTGAAATTAGGCTCTCGATAAATAGAGGACTACAGTTTTCAGAACTGCCAGCTCCTTAACCTTCATTAGCACAAATATTTGCTCAGGGGTTTATGAATGTTGTATTTTCAGTATGTACTGTTGTATTTTGTTCCTAGAACGATCTCTTCGGGACAAAATATTAGGGAGTTGTCTTTTTCTTTAATGGGCATGCAGCAGCATAAGCAAGGTGTACAAGATTCTGCAATTTTCCCAGAGCAGTTTCTGTACATTTCTCAAAGCATGTCCTCTTGTCTATCGGTGTTGGGTTATACGGTAAAGAGGTAGCATGAATTTTTCCTTCATAAAATAAGCAGGAGGCCTGCAGGGACTCATAACTTGACTTCAAAAAACTGCTTTCTTAAGCCACTCCTTATGGCAAACTAGGAATCCCTGGAGAGGTGGGTTAGTTTGTGGTCTTGGCAAGGTTTTCTTCTGGCCCACCAGGTCTGGTGCAAGCACAGGTAGTCCTAGGCATAAATAACTCTGATTTTAATGAAAAAGATTTATGTGGTCATAAAGGAAAAATTTCCCAGTGAGCCAGTTCTATACATACCTAAATACCTAGACACATATGTACAGAAAAACAGTGTCATTTTTTTCTAGTATTATTCCACCCCATTGACAATAGAGATGACTTTAGATAAAGCTCTCACCACCATGTACGTTGCTGGAAGTTTCTAGCTAGATGCACATAAATTAAAGAAAAAATTGGACGTGAATATCACACAGGTAGGTATGGCATAGAAGAGAACCCTTCCTCCCCAAAACAACATTTTGGTTTTGGACATCAATTCTCCCTCTTTCCTGGTTGTGATGATGCCTTGAGATTTAGCTTTTCTATTCTGTATTGCCTACTGTAAAACTCTGAGGTGTCTTACAGCCTGCTGCTGCTGCTTTCTCATGCTAAGATAGACATAACCAAGTGCCTAGGTTTGCAGCCCAAGGACACCTAGGCTGTGTTGGGCCCAGAACTGTGTGAACCAGCATCTTGGAGAAAGGGGGCTGAGCTTGGAGAACTTACATCAGTAGCTAAAGTTTTAATTGGTGAATTTATGCTGATGTGCAAATGGACCAAAGCTATACAAGTGTGAAGAACACGTGACTTGTCGTCCATCTTGGGCTCCATCTTTGGCAGTAGCCTCTGGGCTCCCCAGGGTGTACCTTTGAAGGCCTTTCAAATAAATATCACCTTTATTCCCTTCCTCCTGTCTAGTGTCTCTTTCCAGGTAGCCTCTTCAGGCATCAGAGAACCCAGTGCAGCATCAGGCATAGGGAAGTGTGGATTTAATATGTAAGTCAGGATGATCTGTCACAAATATATTTCTGCGCCTGAGGATCCCTTCTAAGTCTGACTTTCATCACCCCACAAGCAGAGTTTAACAACAGGCAAGGGGCACTGGAGCTCTGGCAGTGTGAGGGCATCCTCTTGCTTGCAGGAACAGGAGCTGACTGGAGTCAGATGTCAAAGCTCTCTCCATCCTTTTTTGAAGCAAAATAGAGAGAGGGTTTAAAATAGTGGAAACTTAGTTATATTGAAATTTCAACAAATTTTGATACTGTGTTAAAGCCAAGGGTTTACCCAGGCGATGGAGTGTTTCGCAGTGGGATACAGGTATCTTATTAGAGCAGTAGGGCAGTCATAGCTGGGATCCCCTAGTGGCATAAGAAGCATGGGGATTGTCAGAAGACAGGATTTTTTCAGACTGACTTGATAGAAATGGAAAACAGAAATGTTGAAAGATAAATATAAACCGAGCACAGTTGTTCCGTGTTTGACTCAATGCACCAAGGGAAACACTGGTTGTAGTGAACAGGGGAATAAAGGATGATAAAATTGTTATCTCCAGCAGGGAGAAAAGAGGGAGGGTGATAATTGTTCTGCATGTGATTCTATTTCAGTATCTCCTCCACACAGGTAACTTGGTGTATTTCATTACTTAATCTTTTTATAATAAGAGCACATTGCTAAGGTGACAGAAATACAGGTGACAAATGTCACCAGCATGAACTTATCAGTAACATAACAAATGGCTGAGAATTTTATCATAAAAATCCTCAGAATTAATTTTCTAATGTTTAAAAAAGACATTTCACCAAACATAACATAGCTGCTGTGCTGAGAAATAGGTGTCTTTGAGAAAGCAAAATCCAGCAATGCAAGACCCAATGTAACTCTGAAGCTTGAAACAAATGATCTTTAAAGAAGCCTTCCAATCTATGTTATTCAATTATTTTATGACAGCAAGACTTATTATAATTGGTGTTCTAATGGCATGATAAGTATGCAGGTGGACAGGTGTGTAAAGTGGTTGGGTTGTTTTGGAAGAGTGTTCTCTGGGTCTAGATTGTAGTTCTAACCCTAGGAGAACCTCAAAACGAATGTATGTAATGAAGTCAAAAGAATGTGCTGTGCTTCTCAGTCCATATTTGTCTCTTTTTGGAGAAGTCCACACTGAGCTGGGGGGAGAAAAAGGTGTCCAAACTTTTTAAAAATTGTTTGGAGACACTTAGCTTATGTAAGTGCTTCTAAAGTTGCCCCTGAATAAACATGGAAAAAAATTGTCTCTGGCTTCATGACACTAAAACTGTTCTCCAAGGACCTTGAAGCTCAAATCTCTGGCTCAGGATTTAATTTCTTTACAAACTTTTACAGTGGTGTCACCTCACACAATGATCAGTTCGTAGTTCAGAACGGGATATAAGGAGAGAAGGGGAAATTTCTGAGCATGCATTCTCCTTCTTTACATTTTTGGTCAAGGGTACTATGTAAAGTTCTTTCCCACTCCACTTTATTTTATTTCCAAAGCAAATTCCAAAATAGCATGCAAATTATTTTAAAACTCTCCCCAACTGGCTTTTCTTTTTGAAGACTGCACAGCCTACACCTTAGATACTGCATCCCAGACAGCCGTTCCTGTCACCCTTAAATCCAGAGACACTGAATCAGTTATAACCCTTTTCTAGCCCTTGGGATGTTACAAGCATGTCATACTGTGACATGCCCACAGGAAAAATGGAATTTCTTATATTTCAGTAGAATTTCCTATATTTTAGTTCATTCCCATTGCCTCTTGTCCCATCACAGGGCACTTCTGAGTCTAGAGTCTGGCTCCATCTTCTTTAGTTTCCCTTTACTATCAGGTGTTTATACACATTGGTGAGATCCCCCTGAGCTTTCTGTTCTTGAGGCTAAATGATCCCAGCTGTGTTAGCTTCTCCTCACAGGGCAAATACTCCATCCCCTAAACCAGACTGATATCTCTTCACTGGATTCTGGTGTGTCTGTGTTGAGCACTAGGTGCATAAAGAAAGAATAAACTCAAATTTCCAAGATTTTTGCTTCAAGATGCTGTCTCCAGGCTAAAAGAAACACTGCCATATCCTGAAAGCAAATGTACATGGACTTGGACAGGCCAACGTTTGGAAGGAGTTGTCTCACACCCCCCAAAATTTTCCCTAATAATTACCAGAAAGACAGTTTGTACTTTCAGGTGTAGAACTGATTGCTTACAAAATTATAGCGTGTTTTCTGCTCACTACCATTTTGCGAACAACTGTAATATGCCAATATTTCAAGTTAAGCCTGTAAAGTAGACCTATTTCCATGGCCATTTTTCTCTACACTTCAATTTTGTTCTTGTTTTCATTTCTGGTAGGCAGGTATTTTTAAATGGTTGCAAGAAAAAAATTATATCGTTTTTGGACCAAAAATACCTTAGTTTATTTGAAAAAAGGTTAGATGGATTTTTTTTTCATTTTTAGTAGACTCATTGCAGGGATTCCTTGCCTAGTTAGAGGTGATAGGTACTGAAAGGAAGTTGATATTGGTTGCTTTCAGTGGCCTAACTGTAACCCAATGTTATCAGAAGTGCTCTATCACACTTGAATCTTGCAGTAGCAGAAAAGAAGAGTTTCTCCAGTAGTTACAGCTCAGAGCCTTCACTCATAAGGTAAAGGCTATTTGATTAATCCATTTTTCAGTCCCTATCTACATCATGCTCCATTAGAAGCCATAGCTTCATGATTTATGTTGCCACCACGGCTAGCACTCAGGTGTGAATTCTCGCTCACATACTCTCCAAATATTTCTTTTCATAAATAATGTGTAATTCCAGCTGAAAATTTGCCGTTTCAGCAAAATGCTTTTGCCAGCAAATTATCTGAGTGAAATTCACTGAAAGCATGCCTAGAAGGGAATGCAACATTCAGGGTCATTTACTTTAAAATACAGATGTACACTGGGCATTAACAGCATTTTTAGAAGTATCTGTTGCATTGTAGCTCAATGTAGCTTCAATCCTATGGAATTTTATAGCTGAGAACCAACATCTGTGTAGACCATACTGGTGATGATTTGTGGTAAGGACTGCACCATGTAATAGCAGGGTTTAGCCCTGAAAAATACCAGCAAATTGCACAACTATCTCATCTCCTGAACCACAGAGCCGCTATGTGGTAAATACTCAGGGATCCGATTGAGCATAATTATCAGGTGAGCTGCAAAGACGTGTAATTATTGTGAAGCCCTACCTGTGATATTTCACTGGTGGAGTTACCACGTAAGTCAAATGTACTTCAGAGTTCTGTACTCATCCTGTCAGTGTAAAGTATTACCATTAGTTTTTGCCGTGGTTTTTCTCCCAGGATTCCTTTACTTGCTGAGTTTTCAGCTCATGTTTCCCATTGCACCCATATCGCAGCTGCCCAGAGGAAGGGCTCAGCCCACCTCTCGCATGGGACAGTCCTGAGGGAAGGGTCAGAAACCTTCCATGCCATCCATCTTGCCTGTCCTCCACTACCTTCAGCATGCAGGTAGTTTTAATCACTTTGTTTTCTCAGGTATCACATGCTCCTGGCCTGCAGTCCCTGTGGACAGCAGCCAGCTGAGCCAGCTAACCTGACACCTTCAGTACTGCCCTTCCAGCTTTGTACAGGGCAGCTCATGAAGAAAACCTACTTGTTCTGATAAAGTGCGGTGCTAAAAGCTGAAGAAAAGTCCTACATACCTCCAAATGGAAAGGCAACAGCTTGAAGAGATAATTGATACCTGTATTTCTTGGTACTTGCATAGACTGGTGTGAAAACCTAAAGGTGAAGCACAACCATGGCATAAATTGTCACCAGTGGTCCTGGTGGCAGGGAAGGCTAAGAATAGTGGGATGAAAGTTTTTAAAGTCTGGGAGGAACATTGGTAGATGCTCCAGATGTAGTTGTTGCAGTTTTTGAATGGAATAGATGTCAGCTTTTCTGCTGTATTTTGTAATTTGTACCTCTAGGTGCAAAGTCTTTTGCTAAGGAGCTTTTTTTCTTCAGTGTTTTACACTGCACAGGACAAGAACATCATAGCTTAACTGAAGTGAAGCAGAGTAGCCTGGATGCTGGACAGTTGTTTTGTTTGTTTTGGGGGTTTTTTTGAAAAAAACACAACAACTATACTCCTTTGAAACAAATCATGTTTTCTATGATCATCCTGTACTGGACTGTCTTAGTCAGACACTTGAGCACAGATCCACATGCACTTTCTCTAGTCTCTTAGTCACAGGAATGTTCAGTCATATTTTCTCAAAATGATGTCCAAGTAATTTTTGCTTCTTTATGGTATTAAATGTGTGTTAGATGACATGGACCTGTTGGAGCAGGTCCAGAGGGAGGCCACAAAAATGATCAGAGGGATGGAACACCTCCCCTGTGAAGACAGGATGAGAGAGTTGGGGTTGTTCAGCCTGGAGAATACAAGGCTCTGGGGAGACCTTATTGCAGCATTTCAGTACTTAAAGGAGTGGTTATAAGAAAGAAAAACTTTTTAGCAGGGCCTGTTGCAATAGGACAAGAGGTAATTGTTATCAACTAACAGATTCAGACTAGATATGAGGAAGAATTTTTGTGTGTGAGACATAAAACTGACGTGATAGAAGACTGTTCTCCAGCACAGTGAACATATTCAATCATCTTTCAAAATACCTTCATCTGACATCATGTTGGCAAAGTTGTAGTCCACCAACATACTCTCTTTAAAAGGCTGAGGGAACTGAGGTGTAGGAGCATTGTCTCTGCATTTCATGTCACGTGTCCAAGAGAGATTCTGACTTCTAGGGGAGTTTATTTCTTTCCCTTAACCATGCAGGGAGAAAAGAGAGACTACATTCCTTCTACAGACAGAAACTTTTGAGATGGATTGTAAAAATACAGACTTCCCACTTTCACATCCCTTAGTTTCCTTGGAGTTACTACTGTAATCTAAGTAGTCTCAAATTTGGGTTTACTGTTTGTTCATGTAAAATGCAGTTGGTTGAGAGATTTCTGGGAAGCAATGTTTTTGCTGTGAGAAGTAGCAATTAAAATCACTGACTTAACTGGCCTTGCTATGAAAACAATGCTATTTAATTTTCTTTGAACTTCTTTATTATCCTTGGAATCAAAGAATCGCAGAATGGCTCAGGCTGAAAGAGACCACAGAGGTTCTTCTGGTCCAAGCCTCACCTCAAGCAGGGCCAGCCCAGAGCACAGGGCATGGGATTGTGTCCAGATGGTTCTGGAATATCCCCAGTGAGGGAGACTCCACACCCTCTCTGGTCTCTGTTCAGGGCTCGGTCACTGCACAGGAAAGAAGTTCTGCCTCGTGTTCAGGTGGAACTTCCTGGGCATCAGTTCCTGCCTGTTAAAAAACTTCTGAAGATATTGAAAACAGACATAATTACAGAATCATTTCATTTGGAAAAGTCCTCCAAGACCATCGAGTCCAACCTATTGTTGATCCCCACCTTATCAACCAACCCAGAGCACTGAGTGCCACATCCAGTCGTTCCTTGGACACCTGCAGTGATGGGAATTCCCCCACCTCCCTGGGTAGCCCCTTCTAATGCCTGACAGTCCTTTCAGTGAAGAAATTCTTCCTGATGTCCAACCTGAACCTGCCCTGGCACAGCCTGGGGCCATTTCCTCTTGTCCTGTGCCTCCTCCTGGATTGCAGGAGGTCTGTTCTGCTCCCCATCCCTGTCTACCAGCTCAGGTGCCACTCACCCTGAGGATGACTGGTGTTACTATTAAAGACTGAGGCAAAGAAGGCAGTAAGTTCCTCAGCCTTTTCCTCATCCTTGGTTTCCCCCTGCATCTGATAAGGGAGGGAGATTTTCCTTGGCTCTCCTTTTGTTGTTGATATATTTATAAAAACACTTTTTATTAGCCTTCCCAGTTAGTATTGATAAGCAACCTCAGTAATGCTAGAAAACTCTGGCTAAATTAGGTATGTTTTCTGGTTTGGATTTTCTCTTTGATGCTGTTCCTGTAACACTGATTCCTCGTGTCACTGCGTGGCATAGGAATGCACATTAATTTACCCTTACTCCTAGAAAATGAAGTTTATCACTTGAGGCCTTTGGCCTTGTCTGAGAGGATGAGAAATTACTTAACCTCCTCGGTTTTAAACTCTGAAAAGTTGTTACGGAACCAAAGACGTCAATATTAAACTAAATAGAATACTTTCCATTGGTAACAAGTCTGTCCACCACTTGTTTGTCTTGAAAAGGTATCTATGCAGAAGGGACCATTGAAAGGTAAGCTTTCACAACTTTTGCTGAATTAGCCATGCCAGGCTATCACAACCCCTGTTGTATAATTTTCAGTGACAGCAACAAGAGTAATTTATCCAGAGTGGCAATAAATGAATCTGTTGTACATGCACAGTGAAGCAATAGCTGCAGTAATCATTCAACAAGTGGTTTGCATCATCTTAGAAGCAGGAACCTGTGTAATTTTCTGTCCAAACAGGCAATTTCATTCAGAGGTCCTTTCATTCAATTTCCTCAGGGACTTCTTCTAGGATGACATGTCATCAAGGACTGCAAAATAATTTTCCAGTTTCATTTTTGTTCTCACATTAGTGGCTTAGTTCAACCAAGTCAATCACAGTTTTCTTTTCTGTTCAAATGGAGACCCCTTCCTAGATAGTCCTTCATTAAGGAAGTTAAGTGGTGGTTCTGTGCTGAGTAAAAACCTTGCCAGTGATTGTTGTGTTGTACTGTCCCTTTTGGATCTGAAGGCTCTTGCAACATCATGAATTCCATGCAAAGAGCAATGACTTCTAAATTATCAATCCAAGCTTGCTCAACATTTCATCAAAAACCCCTCTTTGGTAGGAATGTATGTGCAAATGTCATCTTAGAAAAACACATTAGTGCAAAGCCTCTTACAAAGTACTATTTATTTATAAGATTATGTGGGTTTACCTAACATTACTCTTAGATTCCTTATTATTTCCAAATTGCCATCAGTAAAACTTGCATGCAAGAGAGAAGACCTGGAAGACAAGAGTCAGGGTCAAAAGTAACAGCAACTCTCTCAGTACTTCTGAAATCTGGCAATTACCACAGTGGAGGGAGAAAGTGGAGTGGCTGCCAGTAGGGTTTCATAAGAGAAGGAAAATCTCTGTCCTTTCGCTCACGCCATGAAGTTGGAGATGGAAGTTCAGTGCCATCATTGTGGAGCAGTGTGTTATAAATCATGTGAAATGGCTTCTTAGTGGGACATACCCTCGTGCCAGACCTTTAAACCTGCATGTGTGACTTGTGAAGGCAAGGTCATGAAAGCAGTTTCACAGAGGAATTGCAGTCACAGGAGAACGAGAAAGGTTTCCTGTAGCAGCTCTGAGAAGCTTGGGGAGTGCTGTCCCAGTTTTGCTCTCTGGCACCCACCCCTTGGCCAGTCTTCTTCATCTCATTTGGCAGAACAAGTTCTACACAAAAAGGGAGCAGTTCCAATCTGGTAAACACAAATCCTAAAGTATAACTGTGTTCTCTTCCTTGGCTGGCCAAGTGACGTAGGTGGAGCTCCTTGTGCGTATGTTGTGTTTCATTCAGATTATGGCACCCTGTAATTTTTAAGGATGTGGATTACCATCAAACTGGGTTTTTAAATTCGAAGTCAGGCCCAAGTGTGTGTTCTTCACCTCTTTCATTGTTTCAGTGACTGTAGAAAAAAGCCCATGAGTGATGCCCAAACCCAACAATACATCTGTTAAAATGACATACAGCCCACACCCTGTGGGAACTTTCCAGGTCCACAAATAATTCCAAGTTATGGTAATAACACAGCCAGTTAGAAACATATTGTTAAACCCACAAAGAACTTCACTTCATGAGGACTCAAGAATGCTAAACTCATCCAGTATCTCACCTGGAGCCTCAAACTCCTGTTTGTATTGCAGGTTGTTTGCCCAGTACTTTGCTTCAAAACATACAGAGTTTCCAGTGTTATGCTTTGCTGGATATTGATAATGATGGCCCTTATGCCAATGGCAGAGAGGAATGCTTATGTTTTTTTGGTCTGATGTCACCCCACAAGCAGCCTGGGCACCCAGAGCTGTGGTGAGAATGTAGTAGATTAAATCAGGCCTTCCCACAAAACTCTGTTGAAGATCTTGGAAAGCATACATATTGTCAAGCTAAGAACTTCAGTGACATGTAAACAATTGTCATGTCATGTCATGTCATTGAGGAATATGGGAAAACTCAGTGGCACACCTTTTTCTGGTGAGCCTGAAGGCTCTAGACAATGCCTGCTTCTGTCTGCTTGCCTTTCCACTTAGTACTCCATTATCCCCCTTTTTCTTCTGGGTTTTTTTTTCCTGTTTTTCTAGGTGCAAGCAATGTAGCTTACTGGTCTATTCAGCACACTGCCTTCCCTGTTCCATATCCACTCTAGATCACTTCCAGCACTTCATCAAAAACAGCTTTCCTTTCCTTTCCTTTCCTTTATGGGACTTGCCTTTCGTTCTCCATCATGGGCTGTTACCCTGTCTCCTGATTGCTCATATGCTGAGTGCCAGCATTATTGCCCATGTTCCCTACAGGCCTCTGACTCAGTGACAGTGACTGACTGTCCCTTCATGCCTGTCCAGCCTCCTTCAGCTCCTTATTTTGCCTCTAGGACCCAGCTCTCATCTGCTTTCTCCATCTGACAAATGCCCACACACTTAACAGCTTTCATTTTTTCTCTCAGCCAAGGATCTGGCAAGTTCCTTAGCAGAGATGTGTCACAAAAAGTCTACTCTGTTACCTCCATGGTGATGAAAGAGCAGCTGTGAGACATACTTGATAGCTTTTGTTTTGCAGGTAGTGGTCAAAAAATGTGTCATTAAATCGTTTCAGTGCCGTCTTTGAGAAGATTTAAAAAATAATTTTGTGACCTAAGTGTAGGGCAGATACACCCATTGAAGTGGAAATTGTGTTCATGTAGAGGTGCATGAATCCCTGCAGAGGCCATAAGAAACTGATGTTTTTGTCAGGTTGTAGCATGATGTAGTTTGCTTTACTTTTGTAATAGTCCAGCCACGGTAAAAATTTTATGAATTCTAAATAGCCACTGTGGACTTTAGGGTTCATCTTCAGGTTTCTTTTCAGAAAACATTCCTAGGATGGAAAGATCTTTCTCTTTAGAGAAACACCATTAGTATTTAGAATATGTTAGCATAGGGAAGTTAAATTTTTTACATCATTCCTTCTGCTTCTGCCTTAAAAATGGTACAGTTGTACAGGATCAAATGGAGTAAATTCCATCTGAGGGGACAGAAAATAAGAGTGATTTAGGTAATGCCTGATTATTGTAAAGAATTTAAATTTTTTTTTGTTTAAATTACCAGTGAAGGTGAATAATATTGTAAGTACTGGCATATCTTTTAGAATATCTCAGTAGCTTTCTTCTCTCTTCTGAGTAAAAATTACAGAATATTTCTCAAAGATCTGTGTAAGAGCAGTATCACATTGAAGTGACCCTTAAGTATTGCATGCCTTCTGAGGTAACCTAAAAGCAATTAATGCTAAGTGTCCTTTCAGTCACAGAGTTCAGCAGAGTTAGGAAACTGTTGCTTAATAAGACACATGTACACTTTTAATACTTACTTCATAAATTAAGCATATAAACTTCCAGTGGCCTTGAAATGATCTCAGAGGAGTTCAAGAGGCTTTTACCAATTCATCAAAACAATTGGTTTGTTTTGTTGACAGCCGTGCAGGAGTGTTGATCTGAGGGACTGGTTAACTGGGAATTAGCGTTCAGCTTTCAGCCTATTGAGGCCAACTAGGAAATTACAAAAGCAGACATTTTCTTTCCAAGTCTCAGGCAAGTCAGAAGGGAAGGGAATCATAACATTTCCTTCCAGGAATTTGTCTTTTATTCCTTCGGCTTAAGAGATAAAGAGTGATGTTTGGATACTGAGAAACAGATTTCACTAATTGTTGTTTTCTGGGGAATTTGGTGAATAGCCCCTCAGATAAGCTGGGTTAGGCCATCAGCTGCTGTATTAAAGCCTTTCCACAGAGCTTTCTAAACAATTCCTAAATGTGTTGAAATCTAGAAAGAATGTGGAAGCTCTTTTTCCATTAAAGAGAACCCAGTCAGTGTTAGCATTTAAACTGAAGTGAATAGCGGAGTACTTTAAAACATTGCAGAAGCTCTAAACAGAAAGGAAAAGAATTGGTTCCCTCCATCTCCATATGTTGTTCCTCTTTACTGGGTCACAATTCCTATAGGATTTCCACAGTAACAAGTGGAGAGCTGAAGGAGCTATCCAAAATGAGCAAGTGTTACCTCTCTCTTTAGAGGTAGAGAGAAAAGCAGTGAGAAATCAAAGGACCGTGTAAGACCACGTGTGCAGGAAAAGATTCAAACATCTTGAATTCCTTTTCCTAACTAGCACAAACTTTCCATTGTAAATGTGGCCATATGGCTAACTTCTTGTCTTTTACTCATAGACCACTCTAATTCAGCTCAAGAGCTTGGAATTGCATCATCTTAGTAAATTCATGTTACTGCTTTAAATCAGATTCGTTTTCTGCTCTGTATCTTTGCTGTCATTAACCCTGCTAGCCCTTTGGTCTAACTTGTGGGACATACACATTCCTCATCTCCAGCTGACATCACTCCTTTCTTCCTTTTCTCCACACTTTTCTCTTACACGTGTTCCTTTTACTACCTGGAAGCGAGGAGAAGGAAGCAGGAGGTTTTCCATCCCCACCTTCAGCCTCTGACCCTCATATAGGTATATAAAGAAAGGTCCAAAAGATATAAACAAGCCAGTGCACAGTACATTGACCTTTACTTTATGTAGAAAACTCTGAGCAGCACGTTCAGGGCTCCCATTTGCACATCACCATCAGAGTCAGGACAAAAGTGTAATGTTTCAGAAGGGCTTCCTAGTTATTTGCTATATGACTCTTAAAACTCCCTGCAGTCCAATCTTGCTTTGTTAAAGTTCCATTATTTATGAACTGACTTTGGGTAGGAACTCTGTCTACCATTTTGCTTTGGCCATTGAGGTTTTAAACTGAACAGTGCTTTCCAACTGTTTGGTAACACATCTAGTGTTGAAATCCTGTTTCCCCCATTTGTACAGAATCAGAATAGCTTCCTGTTATTATGTGACTTAAAAAGCCCGAGTTTCCCACTATAGACAACCTTAACCTGCTGGCTTGAAATTTATATTGATTCTGTCACTAGTCTAGTTGCTTTTGTTATGAGTCTTTTAGGTGAATGAGCAGGGTTCTGTAAATTTAATTGCAGCAGATGTTTCTCTGGGTTTTCTCTCTCTCATTTCACTCTGGATTTTAGTTGTTTTTCCTTGGAAAGGTACATGAAAGGGAAATCCTTGTATAGTCAAATGTTTGTTTTACTATCTAAAGCTTGCAAAGGGTCCTTAGCCTGGGCTGATTTCTTCTTGAAGAGCTGTAATTATTCATGGAAAGGAAAAAAAAAGCCTTTGTCACTAATAGGCTTCTTGGTGCTTCTTGTAACAGTCTTTATTATTCCTTTCTACATAATTTTCTATTGATGAGGTGAATAAAGGCTTCCTCTGCTGTTGAGAAAGAAAAGGTAATTGTTCTTTTTTCACATTTACCAATGCTTGTTGCGTTCCTTATGTGTTTAAAGGACAAGGATGCAGAAAATGATGTTATTGATGGCATCGCCATGGCAACAGTTCTTTGGAATAACACATTCTGGCATTGTTATTCTGCACACACAAAAAAAAGGGGACTTTCTTTTAAGCACAAACAGATTGTGCCCCTTTTAACTGCACCCATGAACTTTGCTTTTCTGAAGATTTACAGACTGGTTTGGGGCAGAAAGGATTCTGACATCATTTACCTCTCTGTGTACATCACATTATGGTGTTAAAAAAAAAAAAAACACCACTTTGAAAAAGCCAATGGTTTAAAGAGACACAGTATGGGAAGGATACATAAACATTTCTTTGATCAGAAAGACAAAAAAACTTGAAAGAATTTTGAAATTTATGAGCTCTAGCACCAGACTCACTAAATAATCAATCAAGAGACAGAGGAAACTGGAGGACCCAAACACTCTGAGCTTATTAAAGTAGTTATTTAGTTATGACAGTACTCCGGATAACGTTGCTTTTACCCCAGACACTACACACATCTTAGCACATTTTGATAGGAAACCGAATTGCTTTCTCCCAAGGCGGTTTGCAAACGTATATTTTGGCTTTCATGTTCGGTCTCCCATTGTCCTTGGGTATGTAAAATCTTGCTGTATTACCATTTAGAAGTGATAGCATTTTCTAAGGCACAGTATAGTTTTATTCTTTTTGACTCCACTGCAGTTCTGAAAAGGATTACTTTACTTCTGAGAGGCTCATCAGTGAAATAGATCTGTGTTTTTGTAAGAAAGAAGAAGGGAATGTATTGAAATTCTGAATGTTTGAAATCCATTCTGCTCTCTGTGGTGCTTTTTCTGGCACCCAAGTGCACACCTTCCTTTTTGACTTCCCCAAGGAGCAAACTATCTCCTGCATGCCAATGGTGCGTGGAAGTGGGCTGTACAAACCCTGGGACCTAAAAAGCACTTGTGTTATGTGTAAATGTACCACTTAAATATACCCACAGTCTTATTTTTGAGAGAAACTGTAGTTGACTCTCTGGCTCCAAATATACTGATAAAATTTTGGTTCTAAGCTGCATGTGACCTTTCTGGAAGTTGCCACAGCTGGTGGAAATCAGCTGTTTCGTTGCTGGACAATAACTTTGGCCGCTGGATTTTTCTGCTCTCAAAATCTTGATGAAAATGTGAAGCTCTGGGGACTATAGCACGGCTACAATTGGATGTTGCTTCACATTCAGCTTTCCAGAGCTGAAGTAACTCCTGAAAAACTGAACAGGAAGCTGGAAACTCTCTTGCTTTATCCTTTGTCTTTGACAAATGTAACCACCTTAGTGCTACATGGTCCTTTCTGCAGGGGGGCAAGTTAGGAATTCCTTAACACCCCAGTGAGTGGGGTTTTTTTTTTATTTTATAAGGAACAAAGTGACAGAATGAGCTTTAGATCTTGATTATGTTTAGTCCTACTACAAAAATGATAATCCTGATGTAAGAATATTATTTGATCTGTGCTTTATATTTACCTGGAGAAGAGTGAACAGCCTTCATTCCTTGCAGAACATATTTTTGAGTTTAAATCGGTTATATATGCATTAGTGCATATAGAAGCACATATCATTATGAATTATTTTTATATTTTTATATATTTTATGTATTATTTTATATATGTATTATTTTATATTTTTATTCTTTTGAATTATATTAATTTATATTCATTACATATAAAAATTGCTACATATATATAATCACACATCTATTACAGTACAGATTATATATAGATACATGTACTATAATGTCATGTGTCATTTTGCTAATTACATGATTCTGCAAGAAGCTGTGAAATTGTGCTGGGAAGAGTTTGGGATGTGAAGGAGTTCCTGCAAATCAAAGTGTTGTTGAAATATTTACTGTTATTCCATCTATCTGAATATACTCTATGTGTTTGAAAAAGTGCCCTAGAAATATTTACCTTTAAAATATTTTATTAGAAATATTTCTAGAAACCAACTCTGTCTCATGTCAGTTGTGCAGATTGCAAAGAAGGAAAAAATTGCAAGATTTTAGTTGGGTTTTTTTAATCCTATCCTTCCATCTCTTGCCTTACCTTTACACAAGTGATACTATAGTGATTTAATTTTTGCTTAGAACTTGTTCAAAACCTTCTCATGAAGCAGTAATGAAAAGTTATCTTTTCAATTAATTTTTAAATTTATGCTTGTGAAAAGTGTCTGCTCTTTGAGATTATTTTAAGTCCTTTTATTGGAAGCCTAAAAACTTTGCTACATCTTTGTGGGAAGCTTCACTTGGTAGAGGTGGTGAATATTTGATTAAATACTGAATTTTTCCTGTGACCAGGAAGGGAAAAAACATTTTCTTGTCATTGTCTGATCTTCTGCTTCACAGTTTTCCCATGTTAGGAACAGGTACTGAGAGAGAGAGACTTTAGAAAAGAGTGAGACAAGTTTCCCTAGCTCTAGTATGCTAAGAGGCCCAAAGACCTCATATGAATATTAAAAAAAAAACCCCAAACCTGCAAGTTTCTTATTCTTGTGCCAGCTCAGGATTTCTTTGTGTTTCCTGAAGTCCTGCTGTTGTGAGAGAGTGTTCTGAGATCCCAGAGTGGGCTGAGGTGTGGTGGGGTGCTTGTATCACCACCCTTGCCCAGCTGAAGGTGTTGGAGCTTGTGGTGATGTTGTCCTTTACTGGCTCTGCTGCAGCTCCACAGCTCTGGTGCTCAGGATACCCAAACTACTCAAGGTTTGTTAGCTCCCACCAAGGCACCAAGAAATAGGAGGGCGGTGGTGAAGACTCAGATGCAGAGAGAAAGTGCATTTCTCTCCTCTGCCTCCTGCATGGCCTTGCCTGCCCTCAGGGTCGCCTCCATCTGCCGAGGGACATCGTGTGGCAGCCACTCCCCGAAAACCTCCCTTTTCTTTTGCTTTGCTTTGCTCTTTAAGGAATTGCTATTTCATTATGAAGCAAAATGAAAAGCAGGTTGTATTAATGACTGTGTTTTGTTTCTTTTTCCTTTCTTGTCCTTACCATTTTCTTCCCTTGCCATTTATTCCCCTTTAACATCAGGTGCCAAGTCTATACTGGCAGAGACTCACAGTTGATTCTGCCAGGGCAGCAGTGACACACAGGTTCTGGGCTATCTTGCAGAATTTTTTTTTTTTTTTGATAATCCATATCTATGTGTGAGAAGGTAACAGAGACTATTGGGAGGAGTTTCAGCGAGCCTCAGCTTCTCTTGGTAGCTCTGCAATGTGGGAAGCAGACTGAGATTGCGAACCTTCTTTCATGTGTTCACCAAAAAATCCATCATACAGTCACAAGTTGGTCACAACCAGCGCGGGATAGATTTCAGCCAGTCTTCTTTATTCTCTTCTTGGTCCCATGGGAATTGATGACATTTCCTGGCAAATTTAGAATCTGTTTCCTTTCCCTACTTCCATGGTTTCTCTCTTAAACTTGGTGCATTCATTCTCGTCATTCTCCTGAAACCACAGCACCTTTGCAGATCTGCAAATCTGTGCTCTTACTGCTGACAGAATGAAGTTACATTTCTGATACATGCCCATTTCTAAATCTCAAGACAAAAACTCTGTCCATGTGGTTTCCTGGCTGCCACTCAGAGCAGGAACATCTTGTCAGAGATCAGACTGCAAGTCTGCCTGCTGAAGATGCTGGCCCTAAGCACATTTTAGATCCAAACTGAAGAGACATGTAATTGCTAAACAAACTTGAATTTGTTTATTTTGTAATATACCAGCAGCTGTTTTCTTGTACTATGTCCAAGATTTCTCCAGACAACCTACTTAATGATGTAGAATTCTGTTTCCTTGGGTCAGTTTGCCTGCTTTATTTGTTTTCTTTTCAACCTATGTTGGGGTGAGTGGTAGTCATTGAAACAACTGTTTTTTCCTAAAGCTTTAGGCAGAACCAAGCAACTTATTTCAGGAATGAGGATTGAAAGAAAATTTTGTGTTCATTAAGTTAACAATATGAAAAACATGAGATTTCTATATAGATGATTACATTTCCAGCATGCCCAGTGTGAGGTTTCTCACTTAGCTCCGAAGGTGTGTTCCTAGATGGATGCTTTGTACCCATGGCATTGTGATCAGCCGAGGAAAGGCACCTGCCTCAGTCAGTTAGTTTCACCCTCCATTTTCTTACTGAAGAGAGTGAATCTTAGTGGGGGTTTTGATCCTCAAGAAAGGACATTCTGTTTTGAGATGAAAACATCTTACTTCTCTCACTGGGGAGCAGAACTCACACAGACATTCTTCACATCCGAGAATCAGGTTCTTATTAGGCAGCCAGAAGTGTCCAGAAGATCTGGTGCAACTGTGCAGCATAAAGGTCAGATCCAGTCTGTTGGAAAACAATCCTTTGGCTTTATTGGTCCTAAGATCTGGCCATATATATTTGTTGACTCTAATTGTGTTGTTAAGCAAAATGCTGATTTTCATCACCCTTGAGATGCACACAAGATCCTGGAGTTAAAAGGCAAAGGCACACTCCCAGGTGTAGATGGGGAGCTGCTTTCCTCAAGCCAGACACAAAGTTAAGTCTGTTTTTATATGACAAAAACTTACATGCATAAGGTACCATTTGGCTTAGAACAGCCATCTCACATTTTCACTAACATCACGTTCCTGTCTCCATCAGAAACTTGGTGCCTTTTGGTTGGCTTCCATTCCTCACAGAGTAAGAACTCTCTGAGAGGAGTTGTCTTTGTCAGTTTTCTAAATTGCCTGGTCATTGACCAGTGTGTTTTATTGTAGCACTGTAGTTTCTTACACAATTTTTAAAATGAGAACAAAAAAGAAATTCCTACGATATTCGTGGTTTCCAAACCAAGTAAAATGAGAATGCTTGCTTCCTCTTGTATTCTTTCCTCTGTCTGCTGCTGAAGATGTATCTTGTATCTTATATGTGGTGCAATTTAATAAGAGATCTCACTGTGTACCTTGCATTAAAATTAATTTGTGAACAAAAAAGGGAATGTGATTATGTAGTTTTCAGGACTGAGTGTAAATGATGCAGATGCTACCAGGCATGTCAGTGTGTATGTATGGGTTAAGTTCAAGATTTCCTGTATTTTGTTAGCACATTCAAGCCCATGTAGTCTGACAATATTCTGAAAGTTATTGATGCAATTTAAAGTAGTCTTTTCCAGATCGTGTTTGGGATCAGCATGTTTGTTTGAAAGTTACAAAAATAGCAGCAATATAAATACAGTGTAAGTGAAATCATGGCAACACAGAGGATAATCAAAGCATATATGATGGGCCACAAGGTAAAATAATTGCTAAAAGTCTTAATTAAGATGAGAACAGACAGTGTTAATGAGAAATAAAGGCTGATCCGTGCTTTAGTTGTCACAGTCAGCCTGATTTAAGCACTTTCAGGGCCATTGAGCTGAAAACATTTTTAGAGCATAGTACAATGGAGAGGCCATTATATCAGACTGAACATTTTGCAGAACAGCACTATTAAGAGATTTGTGATAACTAGATGGCAGACTGGATTAATGTAGTAGACTCTCATCCAAATCTCTCCTAGGCCAGGAACAAAAATGAGTGTGGATTGTGGGTATACATAACAGTGGCTGTCACTCTCCCATGAACAATCTTTTGTAACTTAGAGTCAGGAAAAAAAGCCAGGAAGGCAATAGAAGAGAGTTTCTCAAATCATATCTAAAGTGCTGAGAGAGGATTTAATTTAATTAGATTCGTGTTTTCCTTTCTTAAGTGACATTTCTTTTCCTGTTTATGTTTTCCATTGGATTTTGTTTTGCTGTCTGTAAGGTGAATTTGCTGAGAATGTGTCTGTGTTTCAGAAGTTTATTTTGCTGTCTGCCAGCACTGCTGAAGAGACATGCACCCATTCTTGTGCTGGCTTTAGAGATTACATTGAGTAACAGCATATGGGATTAAGACACTGCTTTTATTAACAGTTAATATGTAAAACCTAGAACCTTTCAACACTGGACATTTTAGTGTCATGCCATTATAGTAAGGACTTTTTTTTTGGTGTACAGACTTCTCTCTTACCAACACTTAGTCTTTCCCTTCATTTGGGAACCACAGTTTTTCACTTGGCCCATAGTCTCATCAGTTCTGGAAGGTGGGACACACCGAGCACTGCAAAAATCACGAGGAGCTGGGACCAGCTCCTTGTGTTCCAAACCAGAGTGAGGCAGATGTGCACACAATGGGAGAGAGGGGGGATCACAAGTTCTGTAAATAGTTCTGTAAATACCTTCTGCTTTGGGCTTGGATGGAATATCCATTGTCTGATACTTTGCCCAGGCTGTGCAACACACTGAGGTGAAACTGCTGTGGGCATAATTCTGTACTGACTTGGGAGAGGCCTCAGATAGTTCTGTGGGTGATTTCCCTCTCTGTCCTGTTTCTGCACATCAATCAGCTCAAGGAAGGCACCATGAGAAGCACGGGGCACCTCTTGGTGCCAGGAGCCATCTGCTGAGTTGGGGCTGATGGTGATAAAAACTCCAAACACATCAATGAGCAGCAGAATCCCATGCACTTTTTCCATGATCATGGGGTTTTTTATTTGAATGAGTAGTTTTCCACCCCTTTCTGCAGATAAAGCTGTTTGGCCTTGATTGTGGCAGTGGGGCTGGAGCACACTGCCCACCTCCCCCTTGGGTCACCCATTGTCCTGGGACTGAGCACCAAGGCAGGCACTGAGAGGCTTAAATCCCTCTTTAACATTAGGGAAGGTTTTCCCGTGCTGTTATTCACACTCTGTGCTCCTTATGGAAAAAGCCTGGGCACGTTAGGTGGCTGCTAAACATTAACTGAAATATTGCAAAGCTTTCCTTCTCAGGGGGCAACAATGAGGAGAAATGATAACTCAAACATCTCACAGCTCCTGTGGCAGCAGAGTGTGAACTCAGCAGAGCAGCTCTTTGCTACCAGCAGTGCACCTTCTTCCAGTGTAGGAAAATACTGGAGGTGGTTTATGTATTTCTAGTTAATTTTAAAGTTTGGACTACATCCTGCTGAAGAGAACACTGAACAAAGTCATTTTAGGAGTATTTTTCTCTCCTATTTATATGCATTTATATAGAAACTAAGATTAGTACTAGAAAGGTATTTAGCATATTTTGTCATTTTAGTGCTGCTTATGTATCATTAAAGATCCACTATTGTCTGAAGAGTCAACTTGCAAAAAAGTAAACTTTATCAACGGTGATTCACAAATAGTTTATGTATGTAGACTGATACAGAAGACATCTGAACAAATACTGTATTTGCTGAAAAATTAGAATTTTGAATGACTAAAACTGTTTTCAAAATAACACAATTTTGGGTTAGATTGCATTTTTTAGCAAGGTGAAATATTAGTTTGCTGCATTCTTATTTCAATAATTTTTTCGGGCTGAAAAAGTTTTGTTTAGGAATTTTTTTGTAATTTATGAAAAATACTGAAATCAAAATGGGAATTTTTGTTGTGCATGAGCTCCTGCTCTTGACTGAAAAATAATGGTCTTTCATTTTCATAGAAAAAAGCCTTATATTTTCTAAAATAATGATTTTCAGGCTCAGGAGATTTTTGTGGTGTTCTCCAGCTAAACATGGAATTGAAATAGTTTTTCTGCAACTCTGATTAATACAATAGCTGGAATTGTTAATACAGTAACTAAAATATTATGGTCTTGCACACAAATGCCAGGATCACTTTTGTTTCTAAATGTAATGATTTTTAGCTTTGATTTCTCCCAGTATTTTTAGCAGTGCACTATTTCTGTCTTCCCATAAAGGCAGATATTCAGTATCTGCAAGTAAACACTGAAAAATCACTTGCTTGATTACACTTGTGGGCCATTAAATATCTGCTTTCATCTCTATAATTCCTCTCTTCTCAGAGCCTGGGCAGTGGGACTCAATCAGCCATGTGTTATCTTTCCCAGATCCCTTTCGGAGCATAGCGCAGTGCACAGGAATGCAGTTTGTCAAACACATTGTGTCTGAAATCCTTTGTTGGGAGAAGTGGAGAGAAAGAGATTATAAAATGCCTCAAACCCTTCAATAAGGCCATTCCCAGGTTTCTTGTATGTGTTCAGCCAAACAAAGCGTTCATACCTCACTTTGATGTGTAGGCTGGTGTGTTATAGCATATAGTGTGTGTTGTAGCTCAGAACAGCATCTGTTGTCCAGGCTGCAGTTTACAAAGAATAACTTACTTGGTTATAGTAACTGGCTATGTTTTGGCACGTTTTTAGGCTCAAGGACAACACAGAGGGGAATTCAGAAGAAATAAATTTATCTGTTGTCTATAATGTTTGTTTTTCATATGTGGTGAGATTTGAGATCCTGGTGTGTTTCGGAGGAGAGGTGAATAAAAATACCCAATCACGCTGGTGATGTGTGTTTTTCATTACTCTGCTAATGCAAACCTCTCTGAGGTAAATCTGAGCAGTGTGAATAACTTCTTGAAGCTGTTAACTTCTGTCAGCCTGAGGCAATCTCTGACTCACTTTCCATAGCGTTTCCTCCTCACAATTCTATACACAAAAAAATATTTACTTACAGTACACTGGCACTGCAAGTTTAAGTTGAACATTTTGCATTGGAGTAGTTTTGAGAAATGAGCCTAGAATAGGTAGGAGTAGACACGTTGCAAAGTGCCAAATGAGTTGCAGAGTCCACGCTGATGTTGCTTACAGCAGTGGTTTGGGCAACACATGCAATTTTCAGCGTAGCAAGCTGAGTTACAATGTGAATTCTCTGCCAGCGTACTCTGAGAGAATTTGTCTCTCCTTTACAGGTCAGATATCCAAGGGGAAGTCTGGGAAGGCTTTGTAATGCAAATCTAGCTAGCCTTCGTTCACACAAGGAATGTTAGATGCTGACCCATAAGGACTGAGTTCAAGATTTCTGTGAATATGTGGGATTTGAATTAACACGGTAATGAAAGGCTCTGAGAGTATAAGGTGCATTCAGTATCTAAATCACTGACATGGTTTAGAAGGCTAAAATTGTCTCTGTGATGATTAAAAGAGAGCTGGTTGATACTTTTCCTTGGCATAAACATTAGCAGGAATCCACCCATGGCACTTGGATGTTTGTTGAACAGCTGGTGTGTTTTGTTTAATAGAGGCAAAGAGAAAAGTGGTAGTAGGTTTGGTGGAGATGTGCTGTGTTTATGGCGGATGACAGAGAATTGAGATGTAAAACAAATAGCAAAGAAACAGATCCAAGCAAAAATGCTTAGTTATAATATTTGGCAGATTTTTTGTGTTATAAAATATAAAGCACATTAACAGGCAAATAAAAATGCACCAGACAGTAACTGCCATTGAATTTATACAAGAAAAAAATAACTGTGAGATCACTTACTCAGCTCTGTGGGACAGACAACTTCCTGGACTACCCTTTAAATCCATGATATTTTCATGAAAGATTAGAATATAGATACAGAATAGAGAAATCCCAAGTTTCTACATGAAACAGAGACACACAGTAGTGTTCATATTTGCCCCAGAGCATATTTGTCTTTTATTACACTGTTTTGTTGACTATATATCTCTTTTCAGCTCTGTTCTTTTGTCTTGTGGAGCACAGTCCAGATGAAAAATAAAAGTTACAGATAAAATTATTGGAGGACTGGGTATGCATAATTATTTTGTAATTTTATTTCAATACTAATATTTTCTATTTTTCTTTCCTTTTCCACAGAGGGTATGAACTGTATGAACAAAGATCATGGGTGTGCACACATCTGCCGGGAGACACCCAAAGGTGGGGTTGCCTGTGAATGTAGACCTGGCTTTGAACTTGCCAAAAACCAGAAGGACTGCAAATGTAGGTAGATGAAGATTAAATTTCAAATGCCCCAAAATGTCTTGTTTTCTTCATTGTTGTTATGTTCCAGAAGAAGTTAACTTTGTTTTGGCCGAAGGTGATTTGTAATTTTAGCAATGAGGGGTTTTTTGCTGTAGAAGGTGCACTTGGGGATGGATAAGAGGGATTGATTAATAGAATGTTGGCAGTGGCTCAGTTATCAAAACAATAACAACTTTTCTACTTTCCTATGAATGCATAGGAGTGAAGGATCACTTTAATCCAGACTTGCCTTGTAAAGCAATACAAATAAAGCATAGTGGATGCTGATTTACAATATTTTGAAGGTTCACAAAGATGGATGCATTTCTAAGTCTACTAATGAATTTAATGATAAACCCACTAGAGCTATCAAATTAAGAGTGTGAGTTCCAATTTTTTTAAAAGACAGAAATGATTGCTCTAGTCTTGATTCCACTGCTCGCAGTCTAGATTTATTACTTGGAAAACATGCAGCTGCATCATATATACTGTTCTTCAGAGAAAAGCCCAGAGTGGTATATTCTTGAAGCTGGGATGCTAAAGATACTCATTAGCCCACAAAATTAGAAATTGTTCTGTAGAGGTTCAAATAATTGACTTCAGCATCGTCATCTGAAAGCTTCAGAACTGAGTCTTTCTGATGGCTTCAGTGAGTCATAGATCTGAGTCCAATAGCTTGCATTCCTACTTGGTAGCTTTGAGAGAGACAAGAAAAGTGCAATAAAACAACATAAAATGTTTGCTGCTTTGCACAGGGCCAGTATTTTTGACACAGTCTTTCTTACGCCTCAGTTTTTTTCTTCCTGAGATCTCCACTCTGTAAACACACGTAGATGATATTAGTTCCCAAGTACAAAGGCAAAAGAATCACTTTTGAATGTCATAAAGAAATGCCACAGAGTAATGTACAGCCTGATTTCTGCTCAATATTAAAAGGCTACACATGGCCAAAGGCAAAAGCACAGAGAAAAATGCCTTTATGGTAATTTTCATTCTCAGTATTTATTAGAAGTGAATGTTGCGTGCTGTTAATTGGAGTGCAACATCAGCTACGTTGGTGAAGTGTGGGAGGATGTTTACTTTTGTTGTTATTATTTGTTTCCTCAAATTCTTATATTCTTTGGGAGTTTCAGTATCCTTTTTCATAGATGGTGGCAGGAGGATTAGAGCCTTTTCTGAAACTTTATTTCTAAATGCCTTTTAATAGAGTAAAAACTCCAGTTTATTCTGTGCCCTCTGGTGTTCAAATTGTAGTTGGAAGTATAATGAACTTTTGGTGACAGACCTCTAAGTAGGGACACTCAGTTTTCCAAGGCTGCAGAGCTTACTTTGGAGTACACCAACCTCTAAACCCACGGCACATTCTGCAAGTATGATCCAGAGTCTTACTTAAAATAATTACTTCTAGTCCTTCCAAATGCAAAGAAGTATAGAGGTGTAGCCAGATAGCCTGGGACAATAATTGTGAGATTACAGCAGGCTAGTTATGGAAGCCTAACTCTGAAACCAAATGTCAACTTTTAAAAAAAACTTTTTCACAGCTAACCATTTCAGTGAAATTGGCTTAAATGCTGAGCTGCAGTTTTGCAACAACTCAGTGCAGCTATGTTGAAGAGCTGGAAAAGAGACACTTCCCACTTGCCAGCCTGGACTGGGTCTGTAGCCCTGTGTAACAGGGACTGTAGGGTCTGATACAGCCTCACAAAACCCTGTATCCCTCTCAGTTATGCAGGTTTATCATGGTCCTCCAGGAGGCCATGCCTTTCAGGGTTTGTCAGAGCTTTCTGCTCTCATTTTTGTACATGAACAAGTGACAGAGAACATAATACCTCTTAGTACACCTAGTACCCCTCTAGGTGAATTTTTATCAGCCAGTTTGCAATTCAATCAGACCACTGAGAGAAGTTTTCAAATGTATTGGCCCAAGGCCTTTAGTAACGATGCAAGTCTTCCTCAAAGGAAGATGTTAAAAGAAGTTAGAAAGCAGAAACACTTGGAGGAAGGCTCCTTGCTTTTTCAGCATGCATCACATGATTGTCATTACATGCAAGTTACATAAGCACATAACCATTTTATCATTGACCATGACATGCTGATAAGGCAGTCACTCTTGCTTCATGCAGTGTCCATGATGGTCAGTGCTCATTAAACAGCCTTGTGTTCAGTGGCTTCCTCTCCATAATTTAATGCCGTGCTTTTCCTGCTGCACAGTATTTAAGCCCTATTGTGAACATAAAATTTTTTATCTCCTCATGGATTTTCCCATGATACTCATTACTGTAATATCAAAGTGCTTTGTAGGCATTTGTAATATATTTTCAAAACATTCTTGTCAGGTTAAGAAGTACTGCTTTGCCTATCTTACAAAAGAGAAATGAATATAAAAATATTCATGTCAAAGTCATTTAGTAGTGATAGGTGATTAACAAGAGCCACACAGAACCCAGCTAAGCATTTATAGCACGTTAATATGATCCAAGCCAAACTCCTGATGGTTCCAGCTGTAGTTGCAAATCCCATAGAGAAAGGAATATAATATCAGGAACCTGTAAGAGAAGAGATTCATGTGACTTGCCAAGCTCTAAGTAGGAATTCCACAGCGAAGGCAGAAATAGGTTAGAGTCTTCAGGGCTCTTTTCACTGTCTGAACAAGACCATTCTTTCTTGACAGTCCATTTCTGATTTGCTACTCACTCTGCAGCAGATGAGAAAAGATTCCCAGATGTTTCCACAGCCCTGGCTTTCCCCAGCTTCACTATGCACTAAATGAGACAGGAGTGTTTTCTGCATTTATCATTAAGGAGAGTTATCATGACACAATAGGTCTATATACAACAAGTCTGGTATTTTGTAGCTTTTGAGTGGTTAAGATTGCAGCCTTAATGGTTTCTTAGTGCAAATTTTAAGTATGCAGTTTCTAGTTGCCCAACATGCTAAGACAACACTGAAATGTTGAGACTGAAAGGGACCTCAAGAGGCCATCTACAAATCCACCAAGCAGAATCACACAGATCCAGACATGATCCCTCAGATGAGCTGCATCCTTGAGATCCAAAGCATCAGTAAACTCCAGCTTCTGGGAGTTTACTGCTACTCCTGTAAACTACTTTAATGGCTTCTGGTGTACACAAGCCCAGAAGAAGATGATGCTTTGTCAGTAATTTTCATAGATACTTGCTGGCAGCGGAGAGAAGAGACTCCAGAGCAATGAATTTGGCTCCAGATTTTGTTGAAAAAAACATGGGAATTTACCTCTTCTTTCTACATCTGTATCCATGACAGATACTAAGATCCTGCTCCTGGGCATAGATACTAAGATCCTGCTCCTGGGCATGAATGCATTAGAAGTTTTTGATAAACTGAAGGTATATTTCCCAAGTATGAACAAACCAAGGCATTTTATGTTCATCTCTTTCTTAGCTGGAAGCTTAAAAATAAGAGGAAATCTAAAGCAGATTCACATACCTGCAAGTTGCGACCTGAAAGAGTTATAAACAAGTAAAAGCTGAATCTTTTAATGAAAAATGCAGGATAACCTACCTCCAGCTGTTTCTTTCTGCCTCCTTGGATAATAATGATTTAAGTGAGAAAGAAGGCTAGTGCAAAGTAATTCTAAAAATCCTGTGTAGTACTTCTACAATAAAATGCCAACCTACCTATGCCAAGTGGCAGCTTTTCAGCTCCTGCTGACAGTGTCCTCATGCAACTATTTGCTATCAGTACAAAGATGCCCAGAATGTTGAAAACATAAAGCCATACTAGAATAAATCATGTAAGCAATGTTGCATGCACAGCTTTATCACATAGAGGTGCCCATATATTTATGTAAATTATGTATTTTATGGCCAATTTAGTTAAGAAACAGTGCAGTTTTTAAGTTATCTGGAATGACAATATGTCCGTTCTACAAAAGCAAAAGATCTGTCTTGTGACAAATTCTGTGGCATCTGAGCCATAGTCTGTATTTCAGTCCACATGTGGACAAGATCAGGACACTGTTGTCTTGACCAATTTTTTAAGTTACCAAGTAATAAATGCTAGATTAAATAGTTGGCCATATGTTTTTAAGTACTTCTTGTCATGGGCATGTAAGATGGAAGAACCAGGAAAAGGGTTCTGTGAAACTTCAGAGAAGCACTGCAAACAGGATTTAGGCTGTAGAGTGAGGCTGAATTCTGGTATTTTCTGTCTTCTGGGGAGTTTAGCCTGGAATATCAATATCAATACTTAGTGGAATACATACACTAAAATCCTTTCTGTTCTTTAAGGTGTCATTTGTCTTTCAGGCAGTTGTTTCTCATTTTTCATCATCCAAATGTCATTTCTAGACTAGTCCATGTATTTCTCTGGGTATAAGCACTGGCTCACATGCCAAGCTGTGCCTCAGGACTGTTTGGCTCAGCCCAGTCCAACTGAATAGATGCTGCTGGTTCCAGTGTGGGCAGATGGACAGGTAGGGCCATGATGCCAGCTGCCAGGGCCTGGAAGGTGTCTGACCAGCCTAGGACCCTGAGCATTGTAGTCAGTGAAAAGAATTCATCTGGTTTGAGGGCACTTTGAAGCCCCAGTGTCAGCCCTAAAGCTCTTTATCCACATGGAAGAGTTTTGGGAGAGCAGACTGGTGACTTGGCTGCCAGCACTGACGTGTCCCACAGAGGGTGTGTGTCACTGCAGGGCTTCTCTGCTGTTGTACAGGGTATTTCTCCCTCTAAGGGAAAGAGCCCAGCATTCTAAATGCACTTAAGACATATGCAAATTCTGAAGCACTGTCGAAAGATGGTGTTACTCTGGTTTAAAATCTGCCATGTGGGGATAAGTATGTCTGAGTTCTAACAGATACGTGACTATTCTCCTTTGGTTAAAAAAAACCACCCAACTTATTATTTTCCATCCCTTTCATTTTAACATGATTTATGATACTTTAAGGTGATCTGTGTCTGTTGGAATTTACTGTTTTGCCTCTGTTTGCCTCTTTAATGTCACAGACTCTGAATGAGCACACAGTTGTTTGCATAGCTGCAGAGTCTAAATTTATCAGAAATAGTTTTAAAAGAACACTTCATGAATTCTCATTAATATCGCTTTAATTCTTTCTGATGAAAATGGAGTAGATCTGGATGTCCATTTGCTTTTAAATGTTTATGATTTTCTTCCTCCAAACAAGAGAAACTTCCCACTGTGTCACTGCCACAGAATGAGGACTGGAAGAAAATTGAAATGACATATTTTACAACTGGATTTTGTACCAATTTCACCTGTAGAGCTGTCAAGCTTCAGAATGTTGGCTCAAGTTACTTAAAATAAATAAATAATTTGTAGTCTAGACAGAAATTCAAATCCTTCAAAAACGTGATTTACTAATGTTTCTAGGAGACAGGAAAAGGAACTGACCTACATGTGCATTCATGGACTGGGTAGAATGGGAACCAGTAACTTTAATATGCAGGGAAGCTGTAAAAGTGTGTGATTCTGCAGGATTTGCTATAAATGCCATCAGTCTAGTGAGATTTTTTCATAGACAAATATAGTAAGGAAAAGTTCCTCATATTACGCGGGTCAGAGCAAGCGTGTTAAGATATTTTCATCTCTGCCAGCAGAGGCTTTCAGCAAGGAATGCCAAAAATAACCACTGCAGTCACGTTTTTTAAATATGCACTTTGTTGCTGATTGCACTTTAAAATCCTCAATAAAAATACTGTTGGCTAGAAATGTATTTAAACATCTGGCATAAACAACACCTGTAAGTTAGTTTGTGATGGCACTGCAGTCCAAGGAGGGTAGAAACTCCACATAGTCCTGGAGGCATGTGGGGTCAAGTAATGAGCGTGTCTTCATTGGAAAGGTGGGACCTTTAAGAATAGAGAATTGACATAAAATTTTGTTTGTTTTGCATCAAAAATAAAAGCCAAAATGTTACTGCGTATTGAAGGGAAAGAAATGTTGCTTCCATTTGATGCAAAGCAGAATGATTTGCTTCAGGTATTCTTTCATAGAAATAGTTAATAAAGCTATAAAAGTGGAGGAGAAAGAATGCCTGAGGCTGGCTGTTGCTTAACGGTGTTTTGTAATGTAATTCCTTGGAATTGTAAGATTCTTATGATTTCGGGCATGTTCCCTCCTCTGTCTGGTTGGACTGAACCCACAGTTTCCGTTTTCCAGTCAAACTGTAAAACTCTTGTAAAGTTGTTTTATTGTTCCATTCCAACAAAAATGCATATAGTTGTTTATTTATTTATTGTTAACAACAAAAAAAAATATGTGCACTCTTGTAAGTGCACAAACTGTCAAGCTCCAAGAAGGGAACATGTAGCAGGCAGGTCTCCCCATCTTTCTCACTGCCGTTCTTTCCAGTTGGATGGAACAGCGATATTCCTGGAAAGTGAGGTGGAAATGCAGGCAGTCTCTCTTCTCAGAGATCGTTCTTGCCCCTAGACACCAAGGCTGTTCCCTCTCTATCCCTGAACAGCACAAGGGTTTTTGTTCCAGGTGTAGAGTGGGAAGGATCAAAGATGCTTGCACCTGTAGTGGCCTCAGGTCTGCACTCACTTGGGAGGTGGGCAACTCCTATTGTGATCTTTGCCGGAATTCGGGGGCTGAAGTTGTAAACTTGTGGTTCCCACACCGGCAGGAGGTTTTAGTGGGAATTCTGTTGGGTGTGCTGTGGTGGGTCTCCCTCAGTTGCTGTCCTGGTTTGAGACCAGTTTGGAGGAACGTTTGGCTCAGAGCCTTGGAGCTCTGCGGGCTCGATCCTCACCACATCCCGCGTGCACAGCCCGGTTATCCCAGCTCCCGGCAGCGGTGCAGGGACATCATTCCCAGCAGCCGTGGTTCAGAGTTCTACCGCTGAACCACCAGTGCTTTTTAAGAACTGTTCCATTTTAAGCTAAAAACTTCAGTGATCACTGAGAGTGACACGGCTGCTCAGCACTGAGGCGCTCACACCGGAGGTGGGATGTTTCATTTCTAGTTACTGTGATGGAAAATTCCGGTCTACTCCATTTTCAGAAGCTACAATTACTAAAAATTAAAGCAGGGTCGCTGAGTTCAGTGAGAAAATATATGAGCTTAGCCCTCTTGCATTAGATACAACCTCAGATTTGAGTTAGATACATGATTTTCAAATCCTGTTAATCAGTATCTTGGTTTTACTCTATATTGCAACTTGATACCCTGCCTCTTTTATAAACTCTCTTGTCTAGAAGGAAAATTCTGCTAAGACCAATGTGAGGAAGTTCCTTCTGATTACTAGGAGTCAGTATTTAAATGAGTGTAGTCTGCATTTAAATTACCATAACATTTCAAATCATTTAAGTCCTCTGAAATGATGAGTATATAACTAAATAATGGCATACTGGATTTCCCCTGTATCTGCCAGTATATATTTACCAATAACGAACCTAGTCCAAATAAAGGCAGTAAATAGAATTCAAGAATTCAGTCAGATCAGAACTGTATTATTCAGCACCAAGGTATGCACCTGCAAAGGATGAAATGAAACAGGGGCAAGTGAGAGGCTTTATTAATGGTGCTAGCCCAGCTTAATATTTTAAAACTGGTTTGTCTTAGCTGGCAGAAATTAAATCCATCATGTGACAAAGGAAATTAATGGAATCTGATCTATTAATTTGTGTGACCTTCAAAACTCTGCCTACTGTCATGAAAAATGTTTGCTTTAATGTATGTTTAGTACACTTTCACCAGAGGACATCTGAATTGCTAAAAGCTGTTCTGCACTGTTGCTTGGAAGTGAAAGTGGCATCTCCAATGTTTCCTTCCTGGCTGAGGCCAGCACATGGCTGAGCCATTATAACTCTGTATTTTTTTGTTGCAGAGAAGAAAAAAAACCCCAAACATTTCCTGTTTTATTTTTAAACTTGTTGCTTTAGGGGGGGCAGTACTTGATATGGTAGATTTCAAGACTTTTATGATTCTGTTCTTGCTGCTTCGTCTCTGCTCCCCCTACTCAGAGAATGAAGGGGAAGCAAAAGAGAGATGCTGTCTAAGCACCTGAAAGNCCCTCCTCTGTCTGGTTGGACTGAACCCACAGTTTCCGTTTTCCAGTCAAACTGTAAAACTCTTGTAAAGTTGTTTTATTGTTCCATTCCAACAAAAATGCATATAGTTGTTTATTTATTTATTGTTAACAACAAAAAAAAATATGTGCACTCTTGTAAGTGCACAAACTGTCAAGCTCCAAGAAGGGAACATGTAGCAGGCAGGTCTCCCCATCTTTCTCACTGCCGTTCTTTCCAGTTGGATGGAACAGCGATATTCCTGGAAAGTGAGGTGGAAATGCAGGCAGTCTCTCTTCTCAGAGATCGTTCTTGCCCCTAGACACCAAGGCTGTTCCCTCTCTATCCCTGAACAGCACAAGGGTTTTTGTTCCAGGTGTAGAGTGGGAAGGATCAAAGATGCTTGCACCTGTAGTGGCCTCAGGTCTGCACTCACTTGGGAGGTGGGCAACTCCTATTGTGATCTTTGCCGGAATTCGGGGGCTGAGGTTGTAAACTTGTGGTTCCCACATTGGCAGGAGGTTTTAATGGGAATTCTGTTGGGTGTGCTGTGCCCCTCAGTTGCTGTCCTGGTTTGAGACCAGTTTGGAGGAACGTTTGGCTCAGTGCATTGGAGCTCTGCGGGCTCGATCCTCACCACGTCCCGCGTGCACAGCCCGGTTATCCCAGCTCCCGGCAGCGGTGCAGGGACATCATTCCCAGCGGCCGTGGTTCAGAGTTCTACCACTGAACCACCAGTGCTTTTTAAGAACTGTTCCATTTTAAGCTAAA
>VZTH01010560.1:147791-181484 GCA_013397815.1 Aleadryas rufinucha | reverse complement strand
TTTCCCTCCTGGCTGAGGCCAGCACATGGCTGAGCCATTATAACTCTGTATTTTTTTTGTTGCAGAGAAGAAAAAAAAACCCCAAACATTTCCTGTTTTATTTTTAAACTTGTTGCTTTAGGGGGGGCAGTACTTGATATGGTAGATTTCAAGACTTTTATGATTCTGTTCTTGCTGCTTCGTCTCTGCTCCCCCTACTCAGAGAATGAAGGGGAAGCAAAAGAGAGATGCTGTCTAAGCACCTGAAAGTATACATGTATATTGGTACACTGTTAATTTCTTCATGGATAAGAAGCATGAAGCTTTTAGGAAGACACAGAATTGGCTGAGTCACACTAAAATTATTAATACAAATAGACTGGGGAAAATTCTTTTCTTTCTCTTTTTTCTTCACTGTGTGGATTGAGGCTGGGGCATGAGACAGGCATAAGGGAGGGGGCAAAAGGAAGAAATAGAAATAATTGCAAGCACGACTGTTATGTTGGGTTATGTCTTGGTGTGTTACTGCTCTTCTGTGTTCTGAAAGGCTCTCAAGACTAATTGGTTTCATTGTCATTTTATTTATATATACATATTACACATTCATTTGGGGCTTAACTAGTAACCTGTAACTATGGGAATGGAGGCTGCCAGCACACCTGTGATGACACAGATACTGGTCCTGTGTGTGGCTGTCATCAGAAGTATGCCCTGCACTCAGATGGCCGAACCTGCATTGGTGAGTACCTCTCTGCAGCACATTTGATTTCGCACTGCTCAGAACCCCTGTGCCATTTGTGTGTGCGTGTGTCTGTGGGCGTGTGCGTGTTGGTGTCCGCAGGGGTTCAGCACTGCCAGGGCTGGCAGAAGGGTGTTCCAGCAGTTCCTGGCTGCTGAGCTGAGCTCAGCCAGGCTCACAGGGAAGCGTTTGTACGTGTTCTGTCAAAATGTTCTTAATGAAGTATCCCTTTGTTACTCGCTTGTAGCTTTTGTTTCTGTTCGTAACTATCCGCTTTTGAAGTAAAAAGGTGTAGAACGTTCATCGTTTTGAATGAAAGTTCAGCTCTTCAGTTCACTTTCGTTAGTCAGTGCTTCCTTGTGTGAGCAAGGTTAGGAAAATGATCTTCTTTTCTGAGCTGTTACCAGGGAAAAGGAGTCATCATTATGTGCTTTCTTCCCTGTTGTATGTTTCATAATTCTAAAAACTACAGCATTTGTAGCTTTCATTCAGAATATCAGTAGGAAAAAGCCAGTCAAGACGTGGAGCATCTTGGCAGATGCTTTGCAAACATTTATGATTATAAAATGTATTGTTTGCTTAACACCATTTCTTTCCACTCTACTTAAAAAAGAAATAAATTTAAAAGTGCATTTTTGCATAATGCAAGTTAACATTTGAAAATTCTTACTCACAGATCAGACCTGAAATCCATAATGGTTTTCATTGGCATTGCGGACATGTTGACTTTTTTTGTTTGTTTAATTTCAAGTTCTTACAAATTCTTAGTCGTTTCCTGAGGTTAAAAAAACACAGACACATATTTATCATATTTTCTCTCCTATACTGCAAGACAGGGCATTTGAAACCCATGGAAATCTGTCAGCTACCTTTAGCCAGTGTGTCTTGGTCAGATCCATGGCCTTGAGCTCCGTGGCTGCCCAGAGCCTTGCTCACTTCTGAGGGGTTTAATTGCACCAGTTGTGGGGTAGGGCGAGGTTTATGCTGGCAGAGGCAAAGCTGAATGGAGCTCAGAGCTGGGCTCTGCCTTTTTGTCTGCACAAGGTGTGTCTGAGTGCAGGGGATCTCTCAGCGAGTGCCTCTGGTAACGCAGAGGGCTCTGTCCTACAACCCCTGTCCTGTGGCACTTCCAGATGCGGAGAACTTGCAAGAGTGAGAGCCTTGAGAGCAACTTTTATTGAACGGATAATTGATCTTCTATTTATTATTGTTCACTGATATCCTTGGGTTGATGTTTTATTTTGTCCAGCATGTAAAAAATTATTTTAAAAGCTGTGTACATTGCATCTATTTTTTTTTTTTACTGTTTTTTTTCCATTTTTGTAATGTAATACATACAACTCCATGTTACATTCCTTGGTCTTGTGATGTAAGTCACATATTACTGCCTGTGCTGATTTTCCTCCCTCTAAAATAGTTCTTTCTCTTAGAATACTTCTAATTTTTTTATTTATTTTTTACATTTTTATTCCTGCTTTCTGGTGATGGTTCCTGATTGCCTGTCTTGTCTGATAACTGACGTTTATTAATTATTTACAGAGAAAAAAAAAAAAACAAACTCAAACAAAAGCCTCTATTGCAGCCTGATCCCATCTAGAACTTGTTAAAAACAAAACAAAACAACTTCTTGTTACCACTCAACCATGTAGAGTTGCCACAAACAAAACCTGCCAGCCTCCTCCTCCTCCTCACTTCAGTGATTCCAGTGTTTGCTGTCTTCAGTGGTGTATATATTCCAGGCATCACTGCAAGAATGCAAACTTCTGCAATGCCAGATAAATACTTGTTGACCCTTTGTCTAACATATTTTGTCTTTGTTTGCTTGACTTAACCTTTTATTTTTTTTATGTTTGCTGCATGTGAAAGTCCCCACTTGCATTTTTGTTTTTTGTTTTCCTAATGAGCATTTCCCTTTTTCTACAGAACATTTTATTTACCCAGCTGCTGCTTCTCCACTGCTCTCCTGTATCAGAAATCTTTAATTTTATTTCACCTACTGATCATCTCTTCCCACACTTGTGACTGTTTCTGTGTATTTCTAATGAAGCATAACCGAAGTCCTCATTATGCTGTATGAAACTCTTACATGTAGGATGTCAGAGACTACCTTCTAAAGTGACCTCTGATGACATCATCCTGCTCACTGCATGCTAATAAAATTACTAAACCCTGTTCTTGCAACATCTTTCCTAGCATTGAATGTTTAGCTAGTAGTGTTTCATAGACAAGCAGGCAACCAGCACTGCCCAAATTGATCTTTTTTTGTGTTTGTTTGGTTTTTTGTTTGTTTATTTTTGTTGTTGTTTTTGTTTCATTTGCATGCTGTTGTTTGGTTTCTCAGTGTGTCGATGTGTACAAGGCTGTGGTGCATCCGTGCCCATCCATCACCGGACTCTTCTCTCTCTCTCTCTGTCTGTCTCAGTCTTCTGCTTGCCACCTTCAGATCCTGGTGCCCCCATTAGCCTGAATCACAGTTTGTCTTTGGTAGTTTGTTTAACTAGCCTTCCTGAATTTTAATTTTTGTCATTAACACCTCTCTGGGGCACCCATGTTAGCTGTCTTGTTCTCCAGTAGAAATCCAGCTTCCTCTGTGTGGTTAATTACTTCTTAGTTGACCATTCTTCTTTCTCACCCTCTTTCTTCCTCCTTTCCCTAAACACCCTTTTAATTTTTTCCTGGGTTCTCAAAGGGAATTAACTCTCTAACGGGGGTTTAGTGCTTTCATGCCTTGCTTCTTGGCTTTGGCTGTGCCATGCCAAGAAACTGTCTTAGGCAGCGGAAAATTGGGCTTGTGATTAACCAACTGCTCCATGTTTGTCCCTTACTTGTGTTTTAGAGAAGGATGAGGCTGCAATTGAGAGTTCTGAGTACAATGCCACGTCAGTAGCTGATGTGGACAAGCGGGTGAAACGGCGGCTACTTATGGGTAACACTTTTCTTCCACTTCCTTTGTTGTGCTCTCACTTTTGTCTGTATGTATGTGGGGGGGAGGTTCTCTTTTGGTCTCATTTGGTTTTGGTCTCCTTTGGTTTTGGTTTGGCCTGGTTTTTTTTTTTTAACCTGACTTCATCTGTGTGGAAAGGTCACCAATTTTGTTAAGTTCTCATCTGTTGTACAACTTCATTCCTTGTTTTTAAACTTTTTTTTTCCTAATGCTGCAGCTTTAATGTGCAATTTTCTCTGCATAGAAAGAAGCTTTTGCTATTAACCTTACTTAGCTTATGCAAGCTACTTTTTACATGTGATTTGTGTGTTTGTGTGTATGTGTTGCTGTAGAATTCCTGAAAAATCTCCTGTTGCAGACCTGCCTGTTGACTTAAAAGTGGATGATGATGATGATGATGATGATATAAACCAGTGTTCTGTTACATCTGTGGTGTTAAATGAACAAGTGTATTTGCCTAATTAAAATTTCCTGTACTTTTGATTGAAATGTAAATATTATGACTGGAAATTCATTCATTTCCTTTGTGCAGCTGTTTTAGTAACCACTGAAAGATCTTTCCCTAGTGACTAGTGAGCTTCTGAACGTTCTTCTTTCAAGACTGAGGCATGGCTTGTTTCTCTGTGTTGTTGGAGCCTGAGAGTGGAAGAGAGTAGGAAGTGCACTGACCAGTGAAGATAATTCTTTAGCTTCTGCTCTCAGTTAACCCATTGCACACCCTTGTGCTTGTCTCCTTCACGTTACATTTCTGGCTGTTAGTGAGAAGGACCTTTTGGGAACAGAAAGGGTCGAGGGGCTGGGCCTCTGCCAGACTTTGCATGAGACAAAGAGCACAGAGTAGCACAGACTGCTGAATGATGCTTGGAGGTTGTCAGGTGGTTTATTTCTCTGTGTTTTCCACTCTGAGGCTCTACTTGCCACATAAAATTATTTCCACTAGGTTTTAAACATAGCGACCATTGGTGAGATGTACCCAATGGATCCACTTACAAGACAGGGATTCATCACCACAGAAGAGATTCTGGCAAGACAAGATTCTGCTCTCTTCCCTCAGGGTTACTATTTCTTGTCTTAAAACCACTGAGTCCTTTGCAGGCTGTCCTGCTAGCCTTTGGCAAGCTCAGCTCTGCCTGTGAGCATCCACACCTATCTGGAGTGACCACCTCTAGGAGACCAGAAGCCTCACTTTGAGTATTTAGTTGATTGCTGGGCTAACAGTTCTTGTTATATATATAGAGAGAGAGTGTGTGTGTGTGTTTCTTAGGAGCATCACAGAGAATGTCTCCATTTTCCTTTCCCTTCTTTTCCTTGGGAACCCCTTTGGCAATATTTATGAAGTTTCCATATCATTTGTATCTTGTCATCCATGACAAACCATCCACTCAGCCATAGGCCTGCATACAAACCACTGTGTAGGAAATGGCACAGTGTTATAACTCTGCAATGGTATTAGATGGTGAGATTGAGGTAAAATATCTTCCTGTATGTGAAAACCTGGGCATATGTTCCTTTATTTTTGGATTATCCATGATTGTTAATTTCCAATTAGTTTGCAGACCTAGCAAGCGACCCATATAGTTTTATTTTTTAATGATACACTGTTTCAAGTAACTTAACCTCACAAAAGCTATGAGGCAGCTCATCTTGCTTTGTAAATGTGCTGTTAACACTTTGAGCTATAATTTCAATAAGACCCATAGTCTCACAAGAAGTCAGGAAAATAAATGTGGCAAAAGGCCTCTAGGCCACTGAAAAATGCAACCCTCTGGGTCTCGATGTTGAGTTTGCCCAGCCACAAATAGTATGTACAGTACTCTCTAGAGGTACTGAGCAACACAGTGCACTGTGTTGATGCCTGGCCCTCTGAAAAAAATAAAAATCCAACGTGAAAATAAGCTCACACTGCTTCCAAGAGTCCAGGCAAATAGCATTAAAAAGTTCAGCATTAAAAAGATTAGTAACAGCCTTCTTAATTACACCAGGTCTGCAAGTTCCAAGCTGAACAAGAAATAGGCCTAGGGAGATAGTTTAAAATCCAGTTTGAAAAATAACTCTTCAGTACCTCCTGTATTAGCAGGTATCAGCTGAGAGCTGAGAGTTTCTGGACATGCTGTGTTTAAACCACTGATTCCTTAGAAAAACATTAACTAAGGAGGAAAAGAAATTTAATTAGTGATTGAGATCTGAGTGGGTGGCTTAATATTTAGGGACTTTTCTACTTGCTTGTTTCTACTGATTGCTGAATTAGTTGAAAGTCAATTTTTTTTTTTTAATGGAGTCTTACTAATTTCCAAAGTGTAGTGGCCTTTCCATGAGATTCCATATGTCTTCAGATGTTTTCTGAACAGCTGTTTTAAGAAGTACTGGAAGGCTCCTCAGGAAACTTTTTTCCCAGTTTTTCTAAATGGGCTGATTTTTGACCCTCCTGCAGGCAGTCTTGGGAGAGCAAGAAAAGTAGACGACTTCATGTAATTTTAGTAATCTGATGAAAGGTGCTTTCAGTTACAAGTCCTGAGATGATAATTTGTAGTCCCCTGTCATTTTCTGCATACTGTCAAAATGACTATGATCTGTATAACCCTTAGTATCAGCCAGGGCTCAGAAAAGCTTGGCAAGATTGCTTTAGAACAGTTTTGCTGTCAGACAAGGCTGCCTATAGCAGTCATTTTGCTACAGCAAGACTGGCTATCTCTGTGTCTCAGACTGGCTCTTACAGGGGCCTGTGTCTGAGTCACACTGTGGTCTTGTGACTTGTGGCGTAATCTTAAAGAGAGACAAGTGGATAAATACACATTATTCCTTCCTGTTAGATGCATTTTTATCTAGATCTTGAGAGGCAGATGAGAAACTGGTCTTCTCTGATGACCTACAAGAAACTTCCCTTTAGAACTGTCCAACAATGCCTAGGAATTTTCATCTAACTTTTTCATAGTGTTTGGACAGACCCTGAGGGCTTCCAGCTGTCCCTTATTTCCCTGGATCAGAGAAAAGCACTTGGATTCAGAGTAGAGAGTGCTCCCATTACGGAGATGGCACTGAATGGCTGTTGTCTGGTCAGTGAACATTCATACAGCTCATTTTGCTCTTCTTCCCTTCCCCTTGGTCATTGCCATCATGGAGCGGCAGCAGTGCAGCCTTAGCTGTGCTCCACGGGGGCTCCCGGAGAGGTTCTGCCTTGGTTCCGTGGTGGCTGCTTCAGACTGGACCTTGAGCCACGAGCATTCTGTAGATGAGGAAGGACATTCACCCTGCAGAAGTGCACAGCTCCAAAACCAGAGCTGTACCATCGTCTGTAAGGGACATTTACATTCCCCTTGCTGCAGAACACCTTGCATTTGCTACCAACCAGAAGGGCCCAATCAATGTCTTCAGGTCTTCTGAAGCATCTGGTGTGGTTCATCTTGCAGTTAGTTGAGCACAGCCTTCAGCTCTTAAAATTACGTTCAAATCTCTGGTTTGTGAGGTGTAACAGAATTTTTTCTGAAAATATTTTGTGTGTTTCTTAGGAGCATCACCGAGGGCATCTCCATTTTCCTTTACCTTCTTTTCCTTGGGAACCCATTTGCCACGACTGTCTTTTCTGTCATAGCATCATAGCATGAGACTGCCCTACCTGGTTAGAGGAGTGGACTAGTGCATTTCACATATTTTTCAGTCTAAATCCAGAATGAGTGTGAATCACAGTTTATCTGCCCTGCCTACCTGTATGAGAGCCATTCTAGTATGGGCACACAACTTTAGAAGCACCAAATTTCCACTTAACCCTACTAATACACTTATCTTCAAAATATTTTGTCCAGTGTCGCATCTTCAGCAATGGAAGTTGCTTTTACTCATGTTTCCATATCTCTTTTTGCTGCTATAACCCTGGATAGAATTCATAAGTCTAACAGCCCCATCACAGTCTACAACTGTAAAAATAAATTGTCCAGCAGCCTAGTACTTTATCATTAAATGAACTGTAAATTATCAAGTCTCATGAGCTTAACGTTCTCCTTGGCCACTGTCTTTTGCTCTAAAAGGCTGCAAGGTTTTTACAGAGCAATTGTCTGTTGATATCCTGAAGCTTTCTTGTAGAAACTTTTTAGAAACTTTAAAAGTTTATTTTCTAAACTTTTCTTTTAGAAACTTTCTTCAAGAATTTGATATTCTGGACACCAAAATAGAATTCACAGCATCAGTTATGCCATCGGGCTCCCTCATTACAAGTAAGTCAAGTGCTTACAGAGAGGTGACAGGCAGCTGGAAACTTCCTCTTTGAGGAACCGGAACTGCAGAGCTGTCTGGAGTTTAGACTCAAGGAGTCCTCATCTCCTAGTCACAGATAATGCTTTGCTCTTTGGCTGCTCTTTACATCAACTCTTTGAACCAAGTAATTTAGTGAAGTTTTTGTTTTATATTGTCTTTTAAAATGAAGTCACTCGCTACATTGCCATTATCACAGGCCTTATGAGACTGCATGAATCTGTAAAAGTGTTTGAGCAACTCAACCATGATGTTCTGTGCAGGCTGTTTGTTAGATCCTGTCCTCTGGTCAGCTCTTCTTCAGGAGACAGACCTGACCTATTTCTCACTGTGTTTCATTTTCTTTCCTCTACTCTTTAGCAGTCAATGGATCAGGTTCATTTGGGCTTGACATGAGGTGACTTCAGAACAACTGCCAACACTATGTATCTTCCTCACCTTCAATCCCTTTTCCATTCTTCTCAGAGATCACTGTTGTAAGAACTCACTTTGGCCATAAATTGTTCTTGCTCTGGCCCTAGAAGAAAAAAAAAGTTGGTTCCTTCTTGTCACAAAAGAAGGGATGTGCAAAGTACTTTTGAGTATAGCAAAGAGCAACAGGACAGTGAGCCCATCCTGAAGCTGAGGAAGTGCAGTAATTTCCCTTGCATGCTTAAGGGAAGCAAAATGGTGCAAGTGATACCATTGCTACAGGTGTCTTCAGAAATCCAGACTCTGCACAGAAATTCACTCCTTCATGAGACATGTTCAACTAATTTTGTGTCAGGGCAGCTGAGAATTTTGCCATTGGACACCAACTTCTTGGGTCATCAGTAAGGTTATTTACAACCCTCCTCAGAGAGAGTGATGCAGTCCTCTTCCCTGGAAGCTGTTTTCCTAAGAACCCTCCGAAGTATTTTACTGTAAGCTGAAATGCTGGTATAAGCTGTGAAGTGCTGATCCATTGGGACTGTGCTGATCTTTGTTCCTGCTCAAGTTTACCTCTGCCTAGATTGCTTCTGTGGTGCCATTCGGAAAATCACACCAGCAAGCACCAGCTTTGCCAGGCTGGGATGTATGTGCATCTGTATTACCTTTCATCCCTGGTTTCCTAGGAATTGTTCACAGGCAGGACTGTGGTCTGGCTGTATCAATGGCACATAACCAGCAAATAACGTCATATTTTCACTAGTTCTGTACTTTCCCTTTCTGTGGCAAAAATCATTTGACTTCTGCAGATGTCTCCTCTTCTAGTGTCTTATCAGTAGGTTTCCAGCTGTTTACGATGAGCACCCCACTACCTGCCTGGAGAAAAGAGTGTGCAGTGAGCTAAGACCATTCCCTCTGCACAGCAATAACTAGAGATGTGAGTTGTGGAAATTGCAGTTTGGGCACTTCTGCCCCGGATTAGTTTATGACAGAGAATATCCTTGCTGCATGTTACATGGGGCAGAATCATCTCTTTGTTTGCCTTTGCTTGCTGTGGAAATTGTACTTCCCCATCAGTTCAACTCCAAGGATCCCAAACATTGCAGTAAACAGCCAGAGCTGGTTCAGACTAATAGATCACTAGTGCAAGTCCTACTTTGGCCACTTTAATGACATGCCAGTACTCCCTTCTCTGTGTGCTGGTCAGCTCTTTCATCCAATCTTGTGCTTCCTGAAGGTACCTGGAAACATCATCCAGGGTAGCTGTGTTTATCCTGTCCTGCCCCAAACTGTTTTGGTTTCATATCTTCAGCTCAGTACCTACAATAGATTTTAGCGAGCTGCTTGTGTAATATTAAATTAAAAAACCCACAGCTTGAGCTTGTGGCCATGACTTACAGCATTTGTAGCAAAGGCAAGCATTTTTGTATCTGTTACATCAAAAAAGGCAGAGAGATTTACAAATTTAGAGCTTGGATTTACCCATTTGAACCAAAAGTGGTACTCAGCTTCATGTGCCTTGAATCACCTGAGCTTAATAGTCAGCCATGTGGTATCTTTTCTTAAACCCCAGGTATCTAAGAATTGGGCTGCCCTGTTCATCCTGGACATCAAGCGTGCTTTGACTGACTTGTCTGGAGCACCTCTCACCTGACTGCCTCAGTGGCAGGAAGGCACCCAGTTATAGTTACTCCCACACCGAGTTCCCCCTGCAGGTAACAGATTGTGTCACTTACCTGATCAGTAATGAGCAGAGGTAGAGCCATCAGGTGTGAGCTGAGCATTCTCCCCAGGAGTTCAGGGCAGGAAAGCCACTGAAGCACCATTCTTGCTTCTGCAATTGTCCCTCGCAGAGGCTTCCAGGTATCACACAGCCCTTAGCAGAGCAGTACTCTGCATTCCCTGTTTCTAATGAATCAAGATCCTCTGTCAGGTATTTTGCATAAAATTGGGATTACAGAGGGCGCACACCCAGTGTGTGAACTTCACATTGATAATGATGTTATGTCCATATGTACATTCACATGGTCAGCAACTTTCTCCCCATCTTTTTCTTAGTCCACCTGGAAATCCTTGGGATTCCAGAGCTGAGAAGAACGGATGGTATGGGACTATGTGGTCTTAAGGCTAAAAAATCTCAGGTCGTAACTTGCAAGGATCTATGGTCTGCATGAATATGCACATAAACAGCAGATAAAAAACTTCTAATTTCTCCAGTGTGCTTCTTTTTACGTCCACATCTCTGTGTGACACACAGGACTCTCTTTGAATCACTGTTTCCTCTTTGGTAGAGACACAGCTTTTTCTTGATTACAGGAAAATAGAATCCACAAAGTTAACTACAATTACCAGAGTCTCATAATTAAATTTATCTTCTCCTGCCATGTTTAACATGACAGCATATCAATATGGAAACTTTCCTTCTATATTCTTTCAGCATCCAAAGATCTCTCCTCTGGTGACTCAGTGTGAATTCCTTATCCAAAATCAAACATCTGTCTTGAAATACTGTATAAACCACACAGTAACAGTGTAGGTCATATGGAAATCCACCATTTTCTGAATTTCAGGACTCTGTGGTAGAGCCATATTTAGCTTCTTTGCAGCTCAGGAAAAGGAGCTGTAGAACGGTAGAACTTACTGAAGCCACGCATTCTTAACCTAAAAAAATCCTTTCATCTGATGAGAGTTTTCTGTCAAAAGCCTTTTTTCTTGAAAGTAGGTTTTGTGGGGGAACTGGTTTTCACAGTGCTTTTGCCTGGAATGATCTGCAGAAATAGGGAGACAGAATGTACACAGACAGAATGTACTTGTTAGAATATTCATTTGAAATGTGAGGAAATGATGCTAAAGACCCTTTCACAGTGCATTGCCACCCATGTTCAAGGAAAACGTTGGTCTGTAAAGTCAGACTAACTCATTATTGTCTCACGTGTATGTTCCACCCTTGGGGCCACTATTGGTAATCAATAGCCTAAAAAGGTCTAGGGATTTTTCAGTTTCAGTAAACATAAAAGCACAGAAAATGTGGCCTGGGTTTCCAACATGCAATTTAATGCCTTAACTACCAAACACTGGAGTAAAGAGTGTACAAGCTCTGGTTTGCCATCAGAAAATTTCCAAAAGTCTTACATTCCAATGTGAATTAAACGTGGATTCTGCAGACTTTATTTTTGTCTTCTTTCAAAATGGAATGAGGGTTTCCAGGTGATACTACTCCCAGGTTTCTGTCTCAAAGAGCAGGGTGGTGGACAAGCTAGTGTTTGTTTTCAAAGCAGTTAACTTCTGTCCTACTGAGGGTCACTTGAAGCCAAGAGCACCTTTGCAGTATGTCCTTCAGTACCTGGCTTTGTTGTACTGCCTCCTAGGACTCTTTCCAATTACTTAAAATATGTCTTTATTTTTCTGAATGGCTTTTACCCGACTTAGAAATGCTCACTGTCAGAGAACCAAGTGTGCAGCTCTGTGTGCATCATAATCCTTTTGTGCTTTAATCAATAAAGAATTGCAAACATTTCATTAGCGGGCATATTGCTAGGAGGTTCTATAATTCAGTTACTGGCTGTGAAACCAAGACCTCACTTTAACTCCTTCTGTCAGTTCTACTTTGCTGTATGAAATCATAGCAAACAGGGGGAAGGAATCCCTGAGGTCATTCATGCATTCTCTGTCTCCCAAGGGCAGATCTTTTCATCTTGAGTTACCGTCACTTTTATTCATTGAGTTTGTGAATGGTGTGCTATTTCCTGTAAAAATCCCTTTTCTTCATTTCTTTGCTGACGATAAAGACTCTGACCTTATCCAGAATTCCTGCCAATACCTTCCATTGTTTTGCTTTCCCATTTTGAATGAAAGGATTTATCCAAGGTCAGGAGATAATGCTCCTTCGTGATGTTCAGAGAATTTCAGTTTTTCTTAAATGCAGCTTCTCTGTCTAGAGAGAGCACCACAGCTACAAGTGTTACTTTTAAGAACCAGCCTGGACTCATAGGATGCTCATAAAACACCTGATCCAATCTATCAAGTGACATTCCCTAAATATGTAGCGTTCCCTGAAGAGGAATCGAGCTTTTCTGACCTGAGAGCTGCGGGGTTCATGATTCAGTGTAAGATTCACCTAGTTGTTTCTTCACACTTTCCCTGTGTGGCAGGGCAGAATTCTCATCCTATTTTCATGCAAATAAAATTCTACCAATCATGAAATTGCAAGGAAATGAGGAGACAAGCATAACGAAGTGAAGAATTCCACATCCTGCAAGTTACCCTTTCTGTCTCACCTTTTTCATTCGCTGAATATGAAGGTCTTTCAGTTTCTCCTTCATCTGTTCACAGCTATTTGTTTCTTTCATTATACTCTTGTGAATGCTCTTTCTCTATCCTTTCAGCATCACAGAGCATAATTTGCATGAGAATAGCATAGTTCTCCCTTAACTGAAAATTGAAATATTTTGTGTGTTTAGTTTCTTCTTGTTGTCCCTTGGGTCCCTCCCTGTACCCTGATCTCCTGTCACATAGCACGTGTACCTCATGTACTGCTACTTGCAGTAAAATTCTTTTTATGGATGGCAGCAGCAGTCTTATCATCTGTTCTCTGTCTCATGGCTTTCTTACTCATGCTGCATATTCCCTCTTACGTAAAGGCAAGCTCATTTTATAATCCACAGAAGCTAATTTTTTTTTTTAATGTGGCCTTTCCTGAGTTAAGTTTGAATCTCTTCCAAGTTTCAGGTTTTCAGGATTTGTGCATTTTTGGTCAGAATTTGTGGGGGATCTTCAGTGTGTTTTATTTACTTGGTTAGGTAGTCCTTGTTCTTAGGCATGGTCATGCACTTCACCTACCATTAATAGTTAAAATTATTTCTGGGTTCTCTGGATAAAAGTTAGGAGGAAGAGAGAAAACCCCAGTCCGGTGTACCTGGAATTCAGAAAGAGCTCTCTTTGGTGGAGATTGTGCTGTGGCACCAACATGAAGAAAACAGATGAGATGTCTGCACAGGCAGCCTTTGAGCCAGATGGAGCAAAGTGCTTTTTAAGGTGTGAGAGGAGGGGAGGTACAAATTAAGGACTAATTTGATTCCAGACACTTTGTGTATTAAACTGAATGTATTCAACATTCTTTAATGGGAGGAAGCCAGTACCACCCAGCTGAGCAGGATCTTGCCCTCACAGAACTGCTCTAATACCTTACCATCATCACTTTTTTGTAACTGCAACATGGTTGGCACAATGGAGTCCTGGTGTTGGTCCTTATGAGGGCCCCAAAACACTACAGTGATGGAAGGAATTGTAATAGACAATGGCAAGTAATAGTTTTAGATTAGACCTTCTCAAAATTCTCAAAGCCATATATTTGGCTTTCTTTAACAGATGTCCTTAATCTTTTCTCAGTTGTTCCTTAATCTTTTCTCAGATGTTCAAAGTTGGTATTTCACTGTGAATTAAATACAGAGAAATAAACTCATTTTTATGTGCTTAGGATAGGTAAACAGGTTATCTCTTGATTCAGAGACAGTAGCACTTTACAGTAGCTTTAGTTACAGCACATCTGCTGAGAAACAGAGATTGGGAGTAGTTTACTCTTTTTGCCACTCCAGTTGCCAGGAATTATGACTTCAGAGGCACCTCTTTAGGAAAAAATGGTCTAATTAATCCATATACCTCCTCATTGCACTAGCTAAAACTGTGAGTGCACTAAAGCTGCCATCCTGCTTGCAACATTTAGCTTTAGTTCCATGAAGATTGACTTGTTCTTGTGTCTGACCCCTGAATTTAAGAAAGTTATTCTGAGCATAAGATACTGTGTTCAGATCTTGTGCAAAATTCAGACCAGGTGTAGAAGTAGATATGATTACAATCTGAGTACAGTTACTCATAATTTGCTTGGACTATGATTTACTTGATAGGACGTGATAGCTTCTCTAAATTCTGAGCTCCAGGCTACTCCACCAAGAATTGCTCTTACCTAGCATAAAAGTTGACTCAGAATAAGCTCAAAATAATATGGCACAGACTTTGAGAGCAAAGCCCAATCATCCTGTTTCTGCTGACCCCAGTGAGCTTTAGTGTACTGCAAATGAATTCCACATAAAGGCAGTTTAAATTGCTAGTTTAACTTACCCTTTGGTCAGTGTTATCATTTGGGCAATCATAGGAGCTAGGTAGTGGAAAAAAGTATTTTTCCACTTTCAAGTCTTCCTTTCAGCTGTACTTACTGCTTACCATGTCAACCTAAACAGTCTATAGGAATCTGGCAAACTTAGAGAATACTCTTTGTTTCGGGGGACTGCTGTGTCTTTTACCCACAGCCTACCTATTGCTGCAAAAAATCCTTTTCCTCTGCACAAGGCCTTAACACAGGAGGTCAGTCCAGCCTTCCTCTCTGCTTCAGAGGGCAACTGTAAGCCCTACAGAACACAGTCATTTAATTTAGTCCAATAACAACTTTTTCTGAGCAAGAAGGTGCCATTCAGTGTCCCTCTCATGCTTTTCCTAAGTCACATGCTGCAAGGCTGCCTTGAGTGTGGGTGATGACTTCAGTGGCCTTCCTTTCCCATTTTCACTTAGGTTATATAGTTCTCTTGTTTCCATTACAGCTGGGTTTTTCTCTTCTGTTAAGACTGCTTTGCATGTTTTACACACGTTCTTGAGAGCAGCTCCTACGTTTACAGTTGTTATCCTCTCTTTCCAGTCACTGTGTCATGATCAGGAGCCTGGAAACAAATAGGGTTTTCTGGGTCCTGTGGACTTCAGACTGCTGTGATGGGTAACAGGAAAGACCAGAGAAAGACTTCTCCTATCTCTAAAGAAAGCACCTTGGTGCTAGATCTCCCTCCTCTTGCCTTTATTGGTGTTCACCTTGTCCAGCCTTTGTACCTGTCCTCATGATTTATCAAAGATTATAGAGAATGATCTAGTTAAGGCATAGATTACAGCATGATCCTCAGATACATCCCTTCTAGTCTCAAAGGCCTATGTAATTATGTTCTGACTTGCATCTCAGTTCCTATAAAACTGGTTTGGATCTTAGTTCAGATTGAACCAAGCTGCCAACAGTGAATAATAAAAATTCCAAGATTTGCCTGCTTCTGACCAATACCCTTCAAGTCATATCATGTTCTTTCATTCATGAGATAAATTGAAGTCACAAAAATTGGCTTTATGAAATAATTGGCTAGTTTAAAAAAAACCAAACCGATTTTGTTAGAACTTATATTTTAAATGGTTGTGTTTACTTTTTCGTAGAAGAAGCTGAAAACCAGGCTTTCAGAAATATTTTCAAACCATGAGACATGTGTTTGGACTTTCAGGCATTTAATAGCATTCAAAGCCAAATAAATCCTGTCTGGTGTGACTCTTTTTAAGAAAGTGACCTGTTGCCACCTGGTAGAGATTGTGCTTTAGTTCAAAAGCTTCAGAAGTAGAACCTGAAGAGCTGCTCTGTCACTGCTAAACCATTGCAGGCACTGGAGTAACTTCACCTGGTAACTCAGTCAGTGTTCCTGATCTGGTGCTGAAGGACCAGCAGCTCAAGCTCGTGCTTTTTAATTGGGTATTTTAATATTCAGAAGCAGTGCATATCCCATAGTACAGTGGACTAAGGTTAAAGCAATAGTTCTAATGGATTAAACCGTAGCACATAGGTAATGATTTTAGTTATTTCTTGTCTGTGAATCCATTGAGCAGATACACAGGAGATTGTTCCAGAATTAGGAGCTTACACTGGAAAGTTACAATGTAATCTCTCCCAGACCTCCTTATATAAGTAGATGTCCTTTTCTTTAGATCCCTGTTTCTGCCTGAATTTTCTGGTAGGAATTCAATAGGGATGTAGGTGAGGCTACAAACATCACTTTAAATTAACAGTGAAGTCTAATTGTTTCAGATTATGAGCTTTGTCACAATTCAGAAGGAATCTAAATGTCAGTAACATGACACTGCTTTACTTGTGTCTTCCAGTTCTTTTTCCTGCTACCTTGTCAGAACAAAAAAAAAAAAAAACAACAAAAAAACCCCCAAAAATGTGCAAAAAAGTTTGAAACAAGCAAAACAAACAAGAATAAAGGCTAAAATGTTGAGGTTGTCTTTCACAGAGAAAAAACCCAGCAAAAATGGTCTGTAGGATCAATATCACCATGAAGACTTGATCCAATTTTTAGCATCTGTTCTTTCCCTTCCATGGCTTCTCCAGTGTTATAGAATGGAAATAAGTCATTTGTTTCTGCTCTTGGCTTGAGGCCTAAAAGCTGTATTTGCATTTCAAATATATACTGAGGTTTGATAGTGGTGAGGTGGAGGATGAGTCGGCGTCACCCCTCTCAGAAACACAGGTGGTCATGCATTCGGTTTGTGCTGTGTGTAGGCCTCAGCTCCTCTCTTTGATGTAGCCTCTTTCCCACATTCTGCTATTCATGTTTGCTTTCTTTTACCGATGTTTTCTCACGACCTTGAGTTTAAGGAATTTCATCAGTACATCTCTCCAATTATCCAAAGTGTGAGAGGTACTGTCACATGTCCTCTTGCTCACTTGGATCGTCATTCTGTTAAGAGTTCATCATGTATGAAAGTCAGAGTTGCTAGGAAGGTTGCAGGGTATTTATCCTTTTTCGTTTGTTTTACTAAATCTGTGTGAAAATAAGAAAAGCTGGCTTGATTCCTTCTATTTATACATAGAAATAACTCTTGTTCATTGAATGACCCTTACCCTATAGATGCAGTCATCCATGCCATGGGAAAAAAAAATTGTTGTGTCTATTCATTTTCACTGGATGTCATCCAGAAAGCAGAAATATTACTGCTTATGTTCATCTTGTGTTGACGCACTGCAATAAAGGAGTCTTCATATGCCAGAGCTAATCTGCTAACAGAAGATTTACTGCTCTTTGCAGTGCCATGCCAAACGTAACCTTCAGCGCTTTTTCCTGAGTTTAACCTTAACTCTTTACTCCTGGCAGGTCTTCCTGCCCTTAAACTGTGCCCAAGTTACAAATTGTAAATGACCTGAAACGTTTTTCCTTCTCTGAAATGTAAAATTATTTTTTGGTATGTTGGTCCACAAGGACACACACACGATCACGTACAAATGGAAATGCCAGCATTGTCATTTGAGAAGAATTCTTCAAGCAGAAGTTTCAGCCTCTTAAGTCTATAAAATAGTCCTTCCCAGAGAAGTAGATGAAAATCAGAACTATATTGCTTAAACAGTTAGGTTCAGGTCCTGCAAGGTGAGCAAGAACTGCCTGAAAATCAGGAGCTGCAGACTCAGCTCTGTTTTCAGAAAGCTGTTCCAGAAAACATGTCAATCCATTTGTTAGCTGTGCTTCCTGGCAGTTACATGCAAATCCATTTGTATACTGGTAGCTCTTTTACACGATGTTATTACATAGCAAACAGACATAAAAATTCAAAATCTATCTGGAGGACCATGTGTGAATGTATATGGGCTCAGAGACCTGTCCCATGCTGCTAATGCATGTGTGCCCCAAATCCCTGCTTTCAGTTTGTTCTTAAGTGCCAGGAGCTTATTTCACAACTGATGGAGAGGCCTGTGCCAGTGCAAAAAAAAAAAACCAAAACCAATTACACTTTTTTTTTTTTAAAAGCAGTGAAGTCCCTCCAAAGGGCCAGTCTAAGTTCACCTTGAGGGCAAAGCACAGGCTACTTTAAAATAAAAATCTTTTAGCAGTAGTCAATTGAAAGATAAAGCCTGTTCTGTTCTGTGTAAATAATTTTTGATCAATGTACTGTTCTAAGGCAATTCCCAATTAGCATATCCTATAGCTGATTGTCAGACCCTGTCCACAGGGTACAATTGTGACACAGGCTGTGAATATTCAGCAACAGGAGTCTGTAAATCTGAGTAAGTAATGACAAAGCCTCTTTAGGGAAAGAGGTGAGCTGAGTAGAATGATGGCAATCTTGGGGGGCAGTGGGGTATTTTAATTTAACCAAATCCAGAGCAACTGAAAAAGATACTATTAAAAGGACTTATTCTCTGAAGCAAATACTTTTCAGGAAAATGTACAGTTCAAACTGACGTGCTCAATTGGCATCCTTACATCCACTCCATTCTGTGGATCAAAGCAAAGTTAATCATTTCCCTTGCCTTTTATCTCTTTTAGGGATGTGTTTGTGAGTGTGTGTGCATATGCATGTGTACGGTGTGTGCATGTGCATACGTGAGTAACACGGAACAATGGCAGCGAGGGAGGGGTTCTTGCTTTTTCTGTGATGAAGTTGAAGATTTTTTTTTTTAAATCTAGTGGTACCTAATAGTCACTGCCCACTGTAGCAAAAGCTCAGAAGTATTGCAACTTTCTCCTGCCTGTGTTTGCCCAGCCACCCTTCTACATACTACAAGCACTGGGAAATTTCAATGACACAGCTTGGAATGGGTTCAGTGACCTCAATTATGCCCTCCCACCCACTCCAAACTCCTTTCAATTTGCAAAAAGCTTTAAGTGGACAAAACCCAGATGCCTTTTGCTTGTAGTTCAGTAAGAACAGATTGGGCATGTAGATTCTTGTCAAAGTGATATATGTAGTTCATTTTCCATTAACTCTTTCTTAACTAAGGGTTTTAAATTCTCAGTTCCAAGTCTAGCACGCTGCTTTGCTTTCTACTGGTTTTAAAGTTCATTATACCTACAACATCATTTAAAAGTGAACTTTAAAATATCTCAGCTAGACATTGACTGATACAAAACAGAATGTTTGGTTCTGCTTTTAAAGGCAATCACTTTTTTTTTCTTTTTAAACTTGTTTCATATGTAATAACCCATCTTATTGTCTAAGACAGTTGAAAAACAGCAACTAAATATATTAAGTGAAATCCCTAGTTTGAGAGGAAAAAGGAATCATGACTTGTGGAAACGATTTACCAGTCAAAACCAGTACATGGACCCTGATGACCTTGAGCTTGCTTCAGTTGGCTTGCTTAAAACTTACATTGCTTTTAATATGTTGTAATATTGCCCCAAAGAGGCAGTGCCCTTCCCCTCCCCCAGAGCATTTCATTACACTCCCTTTCTCCCTCTCTCTCTCTCTCTCTCTCTTTCATTCTGCAGAAACATGTGCTGTCAATAACGGAGGCTGTGATCGGACTTGCAAGGATACCGCGACAGGGGTACGGTGCAGTTGCCCAGTTGGATTTACCCTGCAGCCTGATGGGAAAACGTGCAAAGGTCAGCCTCTGTTTGCTTTGCAATGCATCATTTGCTTTCAGCGGGCCCAGTACAAGATGTAAATATTCAGTTATTTAATCAATACTTCTTAAGTCGAGGCAATACTGGCACAGTGATTGCAATTAAGTTCATTAGCTTTCTCCTTCCCTAATTTTTCTGTATTTGCCTAGTTCAGTCATTTTTCTTTTTATTTATTAGAGGGTTTTATTGCTGCAAAGAAATGAGATGCAGGGGTCAAACTGTTTCAGACTGAGCAGAGATTTAGAGGAACAGCTCTGGGCTGCAAAAAGCCTTTAGTTTCAAAGGATATTCTGATACCTTTGTAAAACCTCAGTCATCTAACGGTGTCTGAATTTGTCTATTCAAAAAGTGAGGTACAATTCTCAAGCAGTACTTTGTTACCTGCAGATAATCAGCTACTTATTACAAAGTGAAGCCAGGTATTGCTCAGAAAAAAAAACCCAGCCACTTGTTCATTTCTGCACCTTGAAAAGATAAATAGCCAGCTACAAAGGAAAACCGAAATAACATTTACAAACGCGTGAGTCTGAACCACAGAGCAGATGCTCAGGTTTTACTGCTCCAAAGGCAGCACGAGAACCTTGCTATTCTGTCTTTCATGTGTGTGTTAAACCTGAGGTCAGGGGAAAAGAGAGCAGAAAAGAGCATCTGATAGCACTGTCGGCATGTGTTCTCAGTTAAAGGGACAGGGGCAGCTCCCAAATGTCCCCACACAATCCCACTTTATGGCACGTGAGTCGTTTTGGGTACACGTTAGTAGGACCAGGCCATCCATCAACCATTTTCCCATTTTCCCACTTCCCTGTGTATTCTTTTTGAGCTTCTTTGCAAAAGACTTGGAGATGGAGATCCAGGAGGACATTGCATCTATTCTTGTCACAGAGAATATTTTTCATCACTCAGTGACTTAGCATAAGTTGACCTAACTTGCTAAGAAATTATTGTGACTTTTTTTCCTTCAAGTTAACCAGAAATGTCAGAATATCTTCAGTCCAGGGCTTGATGTTACTTAAAATAGTAAAACCCACAAAAATAAACAGAAAATGTGTGGTTTCCTCCTGCTCCGGGCTGAAAAATCCCAGTGCTTGGGCATGATCCTGTTAGTATTTATAGAAATAACAGTCCATTTGCCTGTTTATTTGAAAATAAAACATTTAAACTGCCATTGCACACAATGTTAATAGTTAAGGGTGAGCACACATCAAAACTCAGTCATCTTAGTTCAAGCCACATAAAAATAAATCTTCATTTTTACCAGCAGACTAGCTAAACCATAGCAGAACAGTAACAGTGGTTCCACCAAGTGCTTAAAAAGGAGGCATTTTAATAATGTAACATACACCTAGGCTTGATCATAATGTTTATTATTGAAACTGTGTCGTGAAAAAAAAGAGTAATTCTAAATTTAGACATTTGGCCAGAGAACTAACATGAAATGATATTTATATAATAATCAAGACTATAATTATTCCTACCGACAAAATGAAATATTCTACTGGTCCTCAAACCAAATACCTTAGCTCTAAGCTCTTTCACGTTTTGCTTTTCCCCTTTTTTATGAGTAGAAGGTATAAGAAACAGAATCTATATTTTTATGGTGCTGCTGATTCTTTCTTACTTTCGTAGAATAAGCATCAACTGGAAATTAACACAGATGGTTTAATAAAGCAACAAGCCATTTCTTTTTAACCTTTTTTGACATTTTAAGAAATACTCTTCATCTCAAAATGGTGAAATATACATTTGGAATTGCATTGAATTGAATTGAATTGAATTGAATTGAATTGAATTGAATTGAATTGAATTGAATTGAATTGAATTGAATTGATAAAATTTATCTTATGTATTCCACTGTGAGATTTCTGGGCTAGATCCTGCTCTCCTGAAGCTGAAGTAATTTTCCATTTAAATCTGTGCACAAAGGGTCCTACACTTAAACTGACCAGTGAAGTTTCTTGCATAGCTTTTGCAGGCAGCCCTTAGTCAAAGGGGATGCTCTGTAGGGTTTGCATCTCCTGAACACCAAAATGAACTTTTTGGTGGAGTGACACTGATGTCCTCTTGGCTCCTCTTACTAATAGGCAAAGCCTGGAAAAGGCCAGGCGGGAGAAAGTCAGTGTGAACATATTCCTTCCTCTGCATTCTCTAGAAGAGAAAAGAAGAGAGTGATCAGCAGAAGTTTTCTCCTTGGATTTTTTTTTCCTTTTTACTCTCCATTATTTGACTGGCCCCCAGTTTCTCATATATCCAGTTCCCTGTTTGCTCCAGCTGTAATTTTACATCTGTATGGTAAGAGCAAGGGATTATCTCTTGGATGCCCTTTAAAGCATCTTCAGGGATCATGGAGCTGTCACATCCTGTCTTTCCTGGGCACAGTTTTCAAGTCCATCGAGTGTCACAGCATGTCCAAGTGAGGTTTCTCACAGAACATCATTTTAAGGGAGGTTATGTTTCTAAATATAGAAGAAAGAGATGCCATTTTCTGTTACAGGAAAGTAGAGATGTAGGGCATGTAAGAAAAGCTGAGAGGAATTGGAAGGAGAATGAATATATTAACTGAAAAATGCAATTGTGGGTTGAGCAAAATGATTAATATGTTTAGGTTTAATTTAGCAAATAATGTTGAGCAAAAATAATGTTTTTATTGGAAAGCCTATGATTTTTTTTTTTTAGTTCATTTTGGCATCTTCCTCACTAAACCATTTTATATAGTACAGCTACTATTTGAAATTATGTAGATGCTTAGATTCAAGAGGCTTAAATAAGACTTAAAGAAACATCTGAACTTTTGGGTATTGCAAAGTGGACATAGGATAATTCATTGATGTGTAATTCTAGCTCACTTGTAGGTGACTTCCTCAATAATGTGCTTTTGCCATACTGGTAATTTATGGAAACCTGCTGACACTTTCCTTCCTTTTTTTTTTTTTTTTTTTGCAAGGGAATGAGTTATATATTTTTTAAAATTAATGAAATAAAAATGCTATTTTTCTAATTAACAAAAATTTCTGGATGGTTCTCTTCAACAGTCAGGACTCTAGTCAGTTTTAGGCGTTGAATAGACATGTAATGGGAAAAAAGTTTATTGTGCAAAATGTCCACAGGTTTCTGTTTAGTAGTTGGGAATTACATTAATTGTTTAGTATAGAAAAAAGGCAAGTTTACATACAAAAGGAAAGACAAGTTCTTGAAAAAGCATATATGAAAACATGCTTGATTGCCAAAAGGTGGCAAATAAACCCTTTTAAATGTAACTAATTGTTCTAGACTCGGTTTGCAATATCACAGTTCCCATTCTGTAGTTCTGTTATAGAAGCTAGCATGAATTTAAATCACAAAGTACAGAACTGAGTCCTGACTAAAAATTTTATCTTTCTCCTGGCCCTTCCAGGAGAAATGGAATCAGAGAATGGAAGGTGTAGGAAAGCAGCTTCCAAGTAGTACAAGGAACCTGCCTTCAGTGGTTTTGCAAGAGGTTGACCTCTTCCATAGTGAGAAATGAGAGTTCATTGTACTTCAAAGAATCAAGCTCCTTTTCTAAGTCTGGTTTATATCAAATGTCAATATAATTGGGGGGAAAATTGTTATGGAGATAGTTTTAACATGGAATACATACAGGTACCAGCAGAGCACATAGGAAGACTACTGTCCACTGTCGTGGAAGATTGCTTTGCTTTCTGGAAACTGAAAAAACCTTTCTAATCTCTGATTCTTTCTCTATTACATACATTGCTTACCTAATCTTGCAGTGAAATAAGAGCAAAAATGTTGTCTGTGGTCTAGTTAGAATGATCTTCAGATGTGTTAATGGTGCTTGGATAAAAGCTCATTAACCTTTTGCTGTTTTTTAAAAGTCAGTCTTGAACTCAAGTCTTCGCTCAGTTGGCTTGGCACACAATGGAGAATGCTCCTGTATTCCCTTCAGGTTACCTGTCAACTTGGCTCTTAATAAGCCAAACCATGGAGGCTTTTGACAGCTAAGAGAAGAAACATTCCGGGCAGAAAGAGTTCCATATACTCCCACTAATTAATGCTATTTAATTTCTACTGCCATTGTAACTGGGTGATGCCAGCTCGATGCTCAGTTCATTTGATGCTGTTGATTGTTGTGCTACACATGAGGAAACAGTGTAGGTCACTTCCTTAAATGCCTACCAAGTTATCCCACAGAATTCAGCTAATTCAGACAGCGAGCCTGAAGATTAAAAGATGTAGAGTCCCGGGATGCTAATTGCTCATTGCCTCCTACCCACTTTTTAATATCCCCTGTGTTGTGCATATCAGGGGTTCTGTGGTACTCAGCTCCCTTGTTGTTGCCTTCTGTGCATCCTTCCTGCTGAGTGACCTTTTCATGGATCCAGCTCCATTCTGCCCCCAGTGAGAAGATTCATCATTTCAGCATTCTATATATACTAAATACAGCTTGGGTAACTGATAATGCAGGAGGCTCATTTGCAAAAAACTTGAAGGGTTCAAGAGGAGTGAAGTCAGACTAGATTAGATTTAGCACAGATTTCTGAAGATTGTGTGAATCCATCTGCCAAACTGGATCAAACAATAAAGATCTCATCTTCCCGAGGGCAGCTACAGGAGACAAGCTGAGCCAGGGAGAAGTTCTCCCAGGACTTAAAGGAGAGAAGGACTGAGAATGATGGCAAAAGATGATGTCTGAGAGAGACAAGGACTTTCCTTTGTGGCTTCTCTAAGAAGTGAATTAGAGCAAGAGGAAGGGCCAGAAGCTTCTAGCATGGTGTAAGATGTAGGACCAAGTATACAGTATACATGCTCCATTTCTGCCCTGGGACTTAACAAAGAAACTGCACCCCCAGGCACCCTTGTGCCCCAATAAAGTGACTTCCCAGCACTCTGCACCTAGACACAGAGGAGCTGTGCAGGCTGCAGCCCTCACTGAGCTTCTAGAGTCAAATGGCAGAGCAAATAAAATTTTAAGCTGGAGAAACTGGATTTCTAAGGGTCACAAGCAAAAGCAACATCCATCTATGACTTTTCCATAAACACCCATAATAAAGTGCTACCTAACTTCGCAATGTCCCATAGATGTTTTGTAATAGCAAGATGTGGATTATTTTGTTCAGTTGACTTTCTGTTTTGCATCGTTTCACCTGCATTTCGTCATTTGATTTGCATCTTGTGACGATCCACCCTTCAGGGGAAGGAACTTGACAACAGGATTTTGGGATAGTCAGCTGGGCTGGAATGTCAGGGGCTTTAGTAGCAATGTGACATTGCACGTTCATAAAGTGCCACCAGCTGTGGCTAAATGCGACAGGATTAATTCCTGTGCACCAATAGGTCTGTGCCAAGCCCAGGTGATCTCACAGGCGTCTATTTTGGAGAGGGAAAGTTCCCTTCACATCCCCACCTAGAGATGGTGCCTTTTCTTCACCGTGTGACAGTGAGCCAGCCCTTCTTAGCGCTCCGGCATATTTAACTAGAGCGGTGTTACGCTGGGGTTATGTGGCTGCATGGCAAACATTTCTGCTTCCTGCTGTCTCATTGTCATGGTGACCCAGCAATGGGGTGGGCCCTGCACTTCCTTCAAGCAGGCCCCCATCCTTCAGCATTCAGATGCAGCAAAGAAATGTGGCACTTACGCGCTTAAACACTCGCCTGTGCTGCAGTGGGAGTATCAGAAATGCCTGAGTGGTGAATGATCTCTCCTGGAACTCAGCTCTGTAACCTCCTTTATCATTAGACAATCTAAGAAAAAAAAAAAAAAGCAAAAAAAAAAAAACCAGGAGCACAGAGACTAATGAAAAATATCAGTCAAAGAACTGCATCAAAGTTTATTTGAAATAAAAGGGAAAATTTGTATTGGCTGTACTAGTTTGATGTAGTAATTATTTTTTTTTTATCCTGCTTAATTGCAGCCTATTACAGCAGGAAAATGCATTTTAAATTAGTTTTGGGGACACCAAAAAAATGAAACCCTGAAAGTGAATTAAATTTTGAAAATGCAATTGTTTCTGTGAGAAAAGAGTTTTTAGAGAATGAGTTTCAATGAAACAAAGTATGTCGTGCTTTGTTAAATACAAACTGAGAGGTTTCATTAAGTTAAATGTATAAAATTAATGCTTGACATCAGTTTGGTATAAGAATATGACTCAGATATTGAAGGTTTTCCTCTCTTCTCATTCAGAACACACTAACACTAAGTGAAAAGCTCACAGTGAGCAGTTTAGCTGGCCAATTTGGCTTCATTTCCTGGCTACAGAGTATCTGTGAACAGTTATGATTTCCTCCATACTTCCATTAATCGAAATTACTTAAAATTTGTTTTAGGTTTTTTTCTCTAAATTGGATTAAATTGACTAAAGCACTTAGAATTGCATCTTGTCAGTCCCAATCAATTCATATGAAGCTGAAAATGTTTCCTCTTTTTTTAAAAAAGAACACCAGACAGAGCACAGGTTACTTTTACTGTTTATTATTAGTAAGATATAGTTGTTAATCTGGTACATCCACTATTAGCTTGCCTGAATTATGATAATACCTTTATTTCACTGTGATTGATTAGCTAAATTTCAGAGTGGCTTTTTTTTTTTCATTTGTTGCCTAAATGCAATGTTTTTGCTGTAGGAGTACCTTTGGTAAACTCAGGTTTTGTTTGGTTAATATCCCTGATCAGTTTGACTTTTTTTTTTACATATTAGTAAAAATTTGACAGTGAAATATACCCCAGTGCAAGAAAACCTCTAAAATGTATGCATCAGTCAAGTTTACACTAAGGCAGATAAAACTTTCATGGCTCACATGACCACGCTTCTCACAACAAGTGTCTCAATGCCTTTAGAGTCAAGACTGTAAGTTTGGAGCAAGCCTTCTGGGCTGTGATGGGTCTGACTTAAGAGAAAAATACAAGACAGGCCCAAATGATTTCATGTGAATGAACTTTTTAATTTTTTGTTGTTTTTTTTCTTGGTTGGGCACTGTTCTAGTTGTTTTCCTGAGCCGTACAGTGACCTCACTGGAAGTAGTCACCCAAATTCAAAGTTTTCCTTGGTTAAATTCATTCACATACATCAGCATTTTAAATGAAAAGGAATTTAAATTATCTCCTGAAGAGTTTAAACTTTAACATTTAGAGGCAAATCTGTTCACAGCTGTCTGACTACTCCTGCTGTGAATCCACAGCTTCTTTCTGTGCTCCTCCCATGAGCGGTGTGTGCAATATCTGTGATGCTCCACGCAGTGAAGGGAGTGTTAGTGGCCTTAGAGCAGGTCCTGGGGCTTACAAAAAGAGCTTTTTCCAGCCCACCTTTCTCTAGCAAGATGAAAAAAAATTTTTAACACATGTGAAGAGGTCAGTTCAGCTCCCTTCACAATAGACACAGGGTTTTTGAGGAATGTAAGCATTATGAGCCATTAGCCATAACAAGCCATTACTATTTTCCAGTGCTTTCACAAAAAAAAAAAAAAAGGGAAAAACATACATGCAAATGGTGTGAAAGAACTCAAATGAAAGAAGTTGCTGACAGTCATCACCTCCTCTGCAGTCAGAGTGCTGTGGTACCAGCAAATGTCAGCATAAATGTCAGCTTCAAAATTACAAGCAGCAGTGGGTTTTTGAAGAGGATGTCTGGCAAAGCCAGAAAGGGCAGAGACCTGCTTGTCTTATTCCCTTTTCTTCTGATTACATTTCCCTTGATCATTGCACCATGGCCATCTACTCACATGTCTTATCTTTGAGAGAATTTAGGTAGTTAATAGAATGATTGTACGTTGACATTTGATACTGGTTCATAATGTTAGTGCTTCATGCCAGAGAAATGTGGTGTATAGCACATTAAATTTTGTACCATTCTGCTGAAATAGTGCCTTATATTCATCGTTTGGTTTGGAAAGGAGCACATGGGAAATGGTCCCTTAGCCTTACCTTAGTCAAAGCTACAGGGACAAGGAGTGAGGGCAGCTTTTCCTTTAAGCTGATGAGTAGTTTCTCTTTCCCTGCTGCACATAAATGAAGGTATCTGGGCTGGATCACTCAGGGATATCCCAGAGCTGTAGTGTGCATGTTGCTTAGAGTCTGTCAGAAGTAACTAGGGGAAAGACAGGATTACTCTCAGCGTAGTTTAACTTACTCTGCTGGGAAAAAAAATGCCCAACTTTGCAAATAGAAAGAGATTGAGATACACTGAGTGCTTAGACTCTCTATGAAGAAGCTGACCCGAGCACATAAACCACTTTAACCATGATTCTTGGGAGTGGCAAGTAGTTCAAATGTTTTAAGGTAACAGGTCAGATACACTTCTGACTTTTTAGGGGAAAATTTCTCAGACATTCCTCAGACATTTCTGAAAATTGAATGCTCATGGGATTTCAAGTCAACAACCTCAGTGGAAAAGACACTAAAAATTGCTATTTCATTTTTAAAACACAGGTTGTCATCCTCAGGCCTTTGTGTGGACTCCGCCTTCTGTGACTCTTCATTTGCTCCCCAAGGCCACTTTTGTCCCCACTGTGGACACCCAAGTAGAATCTCTGTCCTCTCTCCTGTGCATCAGCCCTCAGGGGGCATCAAATTCGGTTTTGCACCTCGTGCCTTTTACTTCTCTCAGGAGTCCCTCAGTGAACTGAGTTCTAGAATATAGCCAGAAGAATAGGTGATCCCAAGGGAAAATAAGCACATCAGCCTTTGGTAATTCCTGATGGGATTAGAGGTCTTCCATCATATGGCTCAGCTATTTGTACAAGCTTAGAGAAGTGTGCATTGGGAAATAACATGGGACAGCTGGCACCCTCTGAACTCATATCTTATTGCAATAACATGCTCCTAAGGACATGGAAAGAGTTTAATCCCAACCTGCAGGGTACCCACTTTACTTGCCATGACAATATCCCTGAACTGGGTTACCATTTCCGCTTCCCCTCAGAGTCTAACAAGGAATACAGTGCCTCTCCTTGAGCTCAATAATAGAAACAAAATATTAGAAAAGGTGTTTATACAGTGGTGCAAAGAGGCCTATGTTGTCCATTCAGATGTGGAAGTCAGTGTGGGACAAGTTCTCAGTCCCTCTCTGGTTTTCTTCTGTGTCCCTCCCTCTGAAAAACATCCTACACCAGAGGAATCACAGGGCCTTGATTTTTTTCAGTGGCAGGCCAAAGCCAAATGATTTTGTCAAAGCCAGTCCACAAGCTGTCCGAAGCCAGGGGGTAGAGTTTTAGAAGTTAGCCATTGTGTTGTATGTGTTGTCTTTTAACAACCCTTAAGTGTTTACTGAAGTGGTTCATTTTGAGCCATTCTTTCCCCCCAGATGGTTTTCTCCCTACTTCTCATCAACTTAAGCCAAGAATAAACTTCCCAATAGTCAAATCAAGATCTAGTTTTCATAATTCATTATAAGCAACTCTACTTCTATCAGATTCCTTACACTACTCTGCTTTCAAGCTACAGCAACTTACCCTCCCAGTGTTTGCGACTAGAAGTGTGTGTTCAAAAATAAGCACCATTTGAGTTTGTGTCTCTGTATCTGCAAGCAGAGAGCTGTCAGAAAACAGAAGAGATCAGGTGTAATCACAAGCCACTACAGCCACGTATCAGAACAAAAAATACCTTTGCCTTTTTCATGCTGATCATAAGGCAAATACAAATCTTGTGGCTGAGGTCTGTCTTTTATCCTAAAAACAAGGAAAAAATTAAATACAAAAATCTCTGATGTCTTTGCATGGACAGAGGGACATCTTTGCCTTGCATGAGAAGTTGGCACCTAAATTAATTCATGAACGTGAGACTGATGTCAAGAATGACAGTAGTGAAAATGTGGGTTCTGCAGTAATTAGAGTAGTGCTTTTAGGAGGAACAAAAATATGAATTTAAAATAATAGTTTTCTGTATATGTGTGATGCACAGATTAAATGTGCAATTAAATGTTCCATTAAAATAGCTGAACTGTTTGCGACTAGCCTTCTGACAATTTTTTTTCAAACAAAGAAGTTCTGACCATTTTCCAGTACTTCTGCACAGTTAAAGGGTTTGGAGACCACATGCCATTTTCAGGAAGCAAGCAGGAAACCTTCTTGGTAAAGGCAGATTTGTGTGAATCCCAAACTGCTCAACTGATTTACAGAAACAAGCAGATTTTTTTGAAAAGTGTTGCAGCAGCTGGATCACCCTGTCTCTTCCCCTTCCCAATACTCCTCTTTTTCTGACAAAACCGTATGATTAAAAAAATAGAGGCATTTGTGACAAGCAAGTAACTGAAGGCAGCCAGTGGGTGATTTGATGCTATGAAACAATAGATGTGTCTGCCCAACCAAAGAAAAAGTAACATTAAATGAGAGGAAAATTAGGAATTTTGTCATGAAAACAGTGGTCCTGTTCAGGGCTTGAGTACTGGCAAGATTTTCTGAGAACACACACTTTGGGAAAGCCCTGAGAAGACACTTATAGTTGGACCCACTAAATGCTTCTTCAAGGAAGTTTTTGGCACATGAATCAACCACATTCCTGCTGCAGAGATAACAAGTAGACTTGTAGTTGGTGAAAGAAGACACAAAAGGAACTTATTTGCTAGGAATGACAAATGAAAAACCAAAGCCAAAAGGGAATATTAAAATGCAGAGGCAGTTCTGCGGTTATGTTTGGTTTGGTAGGACTCTTAAGCAAGGTGCGAGACCATCTGTGTCCAAAAAAAACCCATCATAAAGATCAGGATTGAGAGAGGGAAAACTGAGTAACCAATGGGAGAACAATAATCAAGGTCAGTTTATCAGAAGAGATGCTTGTTTTACAAGAGGTGGGTAAGACTCGGAGATGGGACGAGAGCACAAGTTCCCAGGTAGCTACAAAAGCATTTTCAAAATAACTACCTAAATGAGGGTTAAAGAAGCAAACATTAAGGCCTTTTTGCTGAGGCTGCAGTCATTTTATTCCATTCCATCGATGTTATCCAGGTCTCAAGACAAAGAACATACAAGATCAATCCAATGTGAGGAAAACATAACAGCATCCAGCAGGCAGCTGTAGCAGCTCAGTAGAAAGCTCTGTGTCATGTCCAGTGAGAGAACCACAACCATCTGGGCCAGCACTGCTGCCCTGGAAACAGCTGTTTCAAGACTTGCTAAGACTGGGGAGAGATTCAGAATTAGGTTTCTATTTTTTTTCCCCCACTTTTTTAAAGCAACCGAGGAGTTGACTGTTGTTGGTGCGTGATAAGAGAGTTGATAGAGTATCTGACTGAGGAGAAGGCTCAGAAGAGTTGGTGGTAAAACCATAGACAGTGGAAGAGATGTTGGAGAGGGAAAAAGTTGCTGGTTACCAGCAGAAAGTGGGTGAATGAGTGGGACGTGAGGGAGGAGAAGATGGAAAACTCTTGGTGGTAGGTGGTGACAGTGGTCGGAAGCCCAGTGTGGGGATCAGAAAAATGAGCAATTGGACACTCACTGAGGAGTAGGTATGTTACTGTTTGGTTTAGAGGCATAATTGATTCAGACTTTCCAAGAGACAGTTGAAGTTTCAGACCACACTGATGGAAAATCAAACGATAAACCCATGATTTTTTAATTTAAAAAAAAAAAGGAAATACAAATTTTAGATATCAACACAGTTGAAATTTGTCAGAAAGAAGAAAATGGAATGGAGGAAAAAAAGAGAGTTGGGAACAGAATCCTTCTAACTGCTGCTGCAAATTTATCTAATCCAGAATATGTGTGAAACATTCACTGCCCCTTCCCTATTTTTAAGGGAATTGCCTTTTAGGTTTTCAGTTGGGCCTTGGGTTTGGGGGTTTTTTGGCTCAAAGAGATACAATTCATTTGTCTGCTGTAGACTTGTTCATGACAGACAAATATAATATAACAAATTATCTTCCATTAAAAAATTGCAGACTTGGGTCAGCTGCCGTGTAACTCATTCCGTTTCATTCCCTCCCAAGGGTTCCATCTATCCCCACAAAATAAATTCATGTGTACTAAGTTGGGGTTTTTTTCATGACTAGGCAATATCCCTGTTCCCTAGAAACTTGCAGTTGTTATTTGTCTTCGTGAACCTCCCCTTTGAAAATGCCAAATCCTTTAAATTAATGCTTCAGAGGGTCATATTTTGCATTTCAGTTGTTGAAAAGACCTTGCATTTATTCAGCAATATAAAGCCCCCTGAGGATCAACAAGCACGGTGTATTATGGAAAAGTGTGCTGTGCTTTGTGTTACTTGGGAGTTGACTACTCACGTAATCATAACTGCCAGCATTCAAAACTTGCAGTATTTTTTTCATTCTTTTATCATTGCCTTTTTCATCATAAAATACAGCCTTTTTTTTTTTTAATATGACTAGATCCTGCTCTCAGTGATGGATCTGCCTTCCCTGGTACAGAGCAGATCCCTGGTTGGTTGAAGCAGTGTCTTCAAAAACTTTTGGAGGGTTAATTTTTGGTCAGCATCCAAATTTCTTTGATTCTTTAAGAGCTATTTAAATTATTGTATTCAAGAGCTCCTTTCAGAAGGAGTAGCTTTATCCCAGGAAAGCTAACCCAGTTTCACTGGGATTTTAGAGAGAGCATCAGTACCTTTAACTGTCCTTAATACCAATTCTATTTAATTAAACAAACACTTTCCTAGAAGCAAACTGAGATTCTTGGAAATAAGCACAGACCTTTCCTGAGCAGATAATAATTCCAAGGGGGCAAATGAAAACAGCCATGAGTAAATGTAAATTGAGTTAATACACTAAATCTAGGGATTCTTGTATCTTGGTCCAGTAGTGCAGTTGGCTCACTTGCCCCTTTGCTCTTCATTCAGCCTATACGGAAAAATTAAATACAGTAAGAGCCAGGCCTTGTTTTTTAGTGACACCTAGCAGACAGAAAATGCCCAGGGATGTCAGCCACACAGTTTTGTCAGATTTATTCCTTAAGGAACACTGAATTAACTCATTTATTCTTGCTGTTAACCTGGAGCAGCCCATTTAGTTCTTCTGCCTGGGCTCCTCCTGCATAAACATTACACACAGAGTTATTCTGGTGGCAGTGGCTGTGTGAATAATTACATTACACACAGAATTATTCTGGTGGCAGTGGCTGTGTGAATAATTAAGGTAGGCAAGCAGTCAGCCCAATGTATTTGCACAATTCTCTCCCACTGCTTTACCCACAGCCTCCAGCTCTGCCTATACTCACTCACATGGCCACAGGTACAGCTGAGTTTCCCGGAATTTGATGTCCTGTACTTTCCACAAGCTCTGTAAAAAAGAGAGAGCTATTCTTTGGTGTCCCCAGTACACATGGGAGATTTAACAGCACACTTACTTCCTCCTCTCCAGTGTTTTATAAGAAGCGTTTTGATTGACAAAAGCATTTTGATTGATAAAATGATACAGGAGGAGGAGAACTAGCTTTATTTCCTGGGATTTCTGTGAGGTTTAGCTTTTCTTTTGGCGGGGGGGCAGGGGGGAGGAGGAGTAGTTTTAGCATTCAGCTCAGCCTAGACAGTAAAAGACTATCAGTCTGCATCTTTATGTCTCCAGTCCCCTTCACATTCTGGTGTCACAGCCTCAGACAGCTTGCACTGTTTGGGTTCATAGCATTGCACTAACATGTTTTTAAGTTTAGAAAAGAATTCAGTGTTCAGCAAAAATTTTAAATGAAAATCCTTTCTTTTCACATTAGATTTAGTAAATCCCTTCCCTTTTACAAATGAGAAATCTGGGCCTAACCTATTATGACAGCATTTCTGAGTTTTTCACCTGCGAAGGTTTTTGTGTTTTATAAATCTAATTAACTGTAATAAGAAAATAATAGGACATAATGTTTGTTTTACAAGGTGATTGATCTCTTGGCAGCCTGGCAGACTCTTTTATTGATTGGTTGGTGGATAATGTCAGAGTGGATATGTCCTGGAGGAGAATAGCTGACACCTAAATCCATATGTGACAGATTACCATCTGTGTTAGAAGACAGGTTTCTTCGTGAAATTGCGAAGATAACAGGTGAAAATTGAGAAAGTGACATGAGGGAAATGTGTTGAAACCTGCCTCAACCTTTCTATGCTCTAAGAGCATTTACACAAAGCTCTCTATTTTGTGGATAGCCTGTTTTCAGGATGAGGGAGATTAAATTTTAATTACACTCATTCCTGTCTGCCCAGTCTAGATTTAATCCTGTTAATTAGGAAAATGCCTTGTCCCACAACCTAGCTATAAAGCTAATTAAACAGAGAATCT
>VZTH01010560.1:46006-147238 GCA_013397815.1 Aleadryas rufinucha | reverse complement strand
GGAAAAATTAAATACAGTAAGAGCCAGGCCTTGTTTTTTAGTGACACCTAGCAGACAGAAAATGCCCAGGGATGTCAGCCACACAGTTTTGTCAGATTTATTCCTTAAGGAACACTGAATTAACTCATTTATTCTTGCTGTTAACCTGCAGCAGCCCATTTAGTTCTTCTGCCTGGGCTCCTTCTGCATAAACATTACACACAGAGTTATTCTGGTGGCAGTGGCTGTGTGAGTAATTACATTACACACAGAATTATTCTGGTGGCAGTGGCTGTGTGAATAATTAAGGTAGGCAAGCAGTCAGCCCAATGTATTTGCACAATTCTCTCCCACTGCTTTACCCACAGCCTCCAGCTCTGCCTATACTCACTCACATGGCCACAGGTACAGCTGAGTTTCCCGGAATTTGATGTCCTGTACTTTCCACAAGCTCTGTAAAAAAGAGAGAGCTATTCTTTGGTGTCCCCAGTACACATGGGAGANTGGCAGTGGCTGTGTGAATAATTAAGGTAGGCAAGCAGTCAGCCCAATGTATTTGCACAATTCTCTCCCACTGCTTTACCCACAGCCTCCAGCTCTGCCTATACTCACTCACATGGCCACAGGTACAACCGAGTTTCCCGGAATTTGATGTCCTGTACTTTCCACAAGCTCTGTAAAAAAGAGAGAGCTATTCTTTGGTGACCCCAGGTACACATGGGAGATTTAACAGCACACTTAACTTCTTCCTCTCCAGTGTTTTATAAGAAGCGTTTTGATTGACAAAAGCATTTTGATTGATAAAATGATACAGGAGGAGGAGAACTAGCTTTATTTCCTGGGATTTCTGTGAGGTTTAGCTTTTCTTTTGGCGGGGGGGCAGGGGGGAGGAGGAGTAGTTTTAGCATTCAGCTCAGCCTAGACAGTAAAAGACTATCAGTCTGCATCTTTATGTCTCCAGTCCCCTTCACATTCTGGTGTCACAGCCTCAGACAGCTTGCACTGTTTGGGTTCATAGCATTGCACTAACATGTTTTTAAGTTTAGAAAAGAATTCAGTGTTCAGCAAAAATTTTAAATGAAAATCCTTTCTTTTCACATTAGATTTAGTAAATCCCTTCCCTTTTACAAATGAGAAATCTGGGCCTAACCTATTATGACAGCATTTCTGAGTTTTTCACCTGCGAAGGTTTTTGTGTTTTATAAATCTAATTAACTGTAATAAGAAAATAATAGGACATAATGTTTGTTTTACAAGGTGATTGATCTCTTGGCAGCCTGGCAGACTCTTTTATTGATTGGTTGGTGGATAATGTCAGAGTGGATATGTCCTGGAGGAGAATAGCTGACACCTAAATCCATATGTGACAGATTACCATCTGTGTTAGAAGACAGGTTTCTTCGTGAAATTGCGAAGATAACAGGTGAAAATTGAGAAAGTGACATGAGGGAAATGTGTTGAAACCTGCCTCAACCTTTCTATGCTCTAAGAGCATTTACACAAAGCTCTCTATTTTGTGGATAGCCTGTTTTCAGGATGAGGGAGATTAAATTTTAATTACACTCATTCCTGTCTGCCCAGTCTAGATTTAATCCTGTTAATTAGGAAAATGCCTTGTCCCACAACCTAGCTATAAAGCTAATTAAACAGAGAATCTTCATTTGCTACTTAGTGGAACTTCAGTTCAGTAATGACTATCATACTTTACAGTTAATTAGCACTGTGGGAGGGAAAATGAGGATGTTGTTGAAGCGCAGAACTCAAATTAGAGGTGCTATAATATATGCTTTATTTCATTTTGTAGCTATCTGATGCAGGCAAGTCACACGCTATCCTACCTGCCTCAGTTTCACATTTGTTAAAGAAGAATTAATTAAATGTATCTCTCCTGCAGAAGTGTTGTGTAGGTTTAATGTAATGAAGATAATAAGCTGCTGGCCTTTGAAATGCTCAAGTAGAAGGTACTGCATAAATAGAATTATTCCTCCCTGAAACATGTGAGAGGCAATGAACTGCACAGTTTCAGGTGGAGTGGTGGAACAGCAATTGTACTTCCTAAAGGAAACATGGCCCTGACAGTCCTGCAGACATTCACAAAATCATCCAGTGCAAAGCACTACCAGCATGGAACCTACTGCTGGATCAAACCATTCTGAAACCTAGACCAGAAATTAAAAACAACTGTAACTTGACTTAAAAATTTTGACAGCAAATTACTTGGATTCGTAACACCTTGTTCAATAATAGTGCATTTTAAACTATTGGTCCTGAAAATACCAAGTGATAATTACCAATCCCCAATTTTACAGATGAAGTAAAGCAGGGAAGTGTTACACCTTGCCCAAATGTTGGATAAATCCATTGTAAAACCGGAACGAGGACTTACAACTCTCTGGAAACTAACCACACAACAGCTGGCTAGATGCTTCTGAGTGGAACAGCAGAGCCTGTGTTCTACTTTTATTTAAATTTTCGCATAGATTTTTTTTTCATTTACTGGCACTGATCCAGTGAATCTGGGGATATGAAATTATCTTTCTACCTTAATGAGATATCCCTGGCATGTGTTATTTAAGGTGCTATGGAATATTACATTTAGAGTATTGCAGGTGGAGCCTGGTAGCTTATGCCTACGTTAATCCTGAGTTTACAAGTTTATTGAGAAGTGGCAGGCAAATATCAGAATAATTCCAGTCTCAGCATTGGTGGCTCTGTAATATTTGTGACGTAGAACAGCATGCAGTACAAGTTCTGTGCAAGCCTGTGCTGATTGGCACCCCAGGGTAACCTGCTGAGTTGTACACTGGGCTTGGATTCAAGTGTGGATGAGTTAGTTTGTTTTTCTGTTCCTCTATTTCCCCGCCTCTGGCATGGGGTTGAAAAGTTTTGTGGCTGCTTTCTAAAGTACTTTGTGGTCTGTGTGCATCAGGGAACTAATATCTGTGTCAACAAGGCAACACTGGTTACAGTTTTTAGGGGATGGTAGTGATTTGTAAAACCATGAGAAAGAACAAGGAAAGAAAAGCAAGGGAAAAATAGGAAATCAGGGAATAAAAAGAACTAGCAAACCAGCCCACCTTGCAGAACATACATTTATATTGATGTCCACTGTATACTGGTAATAGCATTACCAATCCCAACACTCTGGCTTTCATTATTAAAAACAAGAAGATTATGAAGTTTCTGTAATTATTTTAGGTTGATCTGGGAGTATATTACTTTCCTGGAGCTAGGTAGCATTTTAAATCTGCAAAGGATTAGACAGACACAATCAGTTCAAATATTTGTCCAGCCATTGAAAGGAGGATCCTCACTTCCGCCTCTGATGAGGCTTTGGAAATCTCCATCTCCATCATTGTTCAACAGCTAAGTGAAGGTGGCATGTTGATTACCCTTTCAGTTGCCTTTAAGCAGCTTATGTGAAATGTTAAGTTCTAAGTTACCTAAAATCCCTACTTTTTAATTTGTTCCCTGGCTTGTATGCAGCGAGGCCAATCTCTGTGGGTTGGTGTGTGCACACACAAGTGCATACATGCACCCTGAGCACAACCAGCTCCTTCCAAACATGAATTACACTGAGCAGAGCTTAAAAAAGGTGTCAGTGGAACAGGAGCAGGCATTCCCATTAATCTTCACAAGATCATGAAAAGAAAAACAACAATCTGCCTGCTTAGCCGAATCAAATTGTAGCTATGCAACTTAGCACAAAGCATCTGAGTTCCTGTACTTTTATTTAAAGCTGAGAAGCTTTATTTAAAGCTGATTCCACTGCCTCCCTCACATTTTGAGATCCTCAGAAAAACCAGGATAATCTATTATTATAGATTATTATTATTATATTATTGTTATAGATTATATAATATTATACTATATATTCTATTCTATTCTATTCTATTCTATTCTATTCTATTCTATTCTATTCTATTCTATTCTTATTACAAACCCAGGGGTTGTTTCTGGGTTCACACGGACGCACAGCTTTTGTGATGGTGTTGCTGAGCTCCGTCTCCAGACAAATATTTGCAACTGGGGTTTTTTCCCTTCAAATATTACAGCTTTGAAGAAGGTGTTAGCTTCCTTGTTGCAAATCTTATCTCTGCTTTTGTTTGTACTTAATTGCATGGGAATCAAATGAACCATTTTCAGAGCTAACGGGAGGCTTGAGTGCTGCGTTGCCTGTTACACCATGCCTTCACCTGACAGTTTTGACCATAATTTTTAATGCTTCTGTGGCTTCTCATTGGCCTGTATTTTCATATCTGCATGTGTCCCATTTGTACTTGCCACATCCATTGGTATTTTGTAGCAGATCATCAACTGGTATGAGCAAGGTATCATTTAACAATATTGACTTGCTGCATTAGGAGAAATTTAGGAGTGCATTTATTGCCAATGCACTGAAAGCCCATCAGTTCTCCTAGTCTGAAATGACTCCCACAGTATCATCAGGGCATTTTATGTGCAACCCCCATGGAGGAATACAGTTCTTTCCATCCTTTTGCGTTCCTGAGGATAAAGGGGAGCAGAGCCTGTGGGAAGTTGGAGCTATTCTTCTGCAGCCTGCATCATAAGGAGCCACTTGAGAACTATGTTTGAAGACAGCAGGTTTATGACTGTTCCACAGACAGTCCTGATAATAGTGTGGGAATATTTGACTAAATAATGTCCAGGCTGGTAGAGACACCACAGTGGGTTTCCACTGTGTATTTTTCCCCTATGTGAGAGGCAGACATGCTTACCCTCTGTGAAGTTCAGAGAGGCACTTGACAGAGTTGGGTACCAGTGAGTTTAAAGATAAGTGGGGCCTCGCCTTCTCACGCAGTGGAATAATTTATTTTCACCTGGCTCATAACACAAACTATTTATAGCCAGGGAAAGAAAAATAGTGGGGATACAGACTTTCTGCAATTTCTCTGAACCAGTTAGACGTGATACATACAGTTGGACACTGCTCTCTTCCAAGTGAAATGCAGCAATGTACTGCTCTCCACAGAGTGAAATAATTTTTACATGCCTTGTCAGTCTCGCTATGGCCATGGAAAGAAATACAGTGAAAGCAGAGACATTGGCACTGTTTATGTTATTTAGAATGTTTTTGCAGCTAACAGTTTTGACCTCTATTCTGTTTTGATGGTCCTGCTTTCAAAAGGTCATGTCATGTTTTCCAGTTAGAAGAAATGAATAAATACTTTCTTTTCCTGTGGACTCTCCCAGGTTTTACCCAGATCCTCGTTCAGAATTATTCCAAAGAATTGCTGGTGTAAAGCTAATATGCTGTATTGTCCGTGGAATTACAGCTATCAACAGCATAAAATCTACATTCTGATGCCAGCAGGGCTTCATTTTTGCCCCTTATGGTCATGAGAGACCCTGAAAAGAGACTGGAATTTGGAATTTAACGTGTGAAATCCAGGGGCCATCATTTAAAACATCAATCGTTACTCCAGAATGGTGTTTGACAGGCTAAAAGTAATTTCTACTTCAAGCAGTCTCAGGCAGCAGAGTAGCCCAAAGGTCATGTTGTTCTTATCATGGGTAAAAGATATCTTCTTCATGATGGATGGCTGTTCTGTGTGTTTACAATGCATAACATATTAGTAATTTCAATTCACAATTCCATTTGTCCCCCAGTTTTGTCAGGGCAAGCTAAACTGTAGTTAGGTACACCTGTGCTGTGCAGAAGGATGGGACCTTTTGTGGTAATCCATCCTAAGACCCACACCACAGTCCCAGCTGCACATTAGGGAGCTGGGAGGAATCACTTCTACAAAAGCAAATGCCAGGCTACAGGAACTGGGCCAAAAATTCTTGTGTTTTCACTGCCAATCTTGACCTGTGCAGATGATCACAGCTGAAACCAAAAGGGTTGCTGCCTCCAGTCTCATGGTATTACGTAGAGTGACCCTCAGGGTGTTCTCCACCAGATTTATCAGGTTGGGCCCAGGGTTATCTGTTGTTGGCCAGCCAAATGCCAGAACTGGAGCACCACAGACTACAAAGAGACTCCTGATCGTGGAGCACTTTGAGAACTTCGTTACCCGAGACACAGAGGTTTGAGCTGCCTTTGTGCAAAGCATTCAGGGCGTTCCACAGCTGCTGCCTACAATTTACCCTCATTCTTTTAATTGGATTGAATGCAAAAGCCACTCCTCTGCAGAACCAGACACAAAAGTAATGCGCAGCAGTATTAGCTCAGAGGGTCTGAGAACAAATTTCCTATCTCCTTGCCTTAAATGCAACTCATAAGAAAACCTTTATAACAATATACATTGTTCTTGCTTATTTGAATCCTGGACATATTTCTGTCAGTGTGTGTGCAACAAAGTACTGTTTAGAAATGATGGCTGAATTTACCTCTCAGCTCATAGAATTTTTGGATTTACCACCTCACTCCTCTTGCTGCTGTTTATATTTCACATGCAGAAATGCAGTAAGCGCCATGCCACTTTCCCACGTTGGAATCATGTTTCCAAAAATTAATTCATAACTTTCACTAAGAATCCTCCTAAATTCAAATAATTTTTAAAACATGCCCTTCATTCACCATAATCTTGCTGGTTTTGATAAATTTCCATCTCCATATATTAGACCTGTTGGCATCTAGTTTTGCATTTTGCCAGATTTGCTCTTTAAATGGCCAGCTGTTACCTCAAAGTTTCAAAGCTCTTAGAGCAAGAAGCTTTTTGAAAGAAAACACTCTCCATTTAGTTTCCTGAAAGATCTTGTTTTCAATTCCAGAAGTGGGCAGCCAAGGCTCAATGTCATATTACTTCTTCACTGTCTGCATTCATAAAAAGAGCTATTTTTTGGCACTGCTCTTCTCCTGAAAAAAAGTAAAAGTACTTTTTTTTTTCCTTTTTCAAATAAACATGGATCCATGATTTTATAATCAGGGAAGGATGGAAAGATGCCCTGTATTTCAAATGAGGTTTTGTGGCCTTTTATATGCTTACTTCACAACCTTTTATGGATTGAAAAAGGGATTGGTCATTCCAGTTCTTCAGCACCTTTGGGAGAATTTAAAAAGGGCAAGAAGTAGACTCATCAGTGTGAAATTCAGAACAGAGGTCTTACCAAGTTTATCAGTCCTCTTCGTCATCATTATTTGGAGTAAGAGCCATTGATCCTGTCCTTCATACATACGTATATGTATATATATATGGCTTTCAGATAAAGGCAATAGGTGCTCTGCCTTCAGAATAACTGAAGAAGCAGCATTTAATGTGCACTCACAGTTAGTTCCTTTTCTGCTACACCAAGTGAAAAAAGTTTGGCACATGAAAATGGGTGACACTGTGTCACTGTGTCACTGAATAGTGAGCAAAATAGCATATAATGCTCATTCTGATAAAATGTACCCTTGCATTTGTTTGTGTAAGGATAACAGAAGGATTTCTTCAGAATTCAAGTGTCTTTTACTTCATGTTTGTTATTATTTCAATTCTTCATGTGTTCTTATGTTTTGATAGTTCCTATACAAGGTAAAAGGATTCACGCCCTTCACAGGTTGAAGCTCTGCTGTCAGGCAGAGCACTCCATCTCCAGAGAAGCTTCCCTGAATGTTCCCTAACACCAAAGTACCTCAGCTTGGGTCATCTGTTGGTTCCAGTTCTGAGAGAAATACTTCTGTCTCCTGAACAGCTCAGCCCATAGCTCTCCTTGTAAGCCGTGTGAGATAGGTTTGGGAAGGGACACACCTGACCAGCCTGGCTCCTAACAGGGACAGCAGCCTCCTTGGGCATCTGAGTGTATTCCTGCATTTCTGCCCTAAACGACTGAATTTCTGTCATTAACTAAATTTTTGCTGTTCATTCTTTGCAGATATTGATGAGTGTTTGGTAAACAACGGTGGCTGTGACCATTTCTGCCGAAACACGGTTGGCAGCTTTGAGTGCAGCTGCCAGAAAGGCTATAAACTGCTCACAGATGAAAGGACTTGCCAAGGTAATACCTCATTAACCTTACTCTTCATGTAATGAGGATGTTATTTCCAGTGGATTTTTTGGTTGTTGTTTTTATACTTAAGTCATTTGTACTGCAGGTTTTAATTGTACTGTCATAGGAAGTAAGGTTGGAAAACACCTGTGAGATTTCTGTTTTCTAAGGTGGGATTAGAAAATTATTGGAAATGTCTTGTTTCAATGTTTTTAGCAGTAGGAATGCCTGTGTCCTGTTGAAGTATAAAAATCCAAGTGGTGTAGTGGAATAGCCTCAGGCAAAGAGTCTTATGTTCAAATCCTCTCATTTGCTATGATCTGGATGGGACAGAGGCTTATCTTATTTAGACCAGAGTCATTTAGAGTAACTGACTGTAATACAGCATTTGCAAGATTTAACCTAAAAAAAGGTTTAATTTGTGAGCTCACCTTTGCCTGAGAAAAACTGTTTCTGAAGGGATAATGGTGGCATTTTGTGTGAATTCAAATGAAGCATGTTTTATATCATTTGCTGTACGTGTCATGATTTGTTATCTAAGTCATCTGACCTTATTTATTCTATGGCTAATTAAATTCATAAGTATTTCCAAGTACTGACCATGTACCTTTGGAGAAATGACATTTAAACTCTGTAGCTTTACCTTTTAAAAAGCTCATAGAAAAGGCTAGAAAGATGAGCACGCATCAATAGAGCGAGAAAGGGATATGTATTCAATTAAAATTTTATGCAGAAATTGCTACTTTTTTAATACATGATTATTTACATGGGTTTTGAATAAGTACAAGTTGTGAAGTCCAAACCAGCATTAGTATTTTAAAGTTTCTTTGTTTATCCAAAAAAGAGAAACCACGATCTGAAAATATGTGTGTCATTCAAAATTTTTCCGTTGCCTCTCACTGGTACTTCCATCCATCATTTGAGAAGCCACCTCCACCCTGACTGTGTGCTTAGGCACAAAGGAGTTGGTGAAAGGTTGGTTTCAAGCTGGACAGGATGGAAAGAGCTGAGATTAGCACAGCTAGTGCCACATGATTCAGCAGAAATAACACGTTAGGATCACGTCAGACACGGGGAAGTTGCCAGGTTTTGATTTACCTGCTAAAAACAGGGACAGAACATTAAAAAGAAACATTCCCTTCATGATGTATTTAGAGATGGTTGGGAAGACCTTGTTCATGAATTTCATGTGTGATGACATGCTCTCACTGTGGTATCAGTCAGAGGTTTCACCACTGAGCTGAATGTTATTACACCAGGGAAAAACTCAGGAAAAGTTAGGCAGGAGCTGGTGCAGAATTTATTTGTTCATTATGCAGAGGATTAATAGTAGGCTTTAAAAGGTCTCTGTAAATAATCAGGTTTCAGTGATAATAGTGAGAATCTAGAAGCAGCTCTGTAAATGCTGTTCAAGTGAGTTTTGTTTCTTCACACAAAGAAGTGCCAGAGCTGCAGAATGAGAGAGTCGCCGGTAAGAATAGACACCATGCAAGGACTAAAGCAGCAGCTGATCTGCTCCCCTTCATGTGATCAGACGTGGAAGTATAACCATGATCTGGCCATCCTGCTTTTCCCATTGTCAGAGAGGAAGGGCAGGCACTCAGTCTTGCCTCTCCATGATACATTGACTGATAAACTGTGGTTTATCTGTTGCTGTAACAGATAGATAAGTGCAAGCCCAGAGAGTTTTTGGGCTGGACAAGTTCCTCCATCCCAGAAACTCTGGTTCTTCATGCCCTCAAATGGGGATGACAAAAAAGTCATTTCTTGTTTGAAGTCTGAGGTATTTGGGGCCCAGCAAACATGGTGTGATGCTTGCTTTGCGGAGGGATCACTGTGATAATTTAGTTCCTGTCTGGTGCTTAAGGTGATAATTGGTGACCCAAGCAGTCACTAAGTCTGCTAATAAAGAGAGAAGGAAAGTGAATATAGAGCAAGAAATCGCTGATATATGAATCACCTGCACTTTGCTTCTTCCGCTGCAAGAAGAATGTAGTCAGGGGAAGTGGTTGTAGTTATTAATATCAGGTCTGTCAGGAAAATATGGTTTGGGGTTAGTGACTCTTCTGGGATATAAATCATCCACATTTTGTTTTTTGTAACAGCCGGTCAACACTGCCCGTAAAACATTAATGAGAGATTCAGGGAAATTTATTTTAGGCATATTAGCCTTTCCAATGAGTGAACCAGAACAGTCTAATTTCTGGTTATAAAAGATGCTGTTGTTCATGGTACATCTGTTGTTTTGATTCATAATAGAGCTTCCATGATTTATGATCTTTCTGTCAACACTGCCCTTCTCTTCTGGTTTTCATTTTTTTTAATAAAGATGTCTTTCAGTTACTAATCAACATGTTTACAAAACACTCATTTAGGACCTTAGAAATCTGCATTGTTTGGGACTGGGTTCTATTTAGTTCAGGTGGCCTCCCCAGTGTATAGAGCATTCATCACCAAACACGTTCATCATTAATATCAGCACAAGGCAATTGTACATATTTCAGTATAAAATTCCTTCATATTCACTGTGAAATTCCGAAGTTGTCCCACCTCACCTAATTTCCTTCATTTTATTGTAGACCTCAGAGCTGACTTTGAGATTACAGGGAAATGGTGTCAGTCGCAGACTTTGTTCTGGTTGTTTGCAGAGCTCCCACCCCGGTCGTACCAAGTGCCTTCCCCACATTCATGCTCTCTGGGAAGAGGAAAGTATTTCTCTTTCAGTTTTTAGGCAGGAAGGGTGAAGCCAAATATAGCAGCTTGCCTAAGATCACACATCTAAATGCTTGAACTGCCCAGAGAATAAACCTCCAGTTTTTGTGAATCTGCCCTGCTAATTTGCCCATTACAAAGTATTCTTTTTCTCTTATGTTTGTGCTCATATCCTGACACGAGAATTCCTTGATTTTTCAGGAGCTCTGAAGCTTGGTGCTCTCTTGGTGCCACCCTGCATTTTGAGTGCTTGTATAAGCAGCCCTAGCCTTTGGAAAGGGCCTTAAAATGTTCTGCGTTTGTCTGTTTACAGCTAAACCATTTTTAGCCCTGGCTGCAAAGAAAACCATTGTCAATCACAGATTACTTCTGCGAGGGAGTGGTTCTCACGCTGTGGCTCCTTGTTAGACAAGGAGAATGTGGGGGGTTCCCTTCCTTTCCCCTCCCCTGCATTCCAGCCATTTAAAAGGAAACTTATTTGTAACCCAGAAGGTGAAGAATCCATACTGCCCTGCCAGTAATATTGTGGAGACTGATACTGTTTTCCCAGAGTCTCTTTTTTCACGCAGACTTAAAAATAGATTTTTTTTTCCCCCTCTTTGACAGGGAAATCACTGTATGACAATACCAAACCCATCCATTGTGTATTACTTTAATTGATCCCTTAAGTCTAAAGTATTGTAAATTCTTTGGTGCAGGAAGAAGCAGTTGGATCTGTTTGTATAAACCTAGCCAAAGAGGTCTGCATCTCCTTTGAACATGCAGTAAAAATAACATAGCTATATTTATAGCAAGGAGAGCTTGTGTTTGTAACCTTTTTGGTAATTAATAGAAGGACAACAACTCAGATCAGTTCTAGAATGACATCAGCAACAAGCAAGCAGGCAAGACTTGCTGCAGTGAAATAAAGCTGCAATGAATGTGTGTAAGCTCAGACATAATTACCTTAATCCTCAGCCAGTATGAGTTTTAGAGCCAGTTAACTTAATTGCTTATTCAGTTTCTGTTTGTTGTGCAGTGATCTCGAAAAAAAATCAACAATAAGCAGTCTCTCTGCTCCGCTCAAGTTCAAGCTTCATTAAGCACCCAGAAAAATGTGTGAAATTCTGTCGTAAATAATTTTGTCTTCCTACTCTAGGAATTGCTTTTTGCAAAGCAAGACAGTGAGAGACAGCACACACATTTGTTACAAATCTCTCCAGGGAGTGGCAGAGACAGAAGGATGTGTTACCTTGAGGAAAAAAGAAAGAAGTGCTTTTAGTGGGAACATCCAGTGATCAACATGTAATATTTTGGGCTGCTAAATCCACACTCACCCTCCGCCTCTCGCCACCTCAGTTCAAAATAGAGACAAATCCTCCTTCTCTGAGGAATTTAAACTTTTGTAGGGGGCAAAAGCTCAAGGCATTTGCATCATTCTGGTCCACTTACAGCCTCCAGAGTAGGCTTTAAGTGGGGTGTGATGATATCACAGACATGATAAAGTCTGCTCAAGTTGCCTTCTCACCAACCGTTTGAATTGATGCAGCCACTGTAATAAAAGGAGATGACTGTCCACCAGGGAACAGTACCTCCAGGGCATGTGGAATACCTGCATGGGCCATCTGGCTTTTTTGGGCCTTCTTTACAGCCATAGATGACAGCATTTTTTATTTGCTTTGAAGTATTGCCTATTTGACTGTTGGTAATTCCTTACTACCTTCCTACCAGATTTTAAACAAATGCATTTGACCCTTTTGTAGCCAGGCACTGGAGCACAGGGTCTCACAGTCTGCTGTTGGTAGTGTCTGTCCGAAGGAGATTTGGTGCTGCATGTTTCTACAGCAAGAAATCCCAAACAGAATTTGCCCCACTGCTTCATGAATAACTGAATTTTCCCTCTAGTGATTTTCTATGGGCACTGTTTGCTAGATTTGGATAGCTGCAAAGCTCTCCAGTAGGGGTCCAAGTACAGCTGATTTGAGGTGGTTTTGCCTCTCACTACAAGACATGAGCATTTACACCATCATATTTGCTATTTGTACTTTTCTTTCATGCAAAACAAATGTGCTTCTTATGTCCCTCTGTACCTCAGCTACTCAGCTTCACTTCCAGACAAGTGTTCCTCAAGACTTGATGCTCGTGGAGTGGAGCAGCTGGAAGTAGTGGCTAGAGCAGTGATGCTGTGAGCAGATGTTGAAGCAGTTCCCTCAGTAACTCTGGCAGCATTTGGCTGTGCTGTCCTGCAATACACCTCAAACCTTGTCCAGCTCTGGATTTTTTGTTTCCTGCTCTTTTTGGTTTGGTTTTTGTTTTATGTCTCTACATATCTGTTACTAGAGGGATGCTTTACACAGGGCTTCCGATGCCTAGTGTCAGGAGAGGCCTTCTTTCATCCCAGGATGAGAGAAAGGAAAATAGCACCTTGAAAAACACAGTAGCTGTCTGTGATCCAAGGATCCTGCAGGCCTGGTCTTGAAACATTGCCCTATGAACTGGGTAGGTAATCACCTCTCATAATGTCCATAATTTAACTTACTGTACGAAATATGCACTGTTTGCCTTGCCAGGGTAAGATTTGGATCTCCCAGCACGTTATCTCCATTTTGAAAATGGGTATGAAATGAGGGATTAATCATACAGGGAAGGACAGATAGAAAATGTTTGTGGGAATTATTTTTGGCCTAAAGAAGCCCATCGAGATTAGCTACAAAGATCTCATTATAGTCTTCTGTATGGAACTATTGATGATAAATGTGGACCAGTTTAATCCCAAATAAATCAGTGCATCCACACCAGCAGCACTGAATCTCCAGCCATCTTACATCTGGTTGACACAGAGTAACCAAATAAAAAACTTAAAACTAGCCAAAGAGGTTTGCACCCTTGGGTTGCATGGCAGTGACCTGTCACTCACATTTGATCATACAACCCAACAAAGCAACAGGCTTGTCCCAGTCACATAACCTGATGAAGGTCCCAGCGTTAGGATACAGCCCTTGCCTTGATTTATACAGGACACAATCACTCATCTAAGATAACAAAACACATCAGAGCATAGAAGTCAGGGCCGGAGCATCTGGCCCCTCAGATCCAATGTATCAACATGGTTTGGCCAACTTTCCAGTGAAAAGGAGTGGAAAGTTTCATTGTTGGTCCACCCCCTCTCTTTCCTTTTCTTCTGCCATTAAATACGTAGAAAAGCAAATGTTCAATAAAAATAACATTGTTTAGCCTTCCTCTTCTTTCTGAAGTGGCAGTAACATACATCTTCACAGGCAGATGAGATGGCACAAAGAGGGCACTAGCAGAAATTTTAATGCCTGGGGTGGGGTTTTGTCTTTTAATATTTAAAACACATTTTTAGCTGAACCCTCACACTCAGAGGCTGTCACCCTCACGGTCAGAACTAAAGTGTACTGGGTGGAGAGCAGTAGCAAGACATGAGGCTGCTGCTGCCTGTGTCCTGGGGAGGGAGGTGGCAGTGGGGATCCCACAAAGAGTGTTTGCTGTCTGCAGTGAGGAGCAAGCAGGCTGACATGTCCCCTCACTGACTTTTGCCTGAGACTGCATGTGCATTTGCTGTAAGTTTGAGGTCCTCAGCAGTCAGAGAAAATATTCAGGGCTTCATTTTGCTCTCACTTATATCAAGGAGAAGGCTACTGTACTGAGCAGAGTTACAGTGCTGTCACACTAATGGAACCTGCTGGTCCTTGTTGTCTTGTACCACTGGAANCTGTTGGTAGTGTCTGTCCGAAGGAGATTTGGTGCTGCATGTTTCTACAGCAAGAAATCCCAAACAGAATTTGCCCCACTGCTTCATGAATAATTGAATTTTCCCTCTAGTGATTTTCTATGGGCACTTTTTGCTAGATTTGGATAGCTGCAAAGCTCTCCAGTAGGGGTCCAAGTACAGCTGATTTGAGGTGGTTTTGCCTCTCACTACAAGACATGAGCATTTACACCATCATATTTGCTATTTGTACTTTTCTTTCATGCAAAACAAATGTGCTTCTTATGTCCCTCTGTACCTCAGCTACTCAGCTTCACTTCCAGACAAGTGTTCCTCAAGACTTGATGCTCGTGGAGTGGAGCAGCTGGAAGTAGTGGCTAGAGCAGTGATGCTGTGAGCAGATGTTGAAGCAGTTCCCTCAGTAACTCTGGCAGCATTTGGCTGTGCTGTCCTGCAATACACCTCAAACCTTGTCCAGCTCTGGATTTTTTGTTTCCCGCTCTTTTTGGTTTGGTTTTTGTTTTATGTCTCTACATATCTGTTACTAGAGGGATGCTTTACACAGGGCTTCCAATGCCTAGTGTCAGGAGAAGCCTTCTTTCATCCCAGGATGAGAGAAAGGAAAATAGCACCTTGAAAAACACAGTAGCTGTCTGTGATCCAAGGATCCTGCAGGCCTGGTCTTGAAACATTGCCCTATGAACTGGGTAGGTAATCACCTCTCATAATGTCCATAATTTAACTTACTGTACGAAATATGCACTGTTTGCCTTGCCAGGGTAAGATTTGGATCTCCCAGCACGTTATCTCCATTTTGAAAATGGGTATGAAATGAGGGATTAATCATACAGGGAAGGACAGATAGAAAATGTTTGTGGGAATTATTTTTGGCCTAAAGAAGCCCATAGAGATTAGCTACAAAGATCTCATTATACTCTTCTGTATGGAACTATTGATGATAAATGTGGATGTACAGGACCAGTTTAATCCCAAATAAATCAGTGCATCCACACCAGCAGCACTGAATCTCCAGCCATCTTTGACACAGAGTAACCAAATTAAAAACTTAAAAATAGCCAAAGAGGTTTGCACCCTTGGGTTGCATGACAGTGACCTGCCACTCACATTTGATCATACAACCCAACAAAGCAACGGGTTTGTCCCAGTCACATAACCTGATGAAGGTCCCAGCATTAGGATACAGCCCTTGCATTGATTTATACAGGACACAATCACTCATCTAAGATAACAAAACACATCAGAGCATAGAAGTCAGGGCCGGAGCATCTGGCCCCTCAGATCCAATGTATCAACATGGTTTGGCCAACTTTCCAGTGAAAAGGAGTGGAAAGTTTCATTGTTGGTCCACCCCCTCTCTTTCCTTTTCTTCTGCCATTAAATACGTAGAAAAGCAAATGTTCAATAAAAATAACATTGTTTAGCCTTCCTCTTCTTTCTGAAGTGGCAGTAACATACATCTTCACAGGCAGATGAGCTGGCACAAAGAGGGCACTAGCAGAAATTTTAATGCCTGGGGTGGGGTTTTGTCTTAATATTTAAAACACATTTTTAGCTGAACCCTCACACTCAGAGGCTGTCACCCTCACGGTCAGAACTAAAGTGTACTGGGTGGAGAGCAGTAGCAAGACATGAGGCTGCTGCTGCCTGTGTCCTGGGGAGGGAGGTGGCAGTGGGGATCCCACAAAGAGTGTTTGCTGTCTGCAGTGAGGAGCAAGCAGGCTGACATGTCCCCTCACTGACTTTTGCCTGAGACTGCATGTGCATTTGCTGTAAGTTTGAGGTCCTCAGCAGTCAGAGAAAATATTCAGGGCTCCATTTTGCTCTCACTTATATCAAGGAGAAGGCTACTGTACTGAGCAGAGTTACAGTGCTGTCACACTAATGGAACCTGCTGGTCCTTGTTGTCTTGTACCACTGGAACGGGGTGAGGCAGTGCCAGTGCAGAGGTGATTAATGAGAGGGAGGGATGAAGATACTCAGGACATTCCCCTATCAACACTCATTTCTGTGACACGCCTGAAGGAGAGGGATTTTGCCTTGATGCACTCATACACCCATCCACATCAGACTGATGTGCCCTAACATACAAAATACATTGGCTTGTTACAGGCTGATTTTCATCCAGTCCAGCTGAGTCTGGCCCAAATGTGTTTTAATTGTGTGAACTCTTCATATACAGACACCAGTGCTGGTTCAGCTGCCAGGGCAGTGTAGCTCAGGAACCAGGAGGTGATGCTCTGGAGGAGATACTGGGAGCTGCTTGTGGAAATCAGAGTAGCTCAGAGAAAGAAAACTCAGGACGATTTCCCTGTCACTGATGATGTGCACTCCCTATGCAGATTTTCTCTATGGCATTCTGCACCACTGAGCCTTACAAAAATATCTCGCTTATGACAAGCACCATATTGCTTCTCGCATCAAGATTAAAAAATACTCCGCTGGGTAAGCAACATGTTACACTGTCAATGAAAGGAATACTTCTCAAATCCTTTCTGTTACACTGGGTGTCAGTGAGAGTGTGATTATTGGTACAGTCTGCCTCTGTGAGAAAAAAGGGTTGCAAGATCATACCCAGAAACAATAAATGCCCCAGGTATGAAGTAAAAACAGCTCTAGCCAGTACAAGTTTGTTTGCCAAGTGATAGTATCTGCAGTGTTGGTTGTAGCAATTAAGTCTGCTGAAACATGAAAACAAACACATCCCTCCACCTCCAGTTCTCCCCTCTGCAGCAGTGTTTTCATAAGTTAAAGGGGAATGTTCTTTGGTTGCTGCTTCTTGGAAGGCATATTAAAGCCTCACAATCGAGGCTTTAAATCACTTTCTAATAGAATGAGAGCTAATGTGGAGGGGGCAGATGGGACAGATTATTCCACTTCTGTTTTCCCATGAAGCTTCTGACACAGGCTACTGTTGGAAGTTAGATAGTAGATTAGTTTGACCTCAGGTCTCATTCAGTATGGTAGCTCTTATACTGTTAAACTCTATGAAAGTATACTGCTATCAAATTGCTTTTTACAGCTCTGTCTGGCCCCCTCCTGTTGATGATGTGTGTGGGAAGCCAAGCAAAACGTTCCATTAGTGTTTAGAAAGAGAATTTGAGATATATTTTTCAGTTGATCTTGTAGGATTTATGACTTGTATAGTGCAGAAATTACTTTACTGGACTGGAATCATGTTATGTATTAATGAATTACCAGGATATGAGTCAGCCTTGGAATAGTTTGAGCAGGAAGGTAGCATTCTTCCACAAACAATAATCTGTTGATAAATCGTGCTGAAAGCTGTAATTCAATAGGAATTGTTTTTAAAGAGAATCAGAGAAAGACTGTATGTGTATATCTATTCTCCACTACTGCTCATTAATGCCATATTACTGCTCTCAAGCATTTAGTTACACTGGTTATGGTCAGATGGCCTTTACCCTGAGTGCTAAACAGAATTGCAAGAAAATGATAACTCTATCCCAAATATTAAGAAGAGTTTCATTTTTCTGTGCTTGCATCTACATTCCTGGGCCTTTTAAGGGTGCCCTGGTTTGTTTATTTTCTTCTAACGAGAATAAAAGCCTAACCTGTTGAAACAAAGGAGTGTGATTTTCTTCCATTAGCCATGTTATGAACTGCTGCTCTTTGTTTTGCTAACTTGGGGATGAGGCCTTAGTTAGGACAGGTGAAATAAAACCAAAAATGTAAGCTCAAATATTGAGTCAGTGGAATGGAGGAGTGTCTCCTGGGGTTTTGCTGGGTGGAGGATTTTGGATGCATATTTGCAAATCATAGTGTTGGTGTTTTCAGAGGGATACCTGCCGGGACTCTGCGGAGGCCAGCCTTTCTGGGCAGCGTTTTTAAGCAAGCCTTTGAGGCAGAGCCAGAGAACAGCAATTCTTGTGTGTATTCAGTGGTCCCTTGACTTCAGCAAGAGCTGGAAGTAAGCTGGGAATGCAAAGGTCCACGGGAGGTGGAGGTGAAGGGAAGGAGCTGAAGGGAAGTGCTGCATTTGAGTTCTCAGCTGAAAACTGAAACTGTGTTGCTGTACTTGCTCTTCAGCACTGTCAAATAACACCAGGCATGTTTTCACCCAGACTAGTCCCTTGTTCCTTCAAGAAGTCTCACTAGCAGCCCCTACTAAAGGGTGATGGAGACAACACCTTAGCAAAGTGAACAGTTTCCCCTTTTCAAAAATACGGCTAAAAATCAAATGTATTGCAGGATAGAGGGAATATTCCTTCCTTGATACAGAAAGGGTAAAGCCTTCATTATGTTCTCCTCAGGCTGTTAAGCTGCTCTTACAGAGTTGCTGGGTAAATAGTGGCTTGAGCAGAGTGCAGACAAGTAAACATATTTATGTTTGTAGGAAAACAAATAAACCTGCCTGAAGTTTCTTTTAATGCACTTCTCTTGATATATGGCTTCTCCTACCCCAAGCTCTTGATGTAGGAGCACAGTTTATTCCTATAATAGTAGGTAACTCAGCTTGCCTTTGCCTTGGGAAATGATTGGTACTGGAAAATTATACATTTGCTTATAAAGTCTTGGCAATGTTTTGATAAAAGTACTTATTTTCTTTAAAAAACCATTGGAAACGTGTTGACTTTAATTGCACTTTAGATTGTCCCAGCAAAACAATGGTAAGAGGATAAATGTAATAGGAGCCAAAGCCAATTGCCTCCTGCTGAGTTCCTGAGATTAACAAAGGAACTTGAGCACAACAAAGCCCTCAAGTAGTGGAGAGGGGTGGGGAAGAGCTACGACAGGTAAGCATAGGCCCAAGAGCAAGGGTAATGTCTGGGAAGTCTAAGCATTGACAACCCTTCTGTCTCCAATTTCAAGATGCTCTTCACACAGAAAATGAGGCTTTTGCCTTTTTGGTCACAATGTCTTTTTCACTTGGTGTCACAGCAGATTCAGCCCTCAAAGCCTGGAGGACCTTGTGTTGCTGGGAAGTGGTTGTGTCCAGTTGTCATACAGAGAAATACAAGTTGGCTCAAGAGGATCTTTATTTTCATACCATAAATACTTCTGTTTCAAAATCTTATGTCAATCTGTACGTAATGTGAGGAAGCTATAAAGCAAATAAATTCAGTGTCAGAGATATGCTGAGGATGGTGATGCAGTCATGAGTAGATTTTGTAGCTCCTGTGATCTGACAAAATGCTTAGCTTAACTCATTAACTATTGATTTTAAAAGTAATAGGTTGTAAAAATGAATAATGCTTTTAAGTGTACTTAGGCATTTTTTATACTATTAGCTTTGGTTGTTAGAAGATAGTGGTGCTTTACTCAGGTTCAGATCCCTGTAGTGCATTTTTATATGTTTTAAAAACAGTTTGGAAATCCTTTTATAGATTGTTATTCACAAAGATAGCAGTAAGGTGAGAAAGCAGGATGAGAGAACTGCCATGAGCTTATGGTGAGGTTAAATCTGATGTGCTCAACAGAGAAAACCAGTACCAATGTGAAATCTTCCCTTCCAAATGCCTTTATAGAACACCTCCCTAGGCTCACTTTGTGCCTATGACCTTGGGCAGACTTACTAATTTTATACCATTGTGTCTAGTTATTAGTAGGTTTTCCCCATGTTCCATAAGAGACCAAGCAAACTTTCTTACCTGCAAAAAAAAAACAAAACCCTTTCTTTTTTTAACTTCTCTGTTTGAAAGTATCTGCAGAGCTGTCTCTGGTGACCAGCATTGGTTTTCTCATTCTTCTCTCTACTAGGACAGCTGACCAAATTCAGAATTGAGCTTAGCTGAAGAATCAGAAGAAGAGGGAAACTTGGCTTGGCACTTGAGACCAGGCACCTTTTTTCTCCTCAGCAGTCACAAGGGGAAAAGTTGACACTGCTGTTCCCTAACTCCACTTGCAGGACTGAGATTTAGCAAGTAGTTTTGCTCAACTGTGTTTAAAATATTAAAAGAAATTATTATCTGCCAAAATTTAATTTATCAAGTAATTCTCTACCATTATTCTGTTTTTATGTTTGGTGCTTCCCCCAAAAATAGGTGCAGCAGATGGTGGGGTCTTCCATGCTGCTGCAGGGAAACATATCAGAAATCCTTTTTTTGTCCAACAGCAGAGAAATGATAATGTAATAATAATGGTGGTGATAATGATGATGTATTTCATTATAGAAATGTAAAAAAGCCTCAGTCCAAATCCTGCCACCTACAGTCAAAGAAACCCCCAAAGACCCCAAAGTTGGCTGCCAATTTTTGCCTGGCTGAAGCTGCCAGATTCTGCAGTTTCCATCCAAAAGCATAAATCTTCCCGCCCCTTGGGCAAAGCTCTTGGTGATCCAAGAGCAAGCAGATCCATGGCTGATGCATGAGGCAGAACAAAGCCATAGTGCCTGGGAGCAGACTTGGCTCTGCAGTGCTGACAGGAAGAGGAATGTGTGGTGGTCACTTGGCTTGGCACACGCGCTGAGGGGAACTCACACATGTGTTAAGGGAATAGGCGTTTACTGCAGTGAGATGTTGTTCCACAGCCCCATTTCTGCAGACTCAGAGGAAGTCCTGAGGGAAGCTTGTGGAAGAGAAGGAGCTTGTGGATTCTGTGTGGAAGAAAAACTAAATATGGAATTTTTGAAAGAAACTGAAAAGAGAAGGGAAAATTAATTTGTTGCTACGTGAGATCACATAAAGCTCCCTTGGAACAGTTCCTAAAGAAAAGATTGTGTTTACTGTGGAGAGGGAGCAAAGAGTCTAGGCCTACAATTTTATTGCCAAGTCTCGTTTTTTAACCTGCTTTCCATTTGTTTTCAAACCCCAGAGATAGCACGGTGGTTCAGAGAAAGTGCAACCGGTCTCTTTTGATAAGGTCTGATAGCAGAGATAAAGGAAACGAGCTGCCATTTGCCTTTAAAGACCTTCCCAAATGTACTGTCTTGTTCTTCCTAAAAGCAGCTCCCTTTGCTTTAACTTCTGGGTAAATAGAGGGAAACCATTGCTGTGATGTTAATGAGGGTGATGAGTTTGCTGGGTGAAGAGTGGTCCCCTTGGTGCTTAGCATCAAAGAAGGATCTGCCTACTGCAGTTCCTCTAACACTGAAGAGGCCAATGAAGGATTGCTGTCTTTTGAACTGAGGTGAATTCACAGGAATTAAAAGAGGCAGCCAGCCAGCCCAAGGGAACTGCTTAGTTGGAATCATTCCTGCTTTCTTGTGCGTAACCTCAGGCCCAAGAAAATAATACGAGAAATCTAAAAAGAGGTACCTGCTTATTCCTGGAAGGATCAGGTATGCATTGCACTTTTTAAGATAAATTATTTGGCCTTTACAAAATTTAGCAGTTAAAGAAGATCACACCAATTTGAACTTGAAAAGTTAAACTGATGGAAAAGACTAAGTGATCAGTTCAGGAAAACACCTAGACAGTCCCTTCTGGGACAGGGATGCTTTTGGAGGTTACCAGGCAAAATGCTAGAGGCTGCTTAAATACAGGAGGTTGGACTAGATGAGTATGAGTATTTAATGCTGGCATTGAATATACTCATTCTATCAAAGTAAACATCCAGTTTCTGGATTATGTCTTGGAAGACATTATTCAATTTCAGACATGTAGCAGAAGTGTGAGAACACACAGTGAAAGCAGAAGTCAGTGATGCCCAGATATTCCTTAGAGCAAAATGAGAGTACCTAAAATGATCAGACCGAAATGATAAATAGCAGAGACAGCTGTGGCTCCCTAAACTGCACTTGCACCAGAGCTGTATGGAGTGTTAATGCTGCATTTGGTACTGGATGAAGACAGAGAAAGACGTAGCCTGTCCTAAGAGTGACAGCCTCAGGAGCAGAGATAAGGGGTTATTGAACTTACTACGGGTACAGATAAGCAGGGAGGAGGATGAAAACAAGCTGTTTCCAGGATCTCAGTATACTGAATAAAAACATAGAGACAGGATCCTGAGGCTGTGAGGTAGAATTAGGTAGATGATAATATTTGTCCTTAGTACAGCTCTATGCTGTGTGCCTATCCCTGAAGCTGAGTAACACTCACTTGGTTGTGTACTGCTAAATCCTTGAAATACCTCAGTGGGATGCTTACATAATAAGTCACAGGTTTCTAATTATTTATTGCCTCTGTCTCAAACATATATTGCAGGGGTTTTTTTGCTGTTTATATACATTTATTTGTTTTACTACCTCTTTGCCTTCTAACAAATCATCTCTAATAAAAAGCACATTTCCTTGTGAGCAGACTCAATTTCCTTCAGAAGTCTTTCAGTCCCTGATTAGTGGGTTATATTTGGTCTTCACTAATCACATACTTAACTGTGAGCAATAAAGTTCTTAAATAAATAAATGCTTTGGTCCAAGTCAACATTAGTTATAATGGACAGTTTCCCACTCAAATTTCTGAAATACAAGATGAGACTGTGCTACCCGGGCACTGAGATTCCCATTAAAAGTACAGCAATTAATGCCAGATCTGGTTTTTCTGCAGATCATTAGGTATGTTATTAACAATTAAGTCTCAGCAGCAAGATGACTTGATTGCAACTCAGTAATGCAGTGGGAAGTCTAAATGGGTGTGGGTTTTCAATTACTTTTAAAGGCCTGGGGTTATGGCTATTTTTTCCCCCCCTTTGTGTTAGCCTGCTCCAGAAGCACTCAGTGGGAAGGTAATGAAGTAGAAGATTTGTATATTACTACATCTTTCCCTGCTTCCTTTTCATTGGTTTTATTATTGTAGGCTTTGAAACTTAAGGAGAAGTTAGCTGTAAGCCATTCCTCCTGGTCAGGGTTGGCTGTGTGTTAGAGAGTTACATTCTCACGTGGAGGATGCATTTTTACTAACTGTGAACAGGGCTAAGTCACAGTGGATCAAAAAACGTGAGATGTGGTGGAAACCCCATCACGTGGCTGCTGTAGCAAAACAATGCCTTCCCAGCACTGAATTTAAACCACCATTTGTTGGAGAACATAGCTTGAATCATGACTCCCTATGGTCCAGCAACCACTCAGATTAAGATATGTGGTTTCCCTAATGTCTGTCAAATATTGTTGGAAAGCAGGCTGGCTCGGCTGTGAGGTGAACAACATTACATGGGTGGTATCAGTTCCCCACAGAAACTGGAGGTGGGGGGAGGAGAAGACAGAATATAACTTTCAGCCAAAATACATACAAAAAAAGCATTAGTGTTTATTTTAAAAACATCATGTAACACTTCTTTAGAGTTTCTATGTATGTGTGCTTAACGAATGAGAACAAGGAAAGGCTCTGTTTCTCAGAGGAGCCGATAACTTGGAAGCTGAGAAAGGTGAACACAAAACATTCTGACTAACCTTGAGTTTGGCTTGTGTGCATGGCCTGGGGTGCTCCACACTCAGTCCACATTTGGCTTGGGGGTTAAAAATAAACCAGGGCTTGCGTGAGAGGGACAAAACAGAGCTGTATCTTGTGGGCCTTTGCATGAGGAGAATGTGGCCTTGTTAGGAGATAACCCCAGCACCCTGTGAGTGGCTTTGCTGTGCTCGCTGCACCAGGACACCTGGGCCACTGCTCCCAGCCTGGGGCTCTGCTCCCACCAAAGCCTGAGTCTGAAACCCACAGATTCCTTGCTGGGAATATTCTCCATTGCAGCCTGGGCAGCAGTTACGAGACAAATAAAAATCTTTGCTGCCATTAATCAAGGATTACCTAAGCTTACTGGGAGGATTGGGACTGTATGGACTCACAACTGTAATAGCACCTTAAAGTATTGCTGTAATACCAAAAATGACCATTTTTGACTGATCTACCAATCAGGGTGCCATGAGTCACTTCTAGTGATGAAGGACTTGATAGTAGAGATAGATATTTCCTTTTATTTTTATTGTACATTCCATTTCTAAATAAAAAATATTTCTTTTCTGTTTTACTTCTAATTGAAATAGTATATTTAAATTTAATTTATCTATTTTGCATATATGCAGTGATCTAGTGCATACTTCATGTCTTGCCTCACCGAACACAGACAAATCAAATATAAAATGGGTTCTTTGCTTACAGTGTCCAGAATCTTCACAGTCTGCACTCTGTTCCCCATCCCTGTTACAGCTTTTATTGATTGTCTTTGAGCCACTCCTGTCTTGTTCTCTGTAGCACAAATAGCACCACCAAATTACAGTGATCTCTCCTTTCCACTTTTATTTTCAGATCATGTGAAAAGTACTCCAAGCTCAAGACTAAACTCTTATGCAGTTATGATATATGACCTGTGTTTTGGAAGGAGGCTCCCAGTTTCATAGCTTGACCTAGCTACTTAGTGTATGTCTCAGAGAAAAGCTGTTGAGATGACCATTAGTTTTCTCTAAACAATTTCTTCACTTGTTCTTAATATTAACAAACAAAATTACATTAAGGAAAACAGAGACGGGACAATCCTCATTTTTGAAGTAGATTTTTAATGTGAAATTGGGAAGCTGGGCATTGAATTCAGTTCTGTGACCACAACCCTCAAATCACACCTCTGTGCAAGTGAGTTTTGCACATGTGCACTGTGTCAGGGAGTTACAGCAGTTCCTGCAGCAGTTTGCAGTTCTAAAACATCTCTAAATCCAGCAGGATTTACCAGTCTCACCTGTGTGTGTCTGGTGCTGAGCTGCTTGTTTGTAACGCTAATGCTTTTTGGAAATGTCCTGCTTTACGCTTTGATTTTCTGATCATTGCTTCCTTTTAATTACTCTGAACTTTATTTTAGAGCGATGACAATCAGGAATACAGGGCACTGCATCTGAGGGCTGGAAACAGAGTGCAGAAAGGAGCCTTTCACTTCAGAGCTGCTGGTCAGAATCCAGCTCAGGTTCAGGCTTAGCAAAAATCACCACTGTGTGATGGCTTCTGGGTGCCCTGCACTCTACAAGTGAGTCAGTGTCCACATCACACAAACCACAGAACAATTGGGGCTACTGTAATTGGGAGTCTGGTGGCAGCACCAGTGGAAAGGCCAGGGACTTGAATGAGCATGGAAAATGAGCTGCTTTATTCCCTGTTCCCTCAAGTCACCTTTGAGACACATCTGTTTGAGGAAACTTAGAAGAAATTCGATCTCTGGTAGCTCCCTTCTGGAGATAGAAGAATTTGCTCTGCAGTACTGACAATCTGACACCCACTAAAAAACTTTACATTCAAGAAAAATAAAGATCATTATGGGATCATTTAACATGGGAAAGCCTGAACTAGAAAAAAAAGCTACATATGATTGAAAAATCAACAATAAAATCCAAATGCTGACTTGAAATAATAGGAACATAGCCAAACTAATATTACCAAGCATGGCCACCATTGCCAAAAATTGCTTCCCTCAAAACCCCAGGGAAATCCTACTCTTTTATTAAACCATTGAACAATCTCTTCCAGTTGAATCCCTTCTAGGGAAAAATTAAGGAGTGCTTCCTCTGTTCAGACATTCTCTTTGGAGGTGAGAATGTGGATTGGTAGAAGAGATATTGGACTTCATTCAGCATGAGATGATGCCTTGATGTCATGGAAACAGGGCCTGGAAGGAGAGCTGTCAGCAGCACAGGACACCATAAAGAGAAGTCTGGCACTGCCAGCGTGCCCGTGAATCCGTGGTGGAGCTTGGAAGAGACCTTTGGAGGTCACCTGCTCCAGCCCCTGAACTCGGCACTTCCACTGGGTCTGCTATGAAGTAGGGAGCTCCTTTCTTAAATTTTATATGTATCATTAGTATTCCTAAAAAAAAAAGCTGGCAGGAAACTAACCATGTGCTGCCAGCAGTGAATTTAGCCCCGTAGTCCCTGTAAGCTTCAAACAGCTCAGCTGTGAAGACACCTCTTAATACTCTGAAATGACACAGTCACCTATGCTGACTGCAGTGGTGAATGTGGCATGAATTTTTGACTAAGTGAAAGTAAAAAAAATGTGGTTTATGTCAAATAAGTGCGTTAGCAAATCTGAAATGCTCAGAGACAGCTGGGACTACGTGTGAATTTATGCCAAATGCAACTAAAAATAGAAAACAAACTTCAACCTTAGGTTGAAGGTTTCCACCGCAGTTCCTCAAAAGCACAACATTTTGACTTTTCATCTTAAAGCAGTTAAAAAAACTTAATTTAAATAACTTTAAATCACTTTAAGAGCACCTCAGACCCAGAAAGTTAATTAATCAGTACTTATTTTGGAATGTGGGAGGGGGGAAATTCAGAGCAACACAACACAAAAATGTTTGTGTGTTTGAGTGTGTACATGGGGGTGGGGGCAGGACTGTAACCTCCCACATCTCTGCTTTTGTACTTTTCGACTTCTCTTCAGTAGATGAAGCTACCAGACTTTGTAGTGTTGCTTGTACAAAGGAGACAGGATTTAGATGCCCACGTTTGTTCCCTGTTGTGGTAAAGCAGGATTTGAAACCCGGGGCTGTGAAGGTCAAATTCCCAGCTCCGTGGTCTCTTGTGAGATACACCTGTGTCCTGAGGGTGGTGGGAAATAAGCACATCCTTTCAGGCTAAATATGGAGAGGTACTGTGAAGCACCACAGAGGTGTGAGGGCCAGCTTCAAAGTTCCTGGGAGCCCGGGGGTAACAGCATCCAGAGCACAGATTTCAGAGTTTCAAAGAAAAAGAGGGAGAGAGGATTTCAGCATCCTGGCATCCTGCATCACACCACCAGTTCCTTGTAATGAAGAGCATGTGGTGCATATTTTTCCCTTTTCTATGACAAGTGCTGAATTCCTCAGGGGGCTGGTGATTGTGCAGCCAGGGCTCTGCAGAAAGCTGGGTCCCTCCCTGCCTTGCTCAGCCGGGAGCAGCTGGGGCTGAGGCTCAGCCAGGGGAACCTGAGCAGAGCTTCCCTTATTCCACCAGCCGGAGCAGGATGCTGAATTCAGCAGCCTGAATTTCTGAGAACAGCAGCAGGAGAGGGGGGGTGAGGGCTTTAAAGGGTGAAAATGCTGTGGAATAGAAATGCATTTGGCCATCCTGAGTGCCTGTTACTCAGCAAGCAGTGGTCGTGTCATCACGTGCCCGTTTTTCTACGGGCAAAGAGAGAAGTGCATCCTCCTTAATGTGAAGAGAAATAAGCCCTAAATGCAGCGACACAAAGTGCTGCAAGTGAAAGCAATGCATAAACACTATGGATTAAACTAGTGCAGGATAAGATGACATGTTGAGAAATACAAAATTGGTTTTGAAAAAGAGACTTCCAAGGTAAGTCAGAGGCCAGAAAATGAACTGCTTTTGTAAATTTCCCACAATTCCACATAGCAAACGAGGTTACACATGAATGAAACCATGATGTATGATTTGGCTTCTAAAGCATTAAAAACCCTTTAAAACTATAGCTGCAGTGTTCACTCCCAAATGCTTTTGCGTTGTGTATTTATTTAGAGAAAGCTGAAACAGTTTGCCATTTATGTGTATTCAAAAGCTGCATATTTCCAGGACTATAAAGGAAACTTTCAAAAGAAATTACTTTCAGAACTCAAATGATGATATTTTAAAATGGATACAAAATGCATTAAAAATTAAATAGGTGTAAGAAAGAGAAAATCTCAGTTGTCATCTTTTTGTGACTTGATCATAGCAAGTGATTGTGATGTACACATAAAACTGGATAGCACAGATTTTTTTAATCATGTTTATTTCATTTTGTGTTATGCATTTGCCTGAACAGTTGCTTCCCAAAGTGTGAATTATCTTTTGTGTGAATGTTTTGGAACATTTAAAGTTAGAGGTCATATAAAATATAGCTGTTTATGACATTCTAAATTTGTGCATAAACTCTCACACAGATTTTGGGGTTGTGTACACATACAGGAAATCTTAATTTTATAGTTCTTGAAGGTAAGTATTTGCATTTATAATAACAGAAGGAGACCTAGAATGTTTCATTAAACGTCAAAACTATGTGAATAATACTTGGATATAGGGATTGGGTAGAATACCCTGAAGTATGGTGAGTTTTCAAGTTTTTTCAAACACCAACCGCTTTCCAAGCATGTACGATATGAAAGTCTAAGTTACATTTTGTAATGGTGGTGTTCAGGTTGTGTTCTTAAAAAGTAGCTCTAGAAAGTGTGGAAACTGTCATAGGAATAGCATTCCATTCATTTATAAGTCAGGCACACTGGAGGAATGAGATTTCTTGAAATGGCCACTCTCAAATAATGTCATTGTATTCAATTTTCTGACCTATAAGCAGAAAAATTAATCACAGAAGAGAATTTAAAAAAAAAAAATTAACTCAAAAGTGTTATTTTGCACAGATTGCTGTTTAATGTACCTTTAATGTTTTCAGCAAGTCCATTCTGTCAGGACTGCTGGCAAATAAACCTCCACAGCACCTGCTCAGCAAAGCCTTTGTACTGTCCTGGAAGCAGCGTGCTCTTGGTTGTTTTTTTCATGGCCTGCTGGGTGGAAGAGGCTGTGTAAGCCAGGGTTTCACAATGCTGAGCAGTGATAATTAGAGATGCCTGACTTTTTTAAGGGGAAGAGGTCATATTTTCTTGAGTTGGATAGAATGTGGACTTTGGACTAATATTTTCTGTGTTAGGTGCAGCCTGTCCATTCCTGATGCTGGCTTTTTCTCCGGCAGTGTTTTGCTTACCCTCTACAAGTCTGTACAGTCTTGTGAGGCAGAGGAGAAGTCTGGGAGCAACTCCCTGTCCTGGTGGGCAGATGTCAGCATATTGGTCAGTGAAAGAGGGAGTTGCTTGATTCAACCCAAACCTTTTTTCCTTTGTGCCACTAACCTCCCCAAAAGCTCCGTGCTCGCCCAGTCCTGCCAGGTCACTATGATCAGAAGTTAAAGGTTGCCATCTAATGGGGAACGTACATAATACAATCTTCATGGGGTTTTAGCAAATTATCTCTTCTTGTCCTTCTCCATGTACCTGTAAGTATTTTCTGTACAAGGCACTAGAGGAATGAGAACAATGTTTTATTCAGATTTTACCTGGGATGGTAAATGATACTTTGTCAGTAACAAGACGTTGCGACCCAATGAGAAAATCCAGTCATTCAGTGTAACCTCATTAAGTCTAATCTCTTAATGCTTTTTCTATGAATTCAGACATAGATGAGTGTTCCTTTGAACGGACCTGTGACCACACCTGCATCAACTACCCTGGAAGCTTTGAGTGTCTCTGCCACAAAGGCTACACCTTGTATGGGCTGACGCACTGTGGAGGTTTGGAAACCGAGTTTTGCTTACCTTTGTGTTTGTTTACTTTGTGAACTGTTTACAGAGCCACACATTCTTTTAGATTGAGGTTTTATAACTCAACATGGTAAAGATGTAACGTTAAAATAAACTTAAAATATCATGAGCTGGGCGTGACTAAAATTTCAGCATCTCAAATTTGCTGAAGCGTTCCCAAGAGAAAAACAGCAATGAAAACCAATGTCCCACCATTTTTTGATCAGTACTTCTACAGGAGTGAGGTTACTCACATCTGTTAGGAGGCTTCATATTATGGGAAACAAAGAGAATAGGGGAAAGATGTCAGTTTTTCAAAGTTTATGTATTTAGGCTCTGTCAGCATTTGTCCTTACCAGTCTGTGACATAAACTGCCTGTGAAATGAATAACAGAAGGCTGTGGTGGATCTTCCTCCCATCTTCTGGGGAGCTACTTTCAACCTTTTTGGTATGACTGGAAAGAATTGGTGCTGTAATGTTTCATTATCTAGGAGGGGGATATTTTTGAAGTGCAGTATTACCCCAGTGACCAAATTAGAGGTTGAACTGATGCAGCAGAAACAGATGCTGGCCCCTCACTTCTGAGGGCTGAGTTCACCTGATTTTGTAATGTCAACATGAGACACTGTTAATGGTATCTCTGCATGGCTTCTTTTTTGGGAGAAAGGTGTAGGAGGTGTATGCTGGTCTCTCTTTTATAGAGAAGTATCACATGAATTCATGGTAAGAGTAGAGGCAGGTAGGAAGAGAAATATGAGTCCATCTAAGGAAGCAATTTGGGAACAGACTCCACTTGAGAGCAGTTGTGAAAGGAAATTCAGAGTCCAAAAGTTTTTGGGACCTGTCTTATGCGAGGTATGGAGAGACTGATCTTCAGTTTCACTGTTAATTCCTTAATGACTTAATGAACTAATTTAGAGAAAGCCTCAAAGTTTGGGGTTCTGCCTCAGACTTTAAATAACCTTAAGGCTCAGCTGAGTTTCAGTCTTTTCAGTAACAATGAGGAAGGACCAAAACTCTTAACTGGAAATACTCAGTGCTGAACTTTGAGCAAAAACATAACCAGATCCAAACCTCCTGCTTTTTTCCATTATGAGCAGATACAAAATCACAACTCTGAATCCAGACTTGTCCAGGCCCCAAGTTAGGCCTGTCATTAGTTTTAGTCCTTGCATGCTTGATTTTGAGCACAGTGAGCCAGAGCATTAGCAATTCTGTGTATCTCCTGTTGATTCGGTGTCATTTCAGCTCATTAAATAAATAAACGTCCTTTTAGTGGTGGGAGGAGAGGAGAGGAGATGAGAGATTGACCTTGTTGGCATGAGTATATGAATGCTGAATGCCTGGACTAAAAAGGATACACATCATACTGGCTAAATACTTTTGTAATGTACCAGAAGTTGAGAGATTTTCTGTGGAATATCAATGATAACATATATGATAATTGCTTTGCCTTCTTGCAAGCTTTATCTTTTATTTTTATTCAAGGAGTAGAAGTCTAAACTCCACTTCATCTGCTAAGTTTCTACCGAATGCATCATTTCCTCCTTCACCTGAATATCTAAAAGAAAACTCTGGGAATCACTGTGGAGAATTTATCTCCTTGTTTTGCAGAAGTGATGTAATCTCACAGAGGTTTATGCTTTTGATATTTTTCTATGTAATGCATTATTGTCCAGATGCTGCAGAGACTTTTGAGCATGTTTTGTGTCTTGTGAGTACTTGCAAGAATTTCAGTGTAGCTAGTCCTGGCAAGTAAACTGTACCAAATGCATAAATCCTTGGGAGAGTAGGAGCTGGACAGTTTAAGGACAAATACATGCAATATGCACTAAAGTTGTTTGGCACTGTCTGTCTTTAGACATTTTTATAGACTCAGATGTAAAAGGTACAGTAGAAATAGATTTCCTTGTGCAAATCATATCTTCGTGCATAGTACAAGTGTGTACACATGGTTAAGACTTCACAACTTTAAATATGTTTTCAGATATTGATGAATGTAGCATCAGCAATGGTAGCTGTGACTTTGGGTGTCTTAATACCATGGGGAGCTATGAGTGTGTCTGCCCACCTGGAAAGAAACTGCACTGGAATAAAAAGGACTGTGTTGGTAAGTGTGGAAGGGAGACTCAGAAGTGACTGTGATGAGGCTCCTCTTCTCCAGGAGGGTGGAAAAGTCCATGGTTTTGTTTGAGAGAGGCTGCATTTTCACAATCTAGATCCCCAAATTCATGTTATAAACTCAGATAACACCTGATCCTGTGGAGCTCCATGGGCTAGGTACAATTGCAGGTCGATTAGCAAACGAGCAGTATGTTGGATTTTATTTCTGTGGAATGTTTTTTTTTTAAGTTTATGAGTCCATTCACAAAAATCTAAGTATTATTATTATCATCTTACATATTTTATACTTTTGTCCTTACTTTGCCCTTTTCCCATCTCTGTAAAGTCAGCTATAACTCTATTTACCTCTAACATTAATTCAGAATATTCAAAATATTTAACTGTTTACAGGTAAGACATGGTATTCATGGTATAATTGGGGTATTCACAGAACCATATCCCAATTTTTCAAGTTATCTCTAAAGGTATCCTGCTTGATATAAAGTACTGATACTGGCTGTGTCAAAAGTATTAATCACAAAGGGCACAAATCCTGAGACCAGAAAACTTCTGGCACTTGCTGCTAGTGCCACTTTGTGGCAGACCTGAATTTCTGTATCCTTTAAATAGATGACTACTTTTCTGGAGTCTTATTTGAAGCACAGCAAATCTTGGTCATGGCTACAGCCAAAGTATTTTCTGTGAGATTTTAATGCTGGTTTTTCATTTTTAATGAGAATGGCATACCTGGGGTTTTTCATGGCCAAATTTTTTAACCACAAATAACTTCCCATAGGCACATTTGGGGATGATGCCTAAAACCTAATGGGGAACAAGACAGAACAAGAAAAAGGGGGATCTCGCTTCAGGGAGTCTCTGCACATAGCGAGAGAAAGCACTTCTTAATCTGGAGTAGAGAGCACTGCACTGGCCTCATGTGATCACACAATTGTGGCATTTTTTACATGGATATAGCAGTGTGGAAAGCACTTTATAACCAAGGTGGGGTGGGGGGTGAGAGCCTCAAGCTGAATTCCAGCCTTTGCTATTATGTTTTTCCTAACCACAGTTAATGTGCTTCACTTTCATGCTTACCTGTCTGATTATTACCTTCCCTGCTATGTAGAGAACTAAGCATTATTACAGCAAGAAACAGCTCACTGTGGTTTTTAGTTATCCACTAGGTCTCCCTTGCCATATACCAGTTATTCCCCTGGAAAGGATTTTGTAAGTTAACAGCTGAGACTAAAATTTTTGGAGGTCTGGCATAAAGTTAGACTACTTGTGCGATATTCCCTCTCAACCTACTAAGAATGCTGTTCCCATGGTAAGAGGCTGTATTGAAAATATTTTACTGGTTGTAAATTTCTCCTCATTATTTAAAATGCTCAGCTGGAAGATGGAAATAGAACGCCCTTGTCTGTTGATACACAACTCTAGTATTTGATAACTTCAGTGAGGCTTAAAATGAGTGTCATCTCCCTGCTGATCACCTGCCTTTATTACCAACATTTTTGAGAGGAAACTGTATTCTAAATTGTTACAAAAGCACAATAAAAAGCAGAGGAATTATATGTAGTGATCCTGAATGCCATGTCATTTGGAGACATTTGCGGTAACAAAACCCTCTTTTACTGAGCAATGGCACTTGGTGCTTTGTTGCCTCCTCAGTGCAAGGAAATAGTTCCTTTAAAGACATCACCAGAGCAACATAGAAGACTTAGGAGGGAGATAAGTGGAGGATGATTATTCCCATGTTTGAGATGTGAACATCAGGCATGTTTATGGGACTTGTATATATTTATATTTAATGACCAGCGAGGCCAGGAATACAAACCAGCTGGAGGCTGCTGGGACCCTTCCTCTGCACTCAAACCAAGTCAGGCAACACTCATTCCAGCTACTGCATTGGAACTGCTTGGTTTCATGCTAGATTTACTGGGTTTTTCCCAAGCCCTGGTGGACCCAAACCAGTCTAGCTGCTACAGCTCTGGTGTCAGAAGCAACCCCTACCTCGGTGTAGTGTGCTGGTGAGCTGACAGGTAGGAAAAATGACATTTGCAGTACCCCAGTCAGCAGTGAGAAAAACAAACGTCAGCCAAACCTATCTCATAAGGTGAGCAGGTTTGGAAGGAGTAGCAAGAAACAGTTGGAGAAAAATCATGTACCTGAAACAGCATTTCTATGGGGCTGAAGCAAGAACTGCCCTACAGCCACCTGGCTGAGATTTAAGCAGCTGCTGCAGGGTGAAATAGCTGCTTGCAGAGGTGCCCAGCTGCCCTTGGTCAGCAGTCAGTGCAGAGGAGAGCCCTCTGGGGAAGGGAGGGAAGCAATGAGGCCTCCTCCCTATAGGAAGTGATGGCATGTGCCAGCAGCAGTCAAGAATGAACCTTGTAATTTGTGGGGGAAAAGATATACTTAAGTAATATTTCAGTCCAAAAGGATGGGAAATTAAAATAAATGCAGATTTATGATTATCAGTCATACAGTCATCTCAGGATGAAGCACAGAGACTGCTCCAACAATTAACAACAACTTCATGTGCTTTCTGCTATAACACAAGCACTCCCTTACCCAAGTACAGAGTCACTCGTGAGACCTGCAGGGTGCTCTGTCTTCATCCTGCCATGAAGCCAAGAGGAGAAGCTGGATTTGTCCTTCACATGAGCTGCAGTGTGCCTCATGCTGTAGGCACTGATGAGAAATGGCTCTGTGATCTCTGTGTGTGTCACAGGGTCCCTTCTGGCATTGTTTGGGGCATTTCAGCAGTGTCTGAAAGGACCAGCAGGACTATTCATCTCCATCCCAGCATCTCCTGCCTCACCTCTGCCTGGCTGGGAAGTTTTCTAGCTCCAGAAGCTAGAGCATGGAGCTAAAGTTAAAAAGTCTGTGAGTTAGAGAATTAAAAAATACAGTTTTAGTGGTCATCTAAATAAACAGATCACTGTGCACAGTGTGTAGTTGGTCTATTAAATCAGAGAGCTGTGCCTCCAAAAAGGGGAAAGGACATCTCAGCTCATTAGTGTAACCTGTTGCTTCTGAGATCAAGATGTGCACACAGAATTGTGCTCACAGAGACACCTGCCTATCCAGATCCCAAAGTGGAGGATAGGAGGGAAGGAGTGATCTAGAGTTTAGATCTAAAAATGTGAAGGAGTTTCATTTTCAAGTACAAGCTCAACATCCAAATCCAGACTCTCTCCCTTAATATGTTCTTATTTCAGAAATACCTGTATCTGTCATTGTGGTTTTGCCACTTCCTGCCTTTTCTCACCGTTGTATCCAAGTGTGCACACAAGGTTCTGGGTTGGGCAGGGTCCAGTTGTTTTACATTTCTCTATTTTTTTTTCTCAGAGATGGTGAAATGTCTCCCAAATGCCAAACCAGCTCCCAAGGCTCAGCTGGTGTGCAGTAAGACAGGAGGCATAGAGAGCTGCTTCCTGTCATGCCCATCCAATACTCTTTTTGTTCCAGGTTTGTACAAAGTATTTGTCCTCTTATGTCTAGGGTGTGACTTGATGATTTTTCTCTGTTAGTGTATTCATGATTCTTGCATTCATTTTTTGTTATGTACAACAGTAAATGAGCAAAACCTCATTAGAAGTGAAATCAGGAAGAGCTGATTGTCAGCTACACATGAGAAGTTTGGTCCTTCATTGTTTTATTTGAGGTATCAGTTGCGAGGGTGGGAAAATCCTAACAAGCAGCTTGGATGAAAAAGTAACAGGAATTCACTGAAATCAGCTGTTCATTTTTGCCCTCCCTTTTGTCACAGCAATTCAATGTATAACAATTTTTTTCTGCACCATCCTGGTTAAGGTGGATGTGTCTCTCAGTCCAGCTGAGTATTATTTGTAAAAATTTGGGCATTTCATTCCCCTCTCAGCTTTTTTTTTTTACCATTTGCTACTGGTAGCTTTCATCTTCACAGTTTAGCAGGAAAGGAGGGGGGGATTGCTACTGCTTTTTCATAGATGTTCTGGCACAGGATTATTTTTGAGTGTCTACTTTTCACGTTTAGTCCTGGCATTACATGCAGTTGAGCTATTCACACTTTATTTTCAGTTTAGCAGAGGTTACTGGAACTGTGCACTTCTCTAATCTGTAAGCACCAGGACACCGTTTTATCTCTGCAATATGCAAACACCGTTATGGTTCTGAGTACACCTTTTTTGTTTCCGCCAATAAATTCTGTCGGAGCCTGAAACTAAAATTATTATGAAAGTACATGGTTTATTTTTTAAATTATAGGGATGATCAAAGCAGAAGGACTTTGCCATGGACAAACACAAACTGTTTTTTACATGTGCACAGCTTGTGCCAGATCACTTACAAAATGTATCATTTCAGTGCTGGAAGAAACAAAACTTGTAGTCAACACCACAAAGTGTTGAAGCATTTGGCAAAGTATTTCAGCCATGTAAAATCCGAGTTCAGCACTTCAACTGTCTCTTTGTTCAGCAGCATTAAGGGGTGTTCTGTGAGGCTGTTGCCCGTGTGCTGACTGTGTTCTGTCCCGCAGACTCGGAGAACAGCTACACGCTGAGCTGCGGCGTCCCCGTGCAGCACGGCAAGGCGCAGCCGAGGCGCAACGCCACCCTGCCCAGCTGCTCAGGTGGGTGCTGCCCTGGCCCTGGGCCCGGGGAGGGAGGGCATGGGGATTGCAGGGGATTGCAGGTCATCAGACTCCTTAGTTAGGTAATTTTGCAGTAATCACACATGGGCATGGACTCCACACACAAGATGGAGATGCAAAGTCGTTTATGGCGCGGCCAGAATTCCCCTAAATACCAGCACACAACAGGATATAACATCATGTAAACAGGAAAGATGTTCACCACAGTGTCCCCCAATCACCTGGGGTAGTGCACAGACATTGCCTATTATGGTAACAGGTAAACAATCCCCTGTAAGGTCACAAACTACAACCATCCCCTCTCACAGGTCCAGCCCTGTCCACAAGCCACAATCCTCTCTCCGCCCATCCCTGGACACAGCCCCAGGGTCACCTCCGGGCCCAGGAAAGAGGCTCTCTCTCCGGCCTTCAGGGCCTATCTCTCTATCACCATATAGTGTAACCCAACAAGGTAAGGCAAGGGTTAAGGTGTTGCCCAATAACAGAAGGAAAAACCTTGCAGCAGAGTTAAAGTGGTAAGATTAAAAAGCAGTTCTTCAATGAATGCTTTCAGGTGCACTAAATACGGCATCGTGTGTGTGTGATACAGGATTTCTGTAATTCTATAAGGTTAATTAATTATATCTGGCTGGCACATCCAGTAGGAAACCAGTTACCCCAGTAACCCAGCCCTGGGTCAGCCCCCTTGGAGCTTCTTTGCCCTATTCTCTTATGTCTCTGAAGTTCTGCTGGAAAATAAGATGTCCTTGTCAGGAATTCTCTTCTTCAGAGTAAGGCTAAACAGAATTCCAAGTAGGCGTTAGCAGGGGTAGCTTATTGTTCTATAAGAGAAAGCGTAGGAAAAATACCAGGAGCTCTATTAACCATGTGTTAACCATGTACAAAGCTATAGATATATTGAAAATGTATAAAAAGCAAAAATCTTTAGGCATCAAAGGTAGGCAGTGTTTCCTCATGCACACAACTCCTTTTCTGCAGCCTCTCCTTGAGGGTGGGGTGTGTGGAGCTGCAGTGTTGTGGTGATTGGTCAGTGTGGGAGTGCTGCAGGTTTGAGATATTTTCAGTAAGGACAAATATTAGAATTGCTTTCCATAATCTAACAAGGCAATAGCGAGTATATCAAAATGGGACTTTTTCCCAGGCTTGGGAATGAGCCAGAGGGATCCAGCAGTAGCACAAGGGTGGGTCACAGCCCTCACCTGCAAAGCCCTTCCACAGACTCTTCTACTGCAAGGATTAAAGGTTGTCTTCCCATAAAAAGGTTATGAGACATCTGTGAGAAAATACTGCATTTCATTCATCTTTTTCTCGAAAATGGCTGGACTGCTTTTGCAGAGACATTTAAAATGGTTAGGAAAGTTGATAGCATAAAAAAAACCCCAAACTCGAAGCCTGGCAAAATTAGAAGCAGCTGAAACAACATTCAGCAGTAGGAAGTGTCAGCCCACCTTACACATACCTGCTGTACTTCCCTCCAATTTGCCAGTTCTCCAACCATGTATTTCTTATATATTTGAGATATGCTAGGAGGTGCAGTGCTGTGGAGTGACACAGCATGGCAGCAGGTGTGTCTGCTTGTGGCAGAGGGACAGGCCACCTCTATAGTCCTGGTTCAGCAAAGCCCAACCAAGGAAAGAGGGACCACGCTGTGGCATCACCTGGGACCACCCTCCACCTTCTGCACGGCCAGTGGGCAGCCCACAGCAGCTGGCAGGTGACAGCCAGGCCAGCCTTTTCCTCCAGGGACTTTGTGAGGAAATCAGTTAGCAGCTCCATTTTCTACACATTTCATGGCTGTATAACAGCCTTTAAAATGACTGTGAAACCTGTCTTGGGTTTAAAGGTGAGGGATAAAGCTTGCAAGCCATAGACTGCAGTAAAGGGAGTTCCTTTGGATGGTTTTCAATCGCCAACAGCGTAGCTCCACTAAATTCATCTTACTGGCCCTAGCAAGAGCAGAACTACTGTTACTTTTCCCTGGTCTTAAAATTAAGAGCCAGACATGGTTAAGGGAAAAATGGGATTTTACCTTGGTATTTATTTAAGGATCCTTAAGGCGCACCACTTCGCTGAGGTGGAATGCGCCAAAATGCACCCACATAATAGATCACGTATACAATTTATAGGCCTTGCAAATCAGCATATCTATCAAAGACTCCCCAGTGAGAGGCTTGAATTATCCCCCCATCCCAAGGAACTCTCCCTGGATGGGCCTATCTTAGTTTCCAGGATGTGTTTTAGAAAGGACCTTGGCTTCTCAGGATAGTGTAGGGCTTTCTGGCCTCCAGCCCCAAGGCCTTCAGGATGTTTGGTCTCTTGGCTTAGTGGAATATTACGACTATGCTAAATTATCAGGCTTAAGGAATTACAGGTATGCATGCTAAAAGCACTGAGGATACATAAAAGCTATATAAAAGGGTATATAAAAGAAAAGGCAAGAAATCATAATGGCATCACTACAAGTAGCATGGGAAGTCACAGACAGAAAAAAAAAGGTAGGAATTAATCTTCTTCATCATAAAAGACAAATTCACCCAAAATCTGACAAGATGTGCAGAACAAGCGTAGTACTAGCACATTCACTGATCTGTGTGGGCTCAAGGATAGGTATTCACATGAAAAAATGAACTTGTGGGAATGGACCCCCTTGTATAAGCTGTGTAATTCTTGGGCTGCCTCTTTTCTATGTCACAAGAAAGCTTTTGAGTCTGTTTTTAAAAATAGTTTCAGATCTCATTTAATTTCTGTTGCAATGGTAGATTTTTTACTTTCCATCAACAGATTCCCTAGCCCCTCCAATCAAGCAGAAAGCTCGTTTTAAAATCAAAGATGCCAAATGCCATTTACGGCCTCGCAGCAAAGAAAAAACAAAAGATTCTGGGAAGCAGGCTGTTTCAGGTAGGTGGTTTCTTCCAGCATGTAAACAGCACTTTAATTCTTTTTTTGTTTGTTTGCTTGTTCATTTGCATGCTTTGTTTTCACACTACAGACAGGAAAAGAAGTAATAGTTTTCATATTTGGTCTGAATTTAAGTTCGGGCCAAGGTTCCCACTCTGGCTGAACAGTGCCTTGGGTTTGGACCTTGGGTGCTGAAAATCTCACCAGTTGCTTTGAAAAATCTTTGTTCACGAGTACATGAGTCGGGAATTAAGCTGATCCTTTTTCTGGCCTTGATAATGGCAGAAATACCCGGAGACAAAAAGATAGGACTAATGCAAAGTTATGTGAAACAGTGTCATTTTGGTTTGGTTTGGTTTGGTTTTCCCAAATGAGGTTTTTAAAAGAACACAAAAGCTATTATTTGTTTGGTTTATGCTGGATTAGTAACCTATTGTAGCACCAAAGAAAACCCCTAAGAAGGAAGGTTATTACGAACATCTGATGTTATGCAGCCTTAGATCTTTTGTTGTGAAAGAGTGAGTAGTAATGATGTTAGAAAAAAATATTAGTAAGATTTAGATGTAATTAACAAAAATGTGGTATTAAAAAATATGTATTGCTGCTTAAAGCAACTTGGCATCTTACACCAAACACCTACTGGTGATACATTCTCTGTTGTGAATTTGTCTTACCATCACTTTCACTAGTGAGTGAGAAGTCTTATATTAGCCCTGAACATAGAAGAGTAAAAATAGCTATTTTTAAAAAAAGTGAATGGTTTAAAAAATTAGACTCATATTTCATCTTTACCCTGCAATCTACACATTTATGTCTCCAATTTCACAAGTGTTGATTTGAGTCTTAGTCATCAAGATGCTTACCCTGTGAATAAGATGTGATTATCAGACTCGTTTTTAAAGTCATAGAAGTTGAATTTAATTTTTCGGTCCATACAATCACTATGGGAATGTATTTCTTGGATGCATTTCCTTGTCCTTTGCTTGCTTTGCTTTGTGTTTGTTATGTCATCTGAACCTCTGAGTCTAACAGTAAGGTTGTATCATACAACCACACCCTCGGAATGAAATCCTTCTGGTGGCTTGAGTGCCACAAATTTCTCCCTGACCTGGAAGGTCCATCACCTGTGGCAAACTATGATTCCTGATCAGATAAACCTTCCAATACATTTTGATAACCTCACAATCAAATCCTTTTAAAGTCTTTGCTATCTGATGATCATCACTTCTGAAAGGGATGGAATACCTGCTGAGAATTTTTAGAGGCCCAGGCCTGACATTCTCATAGATTTATGAAATTGACTCTCTTGCTTTGTTTAGCCATCAAATGTCTGTTTATAGTATTTGCTGACTTTAAATAATTTCTGTAAAGAGCTTTCTAATCCTTATGCAGAAAAGGGCCGGGCAGTTTTAGGCACTGGAGGTAGCACTGTGCAGCTGGGCATCACCAGACTGTGCTTTCACCTTCTGCATTCACTGGCAAAATGAGCAAACCCAGCACTGCCAGAGAAGGAGGTGTCTCACAACACCCAGGAAATGCCATGAAGCCTGTCACTGCATTGATGATAACCCAGTGAGATATCACTTGTTAGCCTGTCACTTGCTACTTTGCTACTTGATTTCTTTTCTGTGTTGCTCCTCTCATGCAAAGGAGGTCAGTTCCCCTGCACAGACAACTGCCAGGTGACCTTTGTGAATCTCAAGTGCGATTCCTCCAAGAAAAAACGCCGAGGCCGCAAGTCACCATCAAAAGAAGTGTCCCATATCACTGCAGAGTTTGAAGTGGAGATGAAGTCTGAAGAAGTCTCAGGTTTGTGAAAGATTGGTCTGTGGAGAGAAATCAGAATTTCGTTCCTCAGTATGTTGTTAAAATCTCTTTGATGCTATTTCATCAAGCTGCCATGAACACCTTTTAGCACAAGCCTCATTCAACAGCCTTTCCAAACCCAAAGTTTCAGAGATTAAATTGAAAAGAACCAGGGATGAAATTAAGCCAAAGGAACAAAGATTGAACCTGCATCAAAATTCCTTCAAGGCCTTGAGTTAAGTCACGTGCTTTAATTCAGTCTGATTTCTTTAAACAGCAGAAGTGCTAATTGATGTACAGGGAACATAAGGATTAGGTAGAAGTTCTGCAAAAATGATGATAAAAATATCCTCCAAAATGCAAGTTGCTGAATATTCAGTCTGTGAATCAGACAGTTTTATCACACAGTTGATAAATTCATGTTTTCTTCAGGAAATAAAACTTCAGGAATAAAACCAATTGCTTTAAGTTATTAATGAGATAGAATGTTATAACTTCCAGCCAAAGAAAATGTGGACTGAATCCTATAAAGATGTCAGTCCTCAAAGACAGATTTCTTAACCTTGAGGGGCACCTCAGTAGCCAAGTGATTCAAACAGTAGTTGTGCCTGAAAGCACCTTTCTTTCTGCCACCGACACGCAGGTGTTTTGGTCAGGGAAGTGGCAGGAGTTCCTAAGCAACTGAGAAAAGCATAGGCAGAGAAAATTCAGGAACATTAATGGTGGCAGACTGAACACATGCCTGGGAGAACACATTGGGATTGATGCTTTCTGCAGCACTCAGCATGCAGTTGTAGGCCATGGAACTGTTCCATGGACCTCAGGATACTGTCCCGTCCCTTTGAAAGGCCTGAACTTCAATACAGTGAGCTGCTGCTTCAATTTATATGGACAAGACAGTGAATCAAACAGAGGTGTCATAGTGCAATGCAGGCTAAGCTTTTTGTTAAGCACCTCTTTTAAACATGAATCTCAATTGCTTCTAGTTTTGTTATCATTTCCCATCTAGACACCTGTAACATTGACTGTGTTCGGAAAAGGATGGAGCAGAAGCTGCAAACTGCAATCAAAACATTGAGGAAATCTATTAATAAACAGCAATTTTACATTCAGTTTTCTGGGACAGAATATGAAGTGGCTCAGAAGCCAGCTAAAGCTACTGAAGGGCATGAAGCGTGCAGTACAGGGCAAGTACTGCAGGATGGAAAATGTGGTAAGTCCAAACAGCTCGAATATTCGGTCATATCCCCCAAAACAAGCAGTCCAAAATTACCTTTTCCATGGTGAACCAGGGAGGAAATCCCTGAGATAATGAATTAGAATTTAATGATCAATATTACTCAGATTATATGCATGGACCATGGTTCATAAGCCTCTGAAGGGAATTTATTAGATGGTTGCAGGAAAACAAAAGCATAAATATGGATATATTCCCATGCTGTCAGGTGATAGGTATCAAAACCTGCCAAAAGACAATGTTGGCAATTAGTTCCCAGTTGCTCCCATCTTATCAAAATATAATTACAATTCTGTAAAACAATAATATGATGTTTGCCTGGTTGCTATGTATTTACTTTTATATCACCACTCTCACTCTCCTCACCACCAAATAATCCATGATCCATGGATATGCTATATTTAATGCTCAAGAGGTCCAGTTAAAAAAAAAAATAGAAATCTATTTTATGTAAAATACCTAATTTCTGTAAGCCATTTCCCATGTTATCAGGCTCTAGTGCTTTGCTGGGGACAGTGTGCTAGTGCAAACTTAATAATGGCACTTCTCAGCAGTGCAAGCTTTCTAATCACTTATTCAAAAATCATCATATCTATTTCTCCAGCTTTTTAGACACCAGGTGATTTCCAAGCCAAAACAAGTCAGATATGATAGGTGCTTCCAATGAGTGGGTTCAGAGGTAGTTATCATCATATGGGAACAGCGATTTATAAACTGTATTTGAAAGACTGTTGCTACTAGTTTCTAGAAACTCAGACATTTTAACCACCCCTATCCAGCAGAGGAAAATGTGTAATGCAGTTACATGCCCTGCTGCAGCAAGAAAAGCTCATGCATTCATATCTGTATTTAAGATGCTGTACAGTTGGGGTATCTGAGTGGCAAGAGACAGAAATCATTACAGGGGATACATTGCCCGTGGAGAAATCTCTCAAACTGGTCTCAGGAGACAGACTTTTTGTAGTCATCTGCCATAAATCCAGCTTTTAACTGCACCTGGTATAAACTAAAAGTTCATGTTTCCCACACTTTGTGTAGCACTGCTTTAATAATGGCAAGATACTGTTTTAAGACTGCACCCTGTTTTATTAACAGCACACATGTGATAAACACCTGAGTGCATTACAAAGCCATCTAATAGTTTAAACAATAGAAGCAGGACCTCACTCTGATATAAATTGACCTAGACCACAGTGGAGATGGGTCTGTTTACATCAGCTGAGGAACCTGGACTAACATGTGCAAAACACGTGCCATCATAATCCGGGGACCAAAGACATCCATCTTCTCTAAATGTTTGATATTAGGGCAAATAACGTGATCAAAATGAACATCCTTATGTAGCCTCCCCTTCTCTCTCCTCAGTTACCTGCAGCACGGGCACCTTTTATAGCGGAGAGCACAGCCAGTGCGTTCCGTGCTCGCCAGGAACGTACCAGGACACAGAAGGACAGCTCACCTGCGAGCCTTGCCCCAGTAACGATGGCCAGGGAGTAGCGGGCGCCCGGAACGTGTCCGAGTGTGGAGGCAAGTTGAGCTTGATTCTAAAAGCTTTAGGTGTTGCCACACACCCTGTGAGGCAGGGAGGCTCAAAGAGGAGAGAGCCTGCCACACTTGTGTCTCGTAAAGGCAACAGAAGAAATCTCTGTGCGCTTATGAGCAATGGATGATGTTTGGCTGGGCCACCCACTCCCATTGCTGACGAGAAGATGGGCTCTGCTACAGCAGTGTGAGTTGTGGTATGGAAATGAGCAAGCCAAGCAAAGCACTCTGTGCTTCAAGTCAGGTATGGAAACACCTTGACTTGTTAGGACTCATCAGTATATTGTGAGCAGAAGGGTTGGATTACTTTGGACTGGTATTGGTGAGTCTAATAATGAAGCTGCTCATTTACTGTTTTGCATGAGATGCAGCTTACCTGCTCTAATTAGCAGCAATTATAAATTTGAGATAGTTATGCTGCAGGGATCTGTAACCCAGACTCAGAGCTAATGACTGCAACTTTGAGTGCTACTTGAATGCACTGTAGCTTTTGGCAAGTGATGTAGCATCTCTGATTGAACTTCATGATTTATAAACTAAATTATAATGATGATAATACCTGGTGGTTCTACTGTAACTCAGTCAGTCTAAGTTTTTAAGACACAACTGTTAATTATTTTCTTTGCCTCATTTCATTACAGATTATCAAAATCTAGTTTATAGCAGATGCCTTACCTGACTTTGAAATAAATCTGTCCTATCTGCTACACAAATTCTAACTTGAAAACTCATCCATGTAATTTACATTAATGCTGTCTTCAAGGATATCTAAAGTGAACACATGGCAAATGTCACTTGAGAAACTGCTACTTTTTACCATCTACTGAATAAAAAACAACTGTAGTGTCTCCAGTCCAAACATATGATAGATTTTGCTGATTTGCTGTATGAAGGAACTATCAGAGGAAAAATTTGAAACACCTGTGCATCTTTGCTGTGCTGATTTTTGTTTATCCAAAACACAGGAATAGCTTATCAAAACACAGTCTGAGTTTATAAAGATTGACTATTGCATACTGACAAAAGCAGCATAGCAACTAGAGGAAAAAGACTTTTGTTTCAAGGCTTACATTGGAATCATTGTTCTGTACAACAACAAAAAGAAACCCTTCTGATTATTTTTGCAGGGTGGATTTATCTCCCAATGTTTACTGTCAGATCACAACAGTCTGTTTTTCTGCTCAGCTCTCCCCCTTCCCTCTGGAAGTGGCAAGAGAGAATATGCTTTGGACTTCATAAATTTCCCTGTCAAAGATTTTATCAAAATTTGTGTCAGCACATGTGATGAAACAGTGTATTTTTGATAACCAGACTTTGTTAGAAATGTACCCACTGCCAGTAATCAATAGTATTTCTGCATCCTATCTTCCAGAGCAGAAATGCCTGTGCAGTAATCAATAAACTTTTACTGAAATCCTCACTCCTGAAGGTGAGGAATGTACATTCCACAAGTATGTCAGAGATTTTAAGTGCCTGTTGTGCAGAAATCACTTGTAGCTGCAAGTGAATTCCATGCTGCTGTGGGTTGCCCCTGCCTGGATGCCAGGCACCCACCAAGGCTGATCCATCACTGCCCTCCTCAGCTGGAGAGGGGAGAGATGGGATAACAAAGGTTCATGACTTGAGGGCAGGGAGAGACCACTCACCAAATATCAAACAGACTCGAATTGGGAAAATCCAGTGAATTCATTACTAATCAAAATCAGATTAATCAGGATAAGGAGAAATAAAATATCTCTGAAAGACACCTCTTCCACACTCCTTCCTCTTTCCCAGCTCTACCTCCCCCCCTCAGTAGTGCAGGGAGACAGGAAGAGGGTTATGGTCAGTTCATCACACTGGTGTTGTTCCTGCTGCTGCTCCAGCGTGGGGTCCCTCCCACAGGAGACTTCATTAACTTCTTCCATGTGACTCCATCTCATGGGCAAGAGTTCTCCAATATGAGTCACTTCTCCACAGGTTCAGTCCTTCAGGCACAACTTGCTCCAGCATGGGTCCCCCACAAGGGTCACAAATCCTATCAGGAAACCTGTTCTGGTCTGGGTTCCAGTAACTAATTGGACCAGGCCAAGTAGATCAGTTTTGCTTCTAAAAACCAGAGCAAGATTGTCTTCAAATTAGTAACATCATAACATTTCTCTGAGGTCTGTGTCACAACAGCCAGTTTGTACAGTCATATTCCAGCCAGCTGCGATGGAAGCACAAGTAAATCCTGAAGATCATGGCCCCACAGGTGTCCACAGGAGTTTGGCTTTTGTGGGGACAGAACTTAAACTTGGCTTTCACTCAGGAGCTCTAGTTCGTCCTAAGTACCAAAGTTCCTTGTTCATGCCTAGCACCCAAGATACTGAATGCCCCAAACATTCCCCAGCAAGTGTCAGGGCTCTTATGAGACTGCAACCGTACCTAGAGCTCTCAAAACTTTCTTGTTCTCAAGCCAGTTGTTTCTGTCTGCTGTTCAGTTCTCAGGAAAGCTAAATTACAAAGTACTGGGACTAGGGAGCCTCAGGGAATGTGTAGCATCTCACAGCGCTTGTGTCCCAGTCTGGAGTGGTGTGAAGATACACATTCATGCCATAATCCTGAAAAACCTGACATCCTGGTTCTCAGGTTGTCACAGAGTAAAGTGCTCAAGCTAGGATGAACCAAGCCAAACAAATGCCTATCAGAAACTGCCTGGAGAGTGAGTTTGGAAATTTCTGTCAGTAGATTCATTCACAAAACAATTTGCTTTACACAAATCACCATTTCCTGGCAGAGAAGCATCTGACAAGCACTAGTTTTTACAACTACGTGGAAAGCTGCTGGTGTTAGGTATTTTCATAGGCAAGGTGCTGGACTGATACCACCCCATCCATAAACACCATGATCCACTGTCCATATCTCTAAAATGGAGATAAAAAAACTCACTTCATAGGCATGGTGCAGTTTCATCTCTTCCTATAAAGTGCTTTGAAATACTGAGATGAAAGCCTTGGTGAAAGTACTAAGTATTCTAATGAAATCTTAATAGACCCCTTTAAAAAAAAAAAATTGAAAAATAAAACATAATCCAGACAGAAACATAGTTGCCAAAAAGCATATTATGAAACTGGTTCTATTTACTGGTGGTGGTTTTAGGAAGAAGATACAGAAACAATACAAAAATTGCAGGTAAGATTGGAATTTGATCTGCAGCTGTCTTGATGTCACATGTTCAAGTGAAAGAAAGCCTTGCTCACTACTACTGGGTTTTACACTTCATCCAGAAAAGTCAACACACTAATACAGATGGTCATTTTCCATTTCTAGGGCAGTGTTCTCCTGGGCACTACTCTTCAGATGGTTTTAAACCTTGTACAGTCTGTCCTCTTGGTACATATCAGCCTGAACCAGGAAGGACCCTCTGCTTTCCCTGTGGCGGTGGGCTCGTGACCAAATACGAAGGTGCTGTTTCCTTTCAAGACTGTGAAACCAAAGGTGAATTCAAAATTTTTCCACAATTCATCCTCCTAATTCTTGGCCTTTGGTTTATCATCGGTGCCAAGGGGCTCTTGAAGGCTCCAAAACAAACGTTGTCACTGTATGGGCATGTGATTAAATGAAATGGTCAAGAAATCTGTAAATTGGGGGTGGTCTCCTGAGGTTGTGCAGACTGAACAGGATTTATGGTTTTCTTTGGAGTTTACCACAGGCAGGTACGGGGTCAGCACTGCAACTGGTAAGGGAATCAGCCCCACTGTGTGGCAATAAATAACACAAACTTGGATTAGACAATGCTTTAGCTTTCTTGTCCTGTGTATTTTTATTTACTGTATCAAAAAAACTAAACACTACAGAAGTTATACAAAGCTAAGGATTGATTACTCATGGGCTAGGCAGAAACTGTAAGTGTACAACGCGTTCTGTATTCCATAATGTCAACTTCCAGTGCCAGTGCTGAAGAAGGAATCTGCCCAAATGCATTTTGGTTTAGTTACTGGGATGGCATGCTAGCCCTGGCAAACAGACTCTAATGGAAACCTCTCTCCTGCTACTGTGAAAGTAATTTTTCTTGTTGAGGTGGATTTACATCCACTTCCATTTTTTACAATTATATTCAATACAGTGAGAGATATGTATCACACATTTCTAGGTCATAAGGGTTTAGCTGTAGTCATGGGGTTTTAGTTGGAAGATCCTTTATACTGGGAAATACAGGGAGCTGTTGTCTTTCCTGCCTTTTATGGCCTAATGTTGCAGACCAGGTATGTCCAGGGCAGAGGAAAGTTCTCTCTGCACTGGAGGTTGCTACTTTTTGAAAATAATAACGCCTCATACGTTGCAGTTCACTGTTCTCCTGGACACTACTACAACTCCACAACACACAGATGTATCCGCTGCCCTGTGGGAACATACCAGCCTGAGTTTGGCCAAAACTACTGCATCACCTGCCCTGGCAACACCAGTACAGATTTCGATGGCTCCACCAATGTCACACATTGCAAAAGTAAGTTACATTTGTATCAGTGACACAGAGCATGGCTTTGGATCTGAGCTGCAGCTCCAAAGTTCCATCTGGAACGTGGAAGGTTCCGGGCTGGACTTCAGTTCTGTATTTCCTAGTTAGCATATATCTACTGCCAGAGAGAATAGTAAAAGTTGGGAAAACAATGAGGAAAAAAAAGTTGAGAAAGTACCACTTGATGCGTATGAGTGTTTTAGCTTTAATAGGATTTCACAGAGCGTCAGCTACAAGTTAGAACTACAGAGCCTTTCGTTTCCCAGATCCTGTAGGTTGTGTAACAATGATGAATATTTCTCTGTGTCTCTGTAGAGCAAAATACCTTCTATCAGAGTAACTGCCATTTTAGAATAATTATAAAATATTAGAAGATATGGTCATGCATGCTGCAATTGCCAGGTAATCGCTTGTGACAGTGAGATCTTCTTGGAGGCTTTTTTGCAGTACTCAGCCTCCTATCTTAATTACCATTTTAAATATCCCCAGGGATTTCAGTGCAGTGTTATTTGATCTTTTGTGAATGACTGATTATTTTAGGCAAGCTTTTTTTTTTCATCTCTACCATGCTGATTTAAGAGAATGTTTCTATAATAATCAAGCAATGTCATCCGACTAACTACTGATGTGCAGATCTACTGTAAGTTTTTATTCTGATTATGTGCCATGTGTCTTTTAAGGCCTTCATCATTTCTAATGTCATTTGAGTAAATTATATGCTTGTATGAAATTTGAAGAAGTTTGATGATTTTCCTGTAAAATAAAACCACCCTTGCTACTTTGCTGTCTTAGATCCTCTCAGTTTTCAAGCCAGTTTCTGACCTTGCATAATATTTGAGGGTTGGATTAAGCAAAATATTTAAACATGTATCTAATTTTATGTGGATGGGTAGGCCTGGAGAGATCAAGTAACTTGTGCCAAATTCCATAGGAGTTTTGAAAACTCAGAAAGAAAACCTGATCCATCAGTGGAGATTCTTCATTAACTGGTTTACTGTAAGATGAAGCAAGGCAGATCTGCAATGAAGTAAGGCGGGCTATTGGGACCAGCACACTCATTCAGCTAAACCCGGTTAAAAACGAAGTAAATTAAAGCAAAATATCCTCTGCATGTCAGCACAGTATCCATGGTAACCACAGCTGGATCATGTTTATTTACCTGTGTTTCTCAGTCATATGTTAAAGCAGCCTGAATGAAGCGTTGAATCAGCTCATGCACCAGAGATTAAGGTTTTGCAATCAGTTGGAGCAAACTTGTGGATCAAATATTCCTTTAAAGCTGGACAATGTGTGCATTTCTAAAGCCACAAGGAGGAGTTTAGACTTGCTCATGACAAATCTAGAAAAACAGCTCAGATTAACTAATCAACTAACACAAATGCTAATTTATGTTTCTCCCCAGACCAGCACTGTGGAGGAGAACTGGGGGACTACACTGGCTACATTGAATCACCCAACTATCCTGGAGACTACCCAGCTAATGTGGAATGCATCTGGAATATAAATCCACCCCCAAAGAGAAGAATACTCATCGTAGTACCTGAGATATTTCTCCCAATTGAAGATGAATGTGGTGATGTTTTAGTAATGAGAAAAAGTGGTAAGTTGCCAGATATGGGTTATGTTTCCTGCAAACTGATGGAGTGAATAGTTCGTGTTGAAGGGATGACTGTCTTCAGTGTAGCCAGTGTTTCTGAAAGGTTTTTTGAATGAAGTGGCACAGCAAGTTAAAATAGAACCCTGCCAATAACAGTTAGCAGAGTGATATTAATTATTCAAGTTTATTGTCTGAATCACAAAGCAGTTAATGGGCTTCTGTCTGGCCCAGTTACCACAAGGAATAAATTACTGCCACTCTAGAAGTCAACAATGCTAAATTATATTTGGAGAACTATCTCTGTAATCTGTACAAATTGTGCTCTCACTTGCCCCTTGTAAATATATATATATGCTGCAGTTATTGCTAAATCTGGGCAGTGGGTTGGTACAACTGACACCCTCAAGAAATCCAAAGTCACCCCACTTTTCTGTGGAATGGAGGGGATGCATTGTGTCTTTGATTTTGAAGTTAGTTCAACAACTTCTGAAGTTGAGATCCCAATGAGACGCAGTCTTCTTCTGCATGGAGGCTGTGGGCGTCCCTCTGGTGATGTTTCTACATCTACAAGAAACACCAAACCTGAAAGGCAATTGTTTATATGGAGTTTTGTTCAAAACAAACGTGTATTTACTCACAAAAATGGTGTCTTTTATTTGCTAAAACAATTTTCTCAACTTTTCATCCCTGGGGGCTTGTGTTGATGTTTCTATATACCAGAAGGAAGACACCTGATCACTATAGATGGAAAAAAATGATACCTGTCCAGATGAGCTTTTTAAAAGCAAAGCACTTACTAAAACAAAGCACATCAGTTGTCCTTCTAACCCCAAACTATGGTTCCAGTGGTGACCAAAGCCACTCACGTCAGGGTAAAGTTACACTTCAGGCATGATTGCCCTTAGTGAAGCTGTGTTGGCTGTCACCAGTCACCTCTTCACACCCAGGTTCACTGTTACATGGGTCGCTGACTCTGCAGGGTGTGGCAGTCTTTTGGTCAGAATTACTACACCAGGCACTACATTCTGGTTTTATTGTGTTTTTATTTATAAGTGGTTGATTGCTATCAGATGAACTCCCCAAACTGAGCATGTGAGGGCTAGCTTACCATGTCTGCATGGCATGCAGCTCACCTGTACTTACCTATCTGGGACAAGCAGATGGGGACTCTGGGATACAATGCTAGAGTAATAAAAAAAAATAAGTAATATTGATAGTAATTTTATAAATGTCAAAAATGATACCTCACCATCTGCTTAAGCATCTTGCTGGGGTTGTCCCATTACCTTTATGGAAAAATCTACTTCTCTTTATAGGCAAATAAAGACACCATCCATTCTATCACAAAAAACTTCTGCTCTCAGGAACATGGCAGCTGAGAAGTGTCTTGTCAGTTTGACATTTCTGACCTCTAGATGAGGAAGGGTGCAAAAAGTTATTTTATAAAGGACATATTTAACTTTATTTCTAGCTTCTCCTACTTCAATTACTACATATGAAACATGTCAGACATATGAGAGACCTATTGCATTTACCTCAAGATCGAGGAAACTCTGGATTCAGTTCAAGTCAAACGAAGGAAACAGTGGCAAAGGATTTCAGGTCCCCTATGTGACTTATGATGGTGAGAATGGAATTGTTTTTCATCTTTGTGTTATATCTGAATTACAGAAAACTTTCCTGTACAATCTCTATTATACTGCTTACAGGGACAGAAGAATGAGAAAAAACTTTATGTGACTCCTTTAATTTTAGTTGCAAAGATTGTGAAATAACATGTATAAAACATATATAATCTTTGAAAAGTTACTTTGTATCCCTGTTTCTTCACCTCTAGAGTGGAGGTAATACAGCATTATTATCTGGAGGGGGTAGTTTTTTGAGGATGTTACTATTTATAGGGATAATTCAAAATCACTGTTGTAAAGAAATAGAGAATTTTAAGGTTATTAAAATTGAATACAGCAGCCTGAGAGACACTGGATAATTAACTGGATACAAAATTTCTCAGCTCTGTCTTCAAGAGGAGGTCTAGCTCATGTCTGACTATTGCCCTCCCAACAGATGTCACAAACAGTCACTCAACTGATCTTTATTTTTCAGAGGATTATCAACAACTCATAGAAGACATTGTTCGAGACGGCCGATTATATGCATCAGAAAACCACCAAGAAATTCTAAAGGTAAGGTATTTCTGCTTTCTTTGAGGCCAACCAGGAATTCCTTTTCCTAAGCATTTTTCTAAAATAGTTCTTGTTACCTTGATAGAGTCATTATATTTAAAGCTCAAGGGTGACCCCAAATTCAGTTCTCTGTCTTCTGAGGTTTATGCTGGTATTTGAAGCAGCTCAAAATCAAGTAGCTCAATTGGGCTGAGCACGTGCTTATGTCCTTTGTGGAGAATCAGGAACTAAACGAAATGTTTGCTAATATGATTAATAAGATTGTATGTTAGAAAAATTAGTCAGCCAAGAATGAAGAACTTATTGTTTGAAGAGCCTTCTTCAGCCTCAGTCTGACATTTAAATGTTTAAATGACTCATTAAGTTCACTGTGCATTAAAAAATCTATTTACCTAAATCACTAGCTTGCCTCAATAAGGAATGGTTTTCCAAAGGTACAAGCAACACCTGTAACAACTAACTAATTAAACCTGAAAAAAGGCTGTTCAGAGGGCAAAATTGAGCCGTGTAAATGTAGGGCTTGGAAGGACAGGAGCTGAGGAAGAGCCAGCTCCCTTGGCCATCCCTGCCCAGCACTGCTCTCTCACTCCAGCTTTTGGGTTGCTCAGGTCCCAGCTGCAGCGCACAGTGCCAGGGACAGGCTCAGCTGAGGCTCTGAATCAAGGCTTTCCCAAGGTACAGGAGAAGGTCCTTAGAAAGCTCAGCATCCCTGAGGCCTGGACAGCAGCATGGAACAGGCTGGAAGGACTGTCGGAGGCAGTTTGCAATTCTAATGCCTGACATCTGCAGTTTGTGGTTAATTCAGTGCTGCCCTCCCAGGGCAGGACCTGCCGGGAGCACTGCAAAAAACATCCAGCACAGCAGGCAGACTCATCCCTCTGAGACTCCACAGCAACACTGAGCAGTTTCCTTACACTGCTCTACCCAGACTTTACCTTGCAAAACAGAGCTGACTGTTATTCAATTTTGACACCTGAGCAGAAACTAAATCCAAGCCCTGCTTTTATCTAACGTATCTCTGTTGTCTCCCGTAGGACAAGAAACTGATTAAAGCTCTCTTTGATGTACTGGCACACCCACAAAACTATTTCAAGTACACAGCACAAGAGTCAAAAGAAATGTTTCCAAGGTCATTTATAAAGCTACTGCGATCAAAAGTTTCCAGGTTTCTACGGCCATACAAATAGTCTGGTGGTGTTCAATTGTTTGTTACTTTGCATTCCTGTCAAATACTGTCTTTCCTCCATAGTAGAAACATTTGCTAATTTGAAGGCTCTTTTTTGCAGTCTGTGTTCTCAGTTGTTATTGAAGAACACCTATGATGTTTTATAATTGTTAAAAGTCAATGTTCTGAATGGGATTCTTACTACAAAAAAAAAAAATTGTGCATCCCTGAGTGCATCTAGTTGTAGATCCAGATTTGTGTCTGCACTAGTGTATCCATCTGAAATTTCACTATGTAAAAATATTCTTTCCAGCTTTTTATTTTTCATCAACAATAACTTTTGTCAAAGAAAGGAGGAATCTATTCAAATATGATTAAACTACCTGCAGATAAGTTCTGTTATAGAAAGAAGTATGTAGTATAAATAATACTTGGATTTTGAATTGCACTTGAAGTTTATATTTGAATCTTTAGAAGAAAACAAAACAATCTAAATTTTGTTATTTCTCATTTGTGGCTTGGTGGAACCTCTGTCCAAGTAGAAATCAAACAGGGAAAAAACAAAAAGAAGAAAAAAATGTATCATTTTTTTTTATGAATTACATGAGATTGAGTCCCATGCCCTAATGTCCTAATGTTCTAATCTGTCCTCTTCCAAACTTCTTCAGAGGTTTGCCACTGTCAATTACTTAATTGAAACAGATTTAGCTCTGGATTTCCATTCATCAGTTGGTCCCTTTAAGGACATTTACAATAGGATATGTGAGAAATGAACAACAACACTAGTAGTCTTGGTTTTCTTTCCATTAAGAGAGCATCTAATTAAGTACAATATATAAATATATAAATATATACTTCTATTTGTGGGTACATTAGTAATGTTATCTCTAGTTACTGTAAATATTATTCATGCTTAAATCTTTACTCCCACACACCCTATTTACTCATATCTATATGTAACTTTGTGTAGACGATTAAATGACTTCTCCAAGTGCTTGTCACTTCTATTAACACCCAACTGAAGCCGTTTGAGGTTTTATAATACTGGATAATGGTTTACTCTGGGACAATCTCTTTCAATATGTATTATTCTGGGAAAAATAGCATCAGTGAGATGCAGTTGCTGCCCAGTGAAGGGTCAGCTGTTGCCTCTTCCTTGGGAGCCCCCCCATGCAGACCAGCAGAGTGACCCTCAGGACAGCACACGTGAGAGGAGCTCAGCAAGGAGGAGCTGTTGCTGGACCTGCTGTCCCTAAAACACTGAGAACACAACTGTGTCCCAGCCCCAGACTGTCAGGGGCACAGGGGTGAACAGGACATGGTTTTGCAGAAGAGTTGGAGGGCAGGTTCTGTTTTTGCAGAGAGACCTGGTGCTCCCTTTAATCCCAAATTTGTAGCCACAGTGCCCATCACAAACAGGGACTGCAGGAGAGCTTTAGCCTTGTGCTCAGGCCCTGCTCACAGAGCAACAGTGGTTTTGCCATGACGATAAATCCTGGGTCTCCTGCTGTTTCCTGGCACAGAAGCTAACTCAAATGAGAGAGGAGCCTCTTTCCTTTTCAATCCCTTCCTCTTGTGTATCATTTTCCCTTTTGATTCTACAAGTTTATCACATGGAGAAATGACCTCTCCTGGCAGCATCCTTTCAGAAAAAGATTAACACACAGTTCCGCTTTGCTGCATTTTTTTTGCCTGTCTACCCTGTAGTTTAACACATCCTTGGATGTTCTCAAAGAAATATATGAGGGGTGGTTGTGGTTATCTTCTGACACAATTTTTCTGTCCTTGAGCAAGTACTGCCTAAATTTACACAGTTGTTTCTGTTGGCTACAAGTGGTTGAATATTCCATTTCTATGAGAATACACCTTAAGTATTCTGTTGAGTTTTTCTACTTAGCTATCTTGTAATTTTGCTTGCCTTCTTTCCTTTTCTGTCAAAGAATATCATGGGTTTTTTTCTATGCCTGAACAGCCTGAACTTAGAGTCTAACAATTTATTTTTTTCCACTCATGGACCTCAGATCTTTGGTGAGCCTTCTTTTTAATATATACATTAATCCTTGTTTAAAAATGTCACTTCTCCATGGAAGTCCTTTGTTAAAGGCTGTTAAACCTAATTTTTTCTTGCGAATGTTCAAACTACTTTTATTTATTATTCACCAAGGGTCACTAAAGGTGGACAAAGAACATCTCATCAGTCCTAGATTCATTGTGTGCCTGGACTGAAAAAAAAATTTCATTATTTTTTTCTTTAACAGTAGTCATTTGTAGAAAAAAAAAACTTTAAAAAGCAAAAATCTTTTCAGGCACTCGATTCTGTAGGAGTATATAGCTACAAAACTACTTCAGCCAAACATTAGTTCAAAGTCTGTTAGGTTATTCAGAGTTTTATTCAGATCCATTAGAATGAGTCAGGATTGCAGCCATTCTACCGAAAGATATGAAGGAAAAGATATGAAAAATATGGAGAAAAATAACTTCCTCACTTGGCAAATGATTTACAGTGATCTTTAGTATTTCAAACTTGAGTAAGCAAACTTCAGAACCTGGTACTGTACACTGAGTTTAGTACAATCCTTGCTAAAATTTTTGTTTAACAACCAACATGTTTGGATGTAATACCATTGTATGACACAGATGCCAGAGCCCAGAAACCACTGGCAGTACCGTAACATTTTCCAGGTTCTTAGCTCCATGGGAAATCCAGTGCCAGAGAGAAACCATAAGAGGGACATGTCCCAGCTCTGGCCACTGGTAGTGAGACCTTGGTAGAGCTGTGAAAGGTGAATAAAGGTGAGAGCTGTTGCATTTGGCTCTGGTACCACTTGCCCTGACTTTAAACCACACTCCACAAAACCAGGGGTTTGTCCAGTTCATCCTGACAGACTGAGGATGAGGCTCATATTCCCCAGAGCCATGTCAGGGCAGGGACTCCACAGTCAGGACAAGGCACTTGTGGACTCCTGTGGCAAACACAGGCTTTGTGTTGCTGAAAGCATGGAAAGAAAGAGAATAATGTGACCCTCAAAAGTTGGCACTTAAATGCTTGTGAACATATAAGGGGTTCATATCTGATGTATTTAGAAAATGAGTCAGGCTCGAATGCTTGCCAGTCTGCATAGAAATGCCCTTGGATATGCAAATTTCTAATGAAATAAGTAATGACAAGTGGTATATAGGGCAGTCTGAACTGGTTTCAGTTGATTTGTAAAACAGCACAGAATTTTTATATCAGCTCTAGAAGTTAAAAATGCTTTGACTTTCATACTAGATTTATAGTTACAGAAACTGGCAGTCACCAAAGAGGAGGTGAGTTCAGCTCTTCATCTGTCAGTGTAGGATGCCTTCATTGTCAAAGTCAGAGAACCTGTTGCTACTACACAATAACAGCACAACAAAGAATGTCTTCTTCTACAGAGAAGACCTAGACACATTTGGCAATCAAAAACCACACAAGGAGAAATAGGGCTGCCTTTAAGAAAACCAGCTTCGTGAACATGGCAGAATATAACATTTTAGCTTTTACCCTGGATATGAAATACTGTGTTTGAACATATCAATAAATATAGCCCTGTATCTGTTCTTATGAAATTACACATTGTCTGCAGGACAGCTGCAACAACACATTTATGTGTTATTGCAGGTAGACTGAAGAAGTGCTCATTTGTGATTGCCCAATTCCATGGCACAAACAGAGCTCTTTATTTTCCATTTGCAAATGCCTGTATGCTTAAAAGCTGCACCTGCAGCACTTACCATTTTAAGCCTCTCCTTCTGCTTTAAGTACTGCACTTATTTTTAGTGAGGTGGTAGTGAATCATCCCTAAACATTCTCACAGGCCACCAAATCACTGCCTGCACACCTGCTGCAGTCCAGGACACTGCAGCAATCACAAGTTGCTTATCAAGCCCTGAGTTGTGCCTTGAAAGCGCTGAGGACGAGGTGCCTCTGTGTGTCATTTGAGTCCAGGGAGCAGTGGGATTCTGTGTTCAGTGCATTGCCACCTCTTCTGCCACACTGCATCTTGCCTTCAATAACGAGATTTATTCTGCCTGGAGATTTAGTTCACTGAAAACTGGATTTAGAAGTCCTGAAGTCTTTCTTTCAGCCCATTTTCTTGTCCTGTCTTCCTTCTTCCATCATACATTAGATTTTTACCTAAAGACCAACTTTTCAAAAGAAAATTATTTCCTCATTGTGCCTCCTCCATAGAATAAAGTGATGACTACTTAAGATTTAGACTAATCCTTCCTACACAGCAGCTTCATTCTAGAGTAAGCTTACTTAAAAGTAAGTAAGCTTACTTAAAACTAGATTACCTTGTAAGCCAGGTTTAATTTAGTTTAGTTTTAGACTAGTTTAAATACATACAGGATTGGTCAGAGAGTTTTCAGAGGGTCCACATTCTGAGTTGTCAGTGGGTTTCAAAGAGCACAGCTCACCTGAAGTCCTGTCTGTGAGCAGAATGCAAGGATGCTGCCACATGAGTGAAAAACATCCTTTACATGTGTTCAGCATCCCACAAGGACAGTCAAACCCCACCCTGTGCCTCTTTATAAGCCTGCCCAACAGATTCAAATTTCTCAGATCAGTCTTACCTATAAACAACCCAGTTTTAATCTTGCAGATAGCAGGTTAGGAACTTCAGGAGCAAAAGTAATGCTATGGTTCTTACACAGGGTCTGCTGACAGGTGTTTGACAGCAAAACCCACCTGCTCTGTGACAGCTCCCATGCCTGGACTCTAAATACCTTTGAATGCTCTTAAAAACTTAGCTGGAGTAAAATCTTCAACAACTGGACCCAGTGGCAAATTTCTCAGTCACCTCATGGGCCTGGATGATTTTTTAATAATGGGAATGAGCAACACACACAGTTCCTTACATCTGTATCCTGAGTTCAAGCAGTTGCATTTTTTCATAGTTTAAAACCACTGATTGACAGGAATGGGAGTAACTGGAGGAGTTCTTATAGAATCTCAGTACTTTGGGACTCGGATGAAATAGTTTTCTAGAATGAGAGACTGTTGTAAGCACTTGGGAAAAGGAGTACTTTTGTCTTCCATAAGAATTTATGGAAGAAGGGAAATTTCTGTAAGGTACTATGAACTTAACTCCTCAGCGAGAGACTTGGATTCAGAGACAAGTCTCGTGTTTTATCTCTCATCTGAGTAGAAGCAGACGGGGAAATAAACAATGTCAGCTGTTATCTAAGGATCTGAATATAGACAATTCCAGTTTGTTATTTCATTTATTTATTCTTTCATCATAAATCTTTTAATCTATAAAATTAATATGTAATATACAAGAGTAAAATGTACAGAAGTACCTTTAGATGTAATAATTTAAACCATCTGTATTCAGAGAGCGGAGATAACAAGTTTAAAGATATACAAACGATTGCAATTCAATTTTCTCAATATCTAGGAAAAAAAAGTGGCTTTGATTAATTAAACTTTATTTTAATTATTGTGAAAATATCTTTTTTAGAGTTTGTTTTTGTTACTTTTTTAATTAAAATTATTTTGTAAATATTGTTTTCTATGTTTTATAACTTAGAAAGGCCATTAATTTGCATTGAGAGCAGCAGGGACTCAACATGTTGATTATAAAGATACTTCAGGAGACTGGGGTGGATGTGAGCAGTTGCCAGATTTATCATTCCAGATTACAGATCCTGTTATTTCTTCAGTCTCACTGGCATCACAGGAAGCATTTTCTAGGGCAATTTAACGTGCCAATTTAAACAGAATTGACTATCAAGTGTCATTCTAAAGTGCTTCCCATTTTTATAACATATAAAGAATATGTATTTTAAAGTTAGTGCTGGTTCCTCTTCCATTGTTAGGATAAGAAACAACACAAAACTCAGAAATAAAAGGGAATTTAGTAGATTACATCCATGGATAGTGGAAAGACAAGGAAAGCTGTGGGATCTCTATGCTCATAGGGAGCAGTGGAACTGATAAAACCTCACATTGGATCAGACCACAGAGCCTTTTCAGGCAAAACCACTGAGCCCAGTGGTACTTTCACCTGCAAAAAAAGTTCATTGTGATCATATCCAGCACTAGTTTAAGCAGGAATTTCTGGCAGGCTGGATTTCAGGGGGAAGCACACGGAGTGTGATACTGGTTTCTGCATCAATTTGCTCCACGTAACCACTGCGCAGGAGGGAGATTTTAAACTGAACTGTTGTAGATGCTGCTGGGACTTCTAAGCTTTATTACCAATGTAAATTGTGTACAAACAGCTATTTCCATATGAAATGTACGATAATAGTTTAGGGCGAGGGTAGTGAATAACTGTACAAAATTTGATACTTAGAAAATAAAATACAGTGCTAAGCTTTACCAATATTTTAACAATTCTGTCAGATTTATAGTAGAAAATGTTGTTGTAAATGTACCTTATAAGAAAATACATTTCCTTTTGCCTCTGTATATTAATAGCTTTGATTTCTATGTCAAAGTTAAAAATGAAGCATGTAATAAAACTTTTGTTAAAATCACTTTCATAATAAACATAAAATGGAATGGATACCCCTGCCTGCCATTTATTTGTGCATATGGACAAGGTTTCTTGCACAAGTGTGGACAAGAATCAGAAGAGAACTTCTCTTTTCTGATGGCATTTACATATTTTGGTCTAATTTTCATCCTTAAGCAACAGAGAGCTTTTTCTTTCTCATCAAACCACTGGAGTTTTTGGGAGACTGATGTAAGTTCCTGCCAGACAGGCTTCAAGGAGAGTTTTTCAAAGAAGAAATTCGGGCTACAGGGAAGGACCAATATCCCTACAGGACCTTTAACTACTTGTTAAACTAACTCTGGTACTATCATGTATAGCTCATGCAGCTGCCCTTTGTCACACCCCTCTATTGAGAAGCAGCCTCAAAGAAAGAGGAAGGAAGCTCCCATGTGCCAGCATGGCACGTGCCATTCTGCTGCCATCCTCATGTAAGCAGCTCAGCTTCTTAAGAGAAAGCATTTATGATGTGACAGTAGCAGCTTCACTGATTTTATCTATATTGTTAATTATATAAATCCTGTCAGTATGACTGATGACTCTCGGTGTCTGGCAGGTTTGAAAGGCATTGAGAAACTGGCTGCAAAATATCAATTACTGCCTTTTTCAGCTGGTAGTAATTCACTCAGGTAATATGGGCAGCTGTCCTCACTGCATTCCAAGAAGACACAACATCACTTTTATGGGACTGCAGACATGCTGTATGCAGGGGCACTCAGCTGTCCTTGTGGCTTCAGAGCTTTAAATGAGTAACAGGAAAAGTCAGCTCCTATCAAAGACAGAAAAGCTGAACCTCAGAGTTCCTAAGAGTCATTGGAAATCACGTTGATTACTGGTAATGAAGTATCTGTGCACAAGGACAAAATCTGGAATGGGAATCCGGAGAGGTCCCAGTTTTCAAGATGGGAAAGGAGGGAGGATTCCAGAGACTCCAGGCCTGTCACTGTCACTTCAGTGCCTGGTAAAATAACGGAAAAGGTTATTCCAGGAGGTATTGAAAAACACCTGGAGGACAACACAGGCATCAGTCACAGCCAGCACAGCTTCATGAGAGGAAAGTCCTGCTTGTCAAACTGACTGCCTTCTATAACAGGGTAGAAAAGGCTATTTTGTAACAGCCACTTAAGTTTCAGCAGTCGTGACAGTCTTCATTTGAGTACAAGATTCTCATTTACTGTAACAAGCATGGCCTGGTGACAATTGCAGAGGGGTCCATTCTCAGTTCCAATCTTTCCATGACTTCCCAACAAGTATACAAAACATAATGGCCTGAGGAACAGCACTCTGGCACAACCCAGCAGGTAAGTGAAGGCAGGCTGGGCATAGATTATTTATTGTTCTCTTTGTCCAGGAATCAACATCAAATGACTCCTGGTGTCCCAGAAAGGGCCTGTCCTCTACAACCACCAGAACTGGCTATTTTTCCCTCTTAAATATAGCATTTAAATGGGCAGTCAGCACAGCATGAGATATGCTACAGTCCAAAAGCACTTCTTAACGCAGAGTAACAGCACCTCCAGCTCACTTGTATTGCGTGTGTAGAACAGTATGCCTAAGTAATGCTCCCACTGTTCTAAAAGTAATATACTACACAGCATGCTATGTATGCCTAAAGACATGGGAAAGGGAAGAGCAGGGACCTGCCTTTCTGAAGGTACCCAAGCAGCTGGTGACAAACTACAGCAGTGGTTGTGGAGGTGCAGCAGGATGCCTCAGAACTGAGGGCAGCATGTTGGATTGCCTACATGGACACAAGATCCTTGGAGCTGCCTGGCAAGATGTTTTTTCATGTTGTAGCCCCAGAATGAGGGCAGCCTCCCTCCACCCCAGTACTGCATGAGCAGTGAGAGAGTATCTTTGAAAGTAAAACACCTTCCCTTGTCAGTGTGTGTTATGTCAGTGCATAATGTGGGCACAGTAAATGTGTCTCTTGGGGAAAACATGCAGTCAGAGTATTGTTTGTGCCAGACAATTTGTTTGGTTTATTATCCTTAACACACTGATCTCTTACCAGACTTTCAGAGAGGAGGCTGAGTCCAACCTGCTAAGATCACAAGTTCCCCTGCAGGGTGTTCTCCGGGGTTCTTTCCAAACTCCATGCTCACATGGGCACCCATTCCAGATCAAAACATGGGCGTGATCCATCCACGCACACAGCAGGACAGCACAGCCCCACTGTCCCATGGCAGCCAGGGTATGGGAGAGACCTCATACAGACTCCAGTTGACATGTGGGTGTTGCAAAACCTTCCCAAAAATTGTACCTGTCCACAAAGCAAGCAGGCAAAATCTATGCACAACAACTGCTATTTTGAAGCAGAAGAATACATTCTGCCTTCTTACAACAGCCTTCTTAAAAACCTCTCTGAGGTTTTAAACCCACATATACAGCTATGATAAAATATTTACAGCAAAGGATGTTCCTCTCATCTAAGCCCCTATCACAGCTTTCCATGCTTTGAAGTTCTAGTTTTACCCTTGAGAAAGCTGTTGACTTGAAAGCAAATGGTTCCTTTTATAACATATTAGAGGGTTTATTGTCAAATGCACCAAAAATACGTCCCTTCATCTTCTTTTCACTATGATATTAAGGTCTTTTCTGCCCCTTATATCCTTACCTCTCTTAAGGAGGTTTCCATGCCGTGTTGGCAAAGAGGAAGATTCTGATGTTAAAACAACAGGAATATGGAGTGGGGAATGCACATCAGATCTATTTGGATGAGATAGCCATAACCATTTGGAATAAAGCCACAAACTGCCAGACTCACAAAACTTTGAAAAACTCCAGTTGTGTTTGTTGGGGGCAAATGCTACTTCACATCTGCTAACTCATGATAAATTTCTGCTACAGACTGCTGCAGGGTGGGAACTAAATGTGGTGGTGGATAAGTCATGGGGCCTGCTATAACAGAGAAGCTCGAGGGCTCCATGGGCTGGCTTCCTATGGATTGTGCCAGAAGGCTAAATCCTCTTATTTTAGACTGGGGAAGTGCTAGTAAGCTCAGCTTTGCTGAGACCTTTTTGCATTCTCTGTGAATACCTATGTAAAGTAACCCATTAAATTTAACAAGCACATTGCCTGAGTAAGGGCTGCACTGTTGAGGCACTGTAAATTAGCCACTCTTTCTCAGGAAACAATCAGAATAACATACTGTGGTGACTTTTCTTTACAAAGATTATCCACAAACACCTGCTTTCATGAGAGACTGGCAGTGGTATCCCTGGGCTATGGCTCCAGCATCACAGGTGATCTACATCAGAGGAGGAAGGACTGCTCCTAAAAGCCTCATGTTGCTTGAAGCAGTGGTAGAAGAATGGTGAGTGCTGGCCCCTGCTCAAAGAATAACTCCTGTTGTGGAAAACCAGCCAAAAAAGTGAAACAAGCTGCCAAGCACAGCAAGTGCAAGTGCACAAGCTGAGTAAGACCACATTTAGGTAAGTGCTGGACAAAGTCAGGGAAGGGCCCACTTACAGGCTACTCTTAACCTCAGTGATTCTCACTGTGTCTTATTATTGATTGGAGTTTATCAGCAGCAGCCCCCTGACCTGCAAACTCACCCAAACAGCCTGGAACCACGGCCAGCAGCCAGAACTCCCACCCAGAGTGAGATGGAAGTGCAAACAAGCAGTGAGAAAGCACCTGCCCTACACTTGGTGAGAAAAAGAATTATGTAAATGTCATGTTGGAACACGATCACAGTCCCCTTGCCTATGGGCAGCGCATCGTCACTGTGGTTCTACTGAAGAAAGACAGGGAAACACCTCACACTTTTCATCCTTGGTCTCTTTAAGAAAAAAGATTGATTTTTTTTTTTAAGGTAAGTAAAAGATTTGAGTTAACTACGTACCATGACAAAGACAGACATGAGGGAAGGGTGGCCTTTTCAGTAAGCAAAGTCCCCAGGTGGACTAGTAAGTGCTCAAATCTCCACATTTTACAATACTAGGGCAAGATCAACACCACAGCCATCCTCTTTTCCCAAACCACAATATTAGCAAAAAAAGTGCTCAAACTCAGGGTAGCAGGGTGGGAACACAGTCAAGGAACACTGGAAATCCAACTATTTTTTGATCTTCTGCTGTTTAATCAGGGAGGTCTCCTTACAGACATCCTAGTGGAGCCTTTATGCTGAGGAAATGTGGGAACACAGCTCCTGTGGTGAGGCAGACACAGTCTCAGGCAAAGAGGAAAATTTGCCTGCATTTACTATTCAGATAGCCAACCTGGAGATTGAGTTAGATCCTCAGCTGCTAAGTGGTGATGTATAGTTACAGCACGTAGGCTCCATTTTTTATCTCTTTCTACTTTCTCTCTGCCCAGCCAACCTATTGCAGCCCTTTAATATATACACCTTCCTCCTAAATAATTCTGTAATTATATGGAGAAAGGGATTGTTGCTACTCTTGGGTAGTTACAGAGGACACCAGCCCAGCAGCACTAGAGAGAGCAGAGAGCAAAGACGTACTCCTTCAACATGGCACGTTCTCCACTGACTGTACTCTGTGACTGTAGGGCTTTCTTGATCAGCTACTAGATCCTAAAATCCTATTTCTTGAACTTGACTATTTCCAGGGCTGTAGGGCGCCCCTCCCAGCACAGTGCTGTACTGCCAGCCCAAGCAGCATTGAAGTTGAATCCTTGATTTGAGGATAGGCTGGTAGGAAAAGGAGTTTCCACCATCTCTGGCGCAGGTAATCCGCAGGAGCAATGTGGGTGCTCCCAGCAGCAGCAGTGGGCACAGCAAAGCCCTGACCTGTGCTCCGAGCAGTGTCGGACAACCTGGCTTTGCTCTTGGAGCTTTATAACCATACCTGAGGTGAGACCAAAGCTACCAGAAATGTTTAAAAAGCCTCAGGTTAAACTGGCTTAGGCTATTCCCACAAAATCTTACAATGAAGAGATTTTCTTAGAAATCTTTTCTAAGCAATCCGAGGAAAGCACTGGGAAGCCGGCACTCTGCTGCAGGTGCTTGCATAAAACACACCTCCCTCTTGTACTGACGGATATAAAGACAGGCCTACATGTTAAAATTCCCTTGTCAACGTACAAAATAAAAAAGCCTTTATCTAATAAATGACTGTCACGGTATGTTTTTCCTGAGCATCACAACTGAGACAGAGCAATTCCCACTGCTGTGGCCGACAGTCAGTGCCTGCCTCACACCCCACCCCTAACCCGCTTCAGGGGCCATGGCTGGGGTCTTCTAGAGAAGTCCCTAAAACCCCGGGAAAATAAAAAAAAAAAATCTTGTGGCCAGCACTGCACAACGAATGCTGTAATTTTATTAAAGCTCAAGGGCAGGAGAAGAACAAAGGAGAAGCAGAACCCGCATCTGCTCAGCAGACTGAAGCCTCCTCAGGGCCCCTTCTCGGGGGTATCTGGAACTGGCCCTGCGCTCCCCATATCCCCGACCCGAGCCCCGTTCCAGGGCCGAGCCCTCGCCAGCGCCGGGAACGCCCCGAGCGCCGCTCCCGCCTCCCTGCCCGCCCTCGGCGGGGCCGCCCCGCCCGGCGCGTTCCGGCCCGGCCATGGCGGGAGACGGCGAGGAGGCTCTGGCGGCCTTCGTGGCCCTGCACGGGGCCGCGCTCCGCGCATCGCGGGTCCCGACACGCTACTGGGAGAGCCTGAGCCGCAAACTGCGCGGAGAGGTGGGTGAGAGGCGCTGGGGGCGGCCCCGGAGCGGGGAGAGCGGCGCTGAGGGAGCAGCCCCGGAGGGCAGCCCCGAGCCGGGGAGAGCGGCGCTGAGGGAGCAGCCCCGGAGGGCAGCCCCGAGCCGGGGAGAGCGGCGCTGAGGGAGCAGCCCCGAGCCGGCGGCGACCGGAGGCCGTGGGACGTGGGGCCGTGGAGAGCGGTGCTGAGGGCAGCCCTTCCACCCCTGGGTGAAGAAGAGAGTCACGGCGTTGCCTAGCAGGGGGCAGTGGGAAAGGCAGGTGGGAAAGGTGCGGGTTGTGTTACCGAAACCGCAGCTCGGGGCTGTAAAAGGCGTCAGGTGTATTGTGCATATCTGATTCCGTCTTATTGTTGTCGGCGTAAAGTTTGAAAGCGTGCGGAGATCCCGGTAACTAGAGATACAGTAGATACTGGAGAGAGGTGATGAATCTTAAAAAACCACAGCACTCTACCAGTTACTAAGAAAAAAAATAACTCTGTCCCAGGCAAATGCAGGACAGTGTCCTCAACCCTTCAGCTTTTTATGCCAAAGAGAATTAAGAAAAAACAGCAACAGTAGTAGTATTAGACTCGGGATGTTGTTGTATTTTAATCCATTATTGTTTGGGTTGGCTTTTGCCTGATTTTTAATTTTTTTTTCCAGTTCACTTCTGCAGAGATCTGTCATTTATAACTGTGCAGAGCTCAGTCAGCTCATCTCATATGTTCATGAGTTACCTGGCTTGGGCAGCTTTTTTCAGGTGAAGCTGACCCCTGGCCCTGAATTAAAGGGAGTGTAGAGGCACAGGCACACTCCAGGATGTAGTATCCCTTTTCACCTTTGTAGGAACCATCTGCTTGCTCCCTGGAGCTTTGTGATGAGAAAGGAAACAGAAACAAAGTCAAGAAAAAGAGTGATTTTAAACAGATTGTAAAGACACGGGTTGTGTTTAGAAATTTTTTTTCAGTTTGCACATCTGCAGCCCAGCCTCAGTGATGAGGAAAGCTGTCTTTGATTTGTGAGAGTGAAGGAGCAAGGAACTGAGGCAGGAAAGATACAAGACCCGAAACCATTTGTCTGGAGAGTTGAGAGTGCTTGAGGGAGTCTGGAGGAGTCGACCTGGAGAAGAAAATATGAATGAGGTGAGCTTCTAGTCCTAGGGAGAGAAAGAGATCTGACAGGGGGAGAAGGCAACTAGTGGTGGTTTGCTAGAAGGCAGGATAAGCAGTGAAGAAATGGGTGAGATGGGATGAGAAGTTTGAACAGGTAGTATAGGATGGTAGGGAAGGAGAGGGGGCTGCACTTTAACACCCATGTACAGGTAAACTAATTTCTGATTACTCGAATCCTTCTTTTCCCCATCTCAGCTTCAAAGTAGGGACAGGAGAAAAGCATTGCAAGTCATGATGTGAGTGTTTATAGTCAGGAAGCCTCTGAATATGTTCCTGCTGCTTTCAGTCTGTTGTGTGGTACTGTTAATAACAGGAATGTGTGTTTATTACAGAGAAGGTAAATCTACATTATCTCAAGCATGTGCCCAGTCAAACTTCATGTGGAATTACACTCCCCTCAGTAGGTATTCATGCAAGTGACTTGGAGCAGGAATATCTGCTGCTCTGCTTAGGTAGGAAGGTATGAGAAGGGATGTCCTGGAAGAGGATGGAACAGAAGGCAGTATAAAGCTGCTAAGGAAACCCAAAGTTGAGAGCTGTGCGTTTCCACGTGCCAGTATGAAGCTGGGGGTAGCAAACTGAATCTGTGCTGTGACCTAATGCAGGCTTGAGATCTGTGACCTGTGGCTGAAATCCCTGCTTGTTACCGGCTTTGCTGGGAGGGTGTAACATTTAGAAGGTAAGACAATAGAGAGAGAAGAGACCCGTGGTGCTGATGTTATTGCAGAGGCTGGGATGACGAAAGGCAAGAGGAAAAAAGCACGTGCCCTAAGGCAGCAGGCTGCTCCTGCTGCTTCATTTTACTTGCAGTGGTAGCTGAGTAGTCTCTTCTGTACTAAATGTCCCAGTGTGTGTGGAAAAAGAGACTTAATTATTTCAGTGAGCTTTGGAAGATAAAGTAAGCTGCTGAGAGTGCTTGTCTCTACTGCTGCAGCTTCTGGGTTTTGTCCAGAAGGAGAGCAAAAGGATATTGAGAAGATTGGGATGTCCAGGAAAAGTTACTGTGAGGAGTGCTGTGGACTGGGATGACCTCTTGAGGAGATAGAGACAGAGCTACAGGACCTTACTTAGAACTGGACCATGCAGAATGGCTGGAGGAGCAGCAGTAAAGAAAGAAAAGAAGGTGAGGGGAAGGGGCAAAAACATTTTGGGAATCTAGGTAATAAAGAATAACTGAGGGGACAAAAAAACAGTGCAGCATGGAGCATAGGATGAGATTCCTTGTTTTGTGTGTGAAATGGAAGAAATTTTTCATTTGTCCTAACCTGCTGCAAAGATTAAAACTTTCTAGCATAGAACTTGAAAAATTTGCATCCATGGTACAGATAAAAATATCTCTTGCATCAATACCTCTAGAACCCAGCCCAAGCAGCTGTTTTCCAACACTCTCACATGTGTTTCAACACACAGAGTGAATGCACCCTCCCTCCACTGTGTACACTGAAGCCTATGAGAAGTGGAGGGTTTGGGTTTTGGTTTTTTTAATTTACCTTGGGATCTGCTGGAGCAGGTTTCCTTCTGAGAGCATTATGTAATTGGATTGCTCATTCAAAACATGGTATAACTTCTAGATTGGTAAACGTGCCTTTATTTATTTTGCATTTAGCATTCAGCATCTGTTGGGAGGAAATTTTTTTTGTGTTTCTGGCAGACTTGAAAAGTAAAATATATGCATGTGTAATCATTCACTATAAGTGCTAAAATTCTGTTTCTAGTGTAGTGGTTGTTTCTTATGCTATTGGATAAACTGTTACAAGCCTGGAAAATATAGTGCCTGTATCCAATTTTATTCATAGGGGGTTTTTTCTATTCTAGTCATACATTCAGTTATTTTGCAGGCTTCTGTGTATTGCATGGAGATTTTTGTAGCCCTCAGATGTTGCTGGCAAAAGACTGCTTAGTGTTTCATCCCAGGTAGGAATGGAGGCTTTTAATTAATTACTAGAAGGAATGCAGCATGATAACACTCCTAGACTTTATTTTCCAGAGCAGTGGAGGGCAGCCTGTTGTTCAGAGGTTACCTGTGGCCTTTAAAGCAGTTTGCAGTGTGCCTTAAAAGAATTTGCTGGAGATGCCTGTGTGGTAATTGTCATGACATGTGCCTGCTTTGGTATCGAGTTCTCGTTGGGGTTGGTTAGGTTGGAACTGCACTGAACAGGAAGAGGGAGGGATTTTGCCCAAACATGTTTTGCTTGCAAGCAGTTGTGCCACTGGAATGCGTTGGTACCCTTCTGCTGTCTTCTAGAGGTTGTTAGCTGCCCTGGTGGAGTACTTAATGTGAGCTCTCCCTGTTCTGCTTCAAGCCAAAGATTACTTTTCAAATTGGTGGTGTGATCTTATCCAGCTGGTTTTTGCTTAAGGAGCTTACTTAAGATTCCCTTAATGGAGCTGCTGTGTTAATAGGTTCAGTGTGACAGCCTGGCTCAAAGGGAGGGAGGAAGAGAGGAGACACAAAACTATCTGTGTATCCACACTGACAACGAGGTGCTTCTGACAAACCCATCAGTGCACTACTGAACTGCTTGTATTACCAATTAGGAGTTTAAAAAACAAAACCCTCACAAAAAGCCACTGATTAACGTGGTCTTGACCTGCTGCTGTGAGAAGCGTGATTTGCGTTGGGTGAATTCACTTTTGCAAGGTTTAAAATTCTCTAGGAGAAATTTTTCATTAAGCATAATTCTGTAAAGGTATTAAAAGTGGAGATTTTTTGCTAAGTGCAACTGCTGAAGTCTCATGCATTTGATGATTTGTTGGAGGGAGAGATCAAACCTTTGGCTTAGGGCATATGGAATCCCTTCATTTTTCGAAGTCTTGAGAAGATATTTAATAAAACATAAACCAAACAGCTTCCCCGTAGTATTGTGGAAGAGCTTGCTGTTCATTGTGGGTGTTTGGTAAACGGGTGGAGCCTGTAGTGAGCTAAGGCTGAATCTGAGTCAACCGCTGGCTCACCTCGTATCCCTCTCTCACAAACTCCTTAAGACAAAAGATAGTGTAGAAAGCACACACAGTGCCACGCTGCAGCTCATGTCAAGTGGCTCCCCTGAGTCACACTTACACTTTTCATTTTCTAATGACTGCCAGTCACTTGGCTGCTGTTTCTTCTGCTGGCTAATGAGGTTGTTGAGGATGGCCCTTGATGCAGAGCAGGAGCAGTGAAGTGTCACTTCAGGGAAAAGTGGAACATGTGTCCTGGCACACTGCTTTTGCTGGCTGCCATGGGCTGGGATTAGCACTTGTGCCCTGAACCGGACCAGGGAGCTCGCCCAGCTGGGAGCCAACCTGACAGAAATTAATTGTGAGCACAGGGAAGGGCTCTTCCTTTTGCTGGGACCTGCCTGCAGCTACATGAATTTCAGTGACTATAAATTTTCAAAGCAACTGTTCAGAGACTTAAAGAAGCATTGGAGCAAGAGGTTGTGATACTGCTTGCTACTGAGTAATGTTATCCTCTTCTAGCAACCGGAAAACTAGAAGTAAATTAGAACTGCTATTTTGATACCTGCTGAAGTGAAAGAAACTAAGTTTCTGATTTTTATTTTTTTTAAATAGGTGTGTTTTTAATCTCTAGTAAGTCTGTTTGCAAAGTAATTTTCCTTACCCTAAAAAGATGCTTATGTATGTATTAGCCAACATACTGTTAGCATCGTCTTAGCATTTAGCTAAGAAGCTATTAGCTAATAACAGCTAATAGCTGTTAGCTATTGTTAGCATCTGGAGGGCATCCCTGCCCATGGCAGCAGGGATGGAACCAGGATGATCTTTTAAGGTCCCTTCTAACCCAAGATATTCTATGATTTTTTTTCCACCACAGCCCCCTCACCTTGCCTTCCTCCATCCCAGAGGAACATACCATTCATTCCCTGTACCTCAGAAGGGAATTTCAGATACTTCTCCACTTGGATCTGCTCTATGAACTGTGGCTTAAGATGAGAAGTAGCTGTTGCTTCCCTGCTGACTTCCTCCCTCTTTGAGCAGCTGTCTGCTTTTTCTAGGTGGCCTTTCTCACAAATGTGGAGTTGATTTCCTCACCCTCCTGTTGAGGCTTAGCAAAAATAGTTGTCCTGAAGAAATGCTCACCTGAATGAATAAAAGCTTGTTGCTGCCATTGGGATTTTACAGCTGATAAGTTGTCAATATATAGAAGTAATGATTTTTAATAATGTGGCATTGCAGGCTGTGTGTAACTGGATTTGGAGTGTTGAACCAGCACCACCAGAGCTCACACTTTACACCTTTCTCCCTCCCTGGTACTTTTTAGTCACATTAGATTGAGGCAGAGGATTTGTGCCTGTGCCTGGTTTGTTAGGTGGTATGTGAGTGACTCTAGCAAAATAGTTGTCCTTGAAAGAATTTCAACAGTCTTTTGAGGCTTTACATATTTTTGTCTTCCTAAAAGCATATGTTCATTTTGAAATGATGAAAGTTGTCAACAGGGTCTTGGTTCTGCAAGATATACAAGCCCACTGTTTGGCAAGGGAGCCTTGTGTGGTGACTGCCCTAATGTCTATATGTTCTAGATGGAAGTTGTTACATCCAGAGTAGGCAAGAATGTAAACAAACCCCTTTCAGCACCTTAGATAAGTGTATAAAACTTATCTTTATATATAGCAGTATAAGGAATCTCCCAATTTATCTGAAGGTGAGTGAGCACAGATCGTTTCTTTTATAGGGAAAGAAGAGAGAGGGAAACAGGCTGAGATTTCTTAACTGGTTCTGAACTCAACTGGGAAAAGCTCTATTTCTTCAGGGACCTTAATGTACTTTAGTTGGTTGTGGAGCCTGGGTAACACCCGGTTTTGCAGGTCTTAAGTTACTGATTTTAGCAAAGGTTGAGCAAAGGTACTCTGTTTTCAGCCTCTAAAATTCTTAATGAGGCATTAAACTAATAGACAATCATTAGTAGACCTGTTGGTGCCAGAGAAACCAACAAAGCTTCCTGCCAATATTAAATAAAGAAACTTCACAAGCAAACAGCTCTGTTAAAATGTGAAAGAATAAATACTGTTGTTCATTTGTCTCTTGAGTTAAAAATGCCAATTTTTATCTGATTGCAGGGAAGAAATGTCTACAGGTGTTGCATTGTGCATGTCAGGGCACTGCCTCAATCAATTGCATGATATTTTATGCACTTTCCATCCCAGGTGTTTGATGCTGGTGACTACTTTGGAATAATGCAAGTAGAAGAGGTGGATGAGGAGGAAGAAGTTGATGAAGAAATGGAAGAACAACTCAAAAAGAAACCAAATCCTGGAAATGGACCTTGTTTCAAAGTTATTGTAACAAATGAGAATGGGCTTCAAGCCTCTAATCCCGATAGGTGAGTTGTGATTTTGAAAATCCCTTGAGTAGTGTGAAACCCTAAAATGATAGTGACAGTTTGCTTTGAGACTTGTTTGCTCCTATTCAGAAATCCTCTTTTCCTACTCTTAAGACATATCTGCATGTTTGAGGAAAGATGCATGCTGTGAAGCCCACCTTGCAAAGGGTACTGGGACTGCAAATATCTTAACGTGGTTCCTTTTAAATCATGTAGGAAGATACTTAGAAATTGGTTTTAGTAAACTCAGGGAGTAAATAGGGAAAAGGTAACCTTGAAATGATTTCTGCAAAAGTAAAACAAACCTTTGTATCTCCAAGACTCTATGTCTGTGGAAAAAAACACTAAAGGAATACTTGTGATCTCCACAAATCTCATGCCAAGAAGGTACTCACGGTAATATTCTGTGGACTATTACATTTCCTTCAGTTGGCCGAAGTATAATTCAAGAGTGTGGTCATGTGCATGCCTTTATAATTGAATATATCAAGTTACTGTTCTGTTGCTTCAAAATCAGGCTATCTATCATGAATATAAGACTAGGATGCATCTGTAAAACTAGAATAAAGTTGTGTAAGAAACAACTTTATATTATAGCAGTGCTTTTTGTGTTCTTACTGGTTTCAAACAGAACAGTAATAAAAAGCAGTGAGATGAAGTAATCTCTGCTGGAGATTAATGTAAATGCAGTTCTGCTCAGTTCTATAAAACTTCTGTGAGATCTTTCATACTTTTTAGATCTTAGGTAAACATGCAAAATCTAAGAATTTAAATTAGGCTCAATGAATAAAACCAACAAAGAATTGTACGTATCTGCCTTTACATCCCTGCTTTACCCTAAGTCATCACCTTTCTAAATGTGAGAACTTAAATTATCAAATTCAAAACCAGCTCCTGTGATAACCTTGGGCTTCCTTGCAGCATTCAGGTGTGTGAATATGGGAGCAGAACACCAACACACCTGTTTGCTAACGTTTTCAAATAGCTTGACCTTAGCATTCTCTGGAGCCTTTAATTTTAAAATTAAATGAGGTTTCATGTGTGTGTGTAATCTCGGATACAATAATTGTTCAGCCATACTTGCCATACGTGACAGCTGACATGTTTTTAGCTTTCTGAAATATGGGTGTTGTGGAGGGGTTTTTGTGTGGTTTGGGGTTTTTGCTAGCAAGTAGAATTCAGATTTTTCTCTGTATTGGTTCAGTCAGATGTTACAACCAGTATATGGGGAATCCTTCTGTTTGAAAAGCTGTGGGTTTTTCTAAAAGTCATGCAGCCTAAACAAGGGTTAAACTTGTCAAGGGAAGCTGTGCCAGATGTGTATGGTTTTATTTTGGGGTGATTGTAATTTTTTTAAACGATGCATTTTTTTCTAAAAATAAATTGGTGACACACCCCCCCCAAAAAAAACAAACCCAAACCAAATTGAAACAATCAAAACTTATTGCTCATTTTCTTTTAATAGCATATACAGGCTTCTGATGATCAGCCTTCTTCACCTGGCTTTACAGATGACAGTAGATGTTACAGACCTCGTGGCTAACAAGGTCCTCAAATCATTTTTCAAAATAATGTCTTGTTTTCCTGCTTCAGGCAAGAATATCAGGTTGATGCAGTAGAGTTAATAGTGATTAAAAGGGAAGACGTTTGTGTTCTTGGGTTTTAAAAGGAATAAGCTCACAAACTGAGTGCCTGGTTTTCATTTGCTCCTCGTTTTCATGGAAGTGCTCGCTAATGCACCATAAGCTTTCTAAAACAAAACCGAGAGTGTGAATTACTGCTGGAAAGTTGCTCGTACCCTGCAATGCCGCAGTGTGTCCTCTGGGAGTGACTTAGTGCCTAAGTAGCTATCACACCATCTACAAGGAAATGCAGCTTTTATTCAGAGCATGTGGCTGTGTGTGAGGGGTGTAACGCCACCCAAACTCTCCTGCAGCGTGTTCCTCATCGACCACGCCTGGACGTACCGCGTGGAGCACGCCCGGCAGCAGCTGCGCCGTGTGCCCGGCCTGCTGCACAGGATGGCCAACCTCATGGGCATCGCCTTCCACGGAGAGGTCCCAGACGAGGGCAGCATCGAGCAGGTGCTGCAGGAAATGTGGAAATACAACCAGACCTACCAGCTCTCTCAAGGGGTGAGTCTCTACACGATGCTAAAAATTTTGGGGTGAAGACATTCCAGTACGTGGGTATTAACAAAGATCCTTCCAGGCGTTTCAGAATAAACTTCTGTTTGGAAAGAGAGCAAATGCAATGGGGAGCTAAAACACGCAGCAGCTTGCTACCAGCTTTCTGATGAGAAATTTTAAGGTTTTTTTTTTTTGACAGAGAGAAGAGCCTGCTGCAAAAGGAGGGGGCTATAAGCGGGAGGTCGGAGGTCTGTTTGTATGTTATGTTGAGTTTTTTCCTACTCAGTTTTTCATAGTGAGGGAAAGAACCTCTCATAGAATCAGCTGTTCTGCATGAAAGTGTCTCAGCTGTGCTTGCAGTTTTCCTCACCTGTGCAAAGTGCTTTACAGACCAGGGGTGTATCTACACTGCCAAGTAACTCCCTGCTTTGTGCTGTGTAAATGTTGCCTTACCCTCAGGTGAGAACCAGCTACCTTCAAGATAGAGCCTGAGTGTTCCTAGGCTCTATCTTGAAGGTTCAAGTTATGGCTCCAAGTTCCATAACTTGCTGCAAGGGCTGCTACTTAGAGGATGTGGGGTCCACACCAGGTTTGGTCTCTGTAGTCCTTTAGCACTGTACCAATATGTCTTGAGCCTTCAAACACCTTCAAGTGTACACATGCCACTTCTGAGGGAATACGACCCTTGGGGTGCAGGTGAAAACCCTATTGCAGGATTTGCAGTGGAGCTCCAGGGCTTTTTTGAGTTTTTTGAATTAAAGAGGAGAAAGGTGAATTCTTTGGCCTCAGCCCTATGCAGAATGGGCAGGGCTAACTCTGAGCAGTGAGAGCATGATCAGACTGCACCTGTTAGCTCAGGGTCTTGAGGTTGTTCTCTGGACTGGTCATCTTTATCAATTAAGCTCAAACTTAACTCACAGTGGAATCAGGTCTGAAAAATCCCTGAGAAGGGGATTCATTGTGACTACTTTTTCCTTAAATAAAAGGGAGATCTGAACAGTATCTCTGAGTCTTTTCTATCTCTTTGCTTCGTAGTTTGTCATGAATAGCTGTGAGTCAAATGGAATTATCTGTGTTACCACTTGAAAAGTGATTTTCCAGAAGACAATTCATTCAACCTGTAGTTAAACTTGTCTGTTGTTCCCTTTTCTGGGATTGGGCTGCTTGAATATCTGAAATCTAGTCTCTCTGCTCCATTCCTGCCTCTATAAAAAGACCACAGTAGTGCTACCAAGCAATTTAAAGTTTATTATCTCATTCAGGATTTTTTCATGGCAAGTGTTGCAGGAAGGAGCATTTTGATGCTGCAGCCTCAACACNTGCAATGGGGAGCTAAAACACGCAGCAGCTTGCTACCAGCTTTCTGATGAGAAATTTTAAGGTTTTTTTTTTTTGACAGAGAGAAGAGCCTGCTGCAAAAGGAGGGGGCTATAAGCGGGAGGTCGGAGGTCTGTTTGTATGTTATGTTGAGTTTTTTCCTACTCAGTTTTTCATAGTGAGGGAAAGAACCTCTCATAGAATCAGCTGTTCTGCATGAAAGTGTCTCAGCTGTGCTTGCAGTTTTCCTCACCTGTGCAAAGTGCTTTACAGACCAGGGGTGTATCTACACTGCCAAGTAACTCCCTGCTTTGTGCTGTGTAAATGTTGCCTTACCCTCAGGTGAGAACCAGCTACCTTCAAGATAGAGCCTGAGTGTTCCTAGGCTCTATCTTGAAGGTTCAAGTTATGGCTCCAAGTTCCATAACTTGCTGCAAGGGCTGCTACTTTGAGGATGTGTGGTCCACACCACGTTTGGTCTCTGTAGTCCTTTAGCACTGTACCATATGTCTCGAGCCTTCAAACACCTTCAAGGGTACACATGCCACTTCTGAGGGAATACAACCCTTGGGGTGCAGGTGAAAACCCTATTGCAGGATTTGCAGTGGAGCTCCAGGGCTTTTTTGAGTTTTTTGAATTAAAGAGGAGAAAGGTGAATTCTTTGGCCTCAGCCCTATGCAGAATGGGCAGGGCTAACCCTGAGCAGTGAGAGCATGATCAGACTGCACCTGTTAGCTCAGGGTCTTGAGGTTGTTCTCTGGACTGGTCATCTTTATCAACTAAGCTCAAACTTAACTCACAGTAGAATCAAGTCTGAAAAGTCCCTGAGAAGGGGATTCATTGTGACTACTTTTTCCTTAAATAAAAGGGAGATCTGAACAGTATCTCTGAGTCTTTTCTATCTCTTTGCTTCGTAGTTTGTCATGAATAGCTGTGAGTCAAATGGAATTATCTGTGTTACCACTTGAAAAGTGATTTTCCAGAAGACAATTCATTCAACCTGTAGTTAAACTTGTCTGTTGTTCCCTTTTCTGGGATTGGGCTGCTTGAATATCTGAAATCTAGTCTCTCTGCTCCATTCCTGCCTCTATAAAAAGACCACAGTAGTGCTACCAAGCAGTTTAAAGTTCATTATCTCATTCAGGATTTTTTCATGGCAAGTGTTGCAGGAAGGAGCATTTTGATGCTGCAGCCTCAACACTCGCAGCCAGCTGTTGTTGCAGGCAGCAGTTTTGCTCTCCTTCACTCTTAAACTTCAAACACTTTTTAGCTAATTGATTCTGATGGAAACTGAAGGAAAACAAACCCTACCAAGCAGCCTTCTGCTGCTTTAGCTCTCCTAAGTGGCTGGTTTGGTTCAGGGAAAGCGGGTCTGGTAGGCAACAGCAGTAGCACAAGGAAGAGGATGAGAGTGTGTTGTCGAGGTGGGAACAGGTATCCATTCCCAGCAGTACCTGGGTGCTGGCTTAGCCTCAGGGCTGCAGGGCTGGGAGCATTACTCTGTGTGGAGCTCCTGCCCACAGTCCTGGCTAAAGCAGGAACCTGAGAAGTGCTGTAGGGGTGTGCCAGTGCCTCTGTCTCACGGAGCTTTTCCCGCAGTGGATGTGTGCGAGATGTCTCCCTGTGTTTGATCCTGCAGACGGCAGAGGAGAAGGTTCCTGTCTGGTACATCATGGATGAATTTGGATCACGCATTCAGCATTCAGATCAGCCAAGTTTTGCAACAGCACCTCTGTTTTATATGCCTCAACAAATTGCTTACACTGTTCTCTGGCCTTTGAGAGACCTTGAAACTGGTGGTAAGTGTGTGTCTGAGGAGCTGGGGTTTTCTTTAATGCTTGCAACAGAAGATGGGCCAATTCTTACAAATCGTTGAGCATTTCACAGTAGAACAAATGTTTCGAGACCAAAAGGGCTGCATTCTTGTAACACTGTCAACTATAACAATTTTCCCTGTCTGGTATTTCCATACTCTGACATAGAAACCTTTTATCAGTCCAAAAATGCTGCTATTGTTTTATTGACAGAGAACTTAAATCTTGCATCACTGCATTAGTGAAACTGCCAATCCAGTCGTCTGAGGGGTTTAAAAAAAATTCCTTAAAGTCTGAGTTTGTAGCTTTGAGTCATAAAGCCAAGCTCTGAAAGTTGGGAAACACCAAGCCAATGATTTATTCCTGTAATCTTAATCAGAGGCCACGCTATGGCTCCATCATGTGGAGAAGATAAGCATCCTAAATAATACTCTTTTTATCACGGCTCTTTAATTACCTCTAATTTTTCATTTAAATAATGAAAGTTGTGCTGCTATTGACTGTACAACTGTCTTTGAAGATTTTCAGTGGGAAATGAAAGGCAGTTCCTAAAGGTTCTCCTGGTTTTGCTGCAGATGAAGTCACCCGTGATTATGCTTACGGGGAAACCGATCGCCTGATCAGGAAGTGTGTTTTGTTACCGTGGGTGCCTGCTGAAGTGTTGGATGTCAGCTGTTTTACTCCAGAGCCACCAGATGAGCATTACCAGGTATGAATTTAACAAGTGAATTCCATATCTTATCTCCATTATGAAGAGACAAGTGTCTAAAAAAGCACTGCAAGAATTCTGATTTTTCTTCTTTTAAACTTAAAGACTGATTCAGAGGACAGCCATTAAATGAAGAAAAAAATTCATAGCACAGTGAGACAAGAAATGTCTTGCAGTTATATGTAATATCTAAGTGTTTAAATACTGGAGCAACATAAATGAGTTCTAATATTTTATTGCTGTATCGCGTGGCTTTTTTTATAAGCACACTACAAGGTACTTTGTATGAGGCATCCATCTTCCAGTTAGATATTTGATACATGGTCTAATAGGCTTATTGATTGGATTTGTTATTGTAGCATTGCTGTTCAGTCTTGAATTGCAGAAAGATTTGGTTTACTCTTAGGAAAAGTTCTATTTATCAGACTGGATACTGGGCTATGTTGTGGTTTAGAACCATTAAATATAGAAGCAGAGACATTTTTAATTTGATGGCACTATTACAAAGTCCTCATTCAGTTTGTTTCCTTTCTAATAAAGGTTTGGGATGTTTTAAGGATGTGAAATTAATTTGGAATTTCCTTTTCATGAACAATGTCTGCATGAGATTCACTTCTTAGAAAAATGAGGAAATGCACCTCTGAGGATGCTGTGCTGGCTACTAACAGCATTCAAAGTACAGCTTCTAAAGATGGATCTATATCCCAATCTGTTTCTTTATGATGGATGAGAGGCAGAAAATGCTCTATCCAGCTTGTTAATAACAGTATCTAGTCAGAAATGAAGTTAACCTGCTTCTGCTAAATAAAGGTACACACTCTTAATAGCGAGGCTGTCTTGCAACCTAAGTCAGATTGGTTGGGAGTTTGCATTTTTGCAAGAGCTGTACTTTGCATTAACAGATGAGGAACAGCAATGCACCCAGTTTCTCTTACATGTGTTCTCTTGGCAGAAGTGCCTTGGTCTCAGATAAAGCAACTTTTTTGCACATTTTTTAATTCTATTTTGCTACTACCAGGTCAAGTTAAAGAACTGTGTGTGACAAATGGGTCCACTATCCTCCTTTACCACTCTACCTTAAAAACATCTTTTCAAAGTAGCCTTTTTTTAAACTGTCTCTGCCACTGAGCTGTTGAGAAGGGATGAGCGCTCTACTGATGCTAGAACCAACCAACAGAACTTTCTTTTACTCTAGAATGTCTAGCAGTAGATAAAAGTCTCAACTGGTGACAGACCAGTAAAGAATAGCTCAGGGCATGGCACATCCCTAAACACCAAAGGTGACACAGCTGGAAAGAGATACCATGTTGCTGACAGTTCTAATTCTCATTGTATGTAAAATAACAAGAGATTTGTTACAGCAACGTTGCAGCTTAACTTTTTGATACCTGTTTTTTGTTCTGTTACCTAATTCTGGTTTCCAACACAGACCACGAAGGCTGTAACTTAAATGATACTGTGGGTGGTGATTGGGCAATGATTGCAGAAACAAATGTCAGGAGAGGCAGCTTCTGATGAATTGTCTGGGATGGAGGACTAGTCTGGGACTAGGGAGAAGTTGACAGCTCCCTGGGTTTGAGCTGCAAAAACCACCATAATGCATCCCCTGGTACTGTTCTGAGAACTGTAATCTTCTCACCTTAAAAGTACAGGCTCCTTTCTTATTCTTAGGTGACTACAGGAATTATTTTGTATTTTTCCTGCCCAATCTGTTTGAGAAGGTGATGTCTAAGATCTTTGATTACCATTGTGGTTTTGTTTATCTTTTCACTTATGTAGGATTTTATTGCCTATACCAGCCTTGAAGGTAAAGAGGTGCATCTATGGCTGGACAGACATTTCCCACTGCAACTTAGGGCAGTCTGGAGCAGCTGGAATTCAAAGAGCTGTTGCACAGCAGCAGCTGCTTTTGTTTATCAAGATGTACTTCTATCCCAGAGCTTCTGTGAGCAGGGCATCAGCAATGATCCAGAAGTGTATTTTCTTTTATCAGTCACAAGGGGGCTGTACAGGATGGAGAGAGGCTTTGCAGGCATGGTTACNTCCCCCAGGCTGGAGGAGGCCCTCTCTCATATCGCCACCAGCGATAAAGGTTTTGCCCATTTTCACAGGAGCAGAATTGGTTTCCAACCTCCTATAATTTTTTTAGTCATCTGTAACAAAGCATCACAACTAAATAGTCACTCTTCCATTTGGTTGGAAATGCAGCATATTTGTCTTCTATTGTATATGGCTGGCTGTGATTTGAGATTTTTTTAATGTTTATGAGACAAGAATTTCTCAGGGTCATTCAAAAGTGTTGATGAGCCTTGGTGTTGAAGCCTTATTTCTTGTTCCTTTTTACTGATAGGATTTCCTTCTGCCTCTGCTCTTGTACTGATTTTTTTTTCTGAACAGCATATCACACAGCATAATAGAATTGTCAAAATGTAACTGCACTGAAATTAACTTGCACCAAAGAGAACAGGCCCATAAGACATGCAATGGACTCTTTCATTCTGCCTAGAATTAACTTTTTCTGGTTTTCTGTTTTCCAGGCAATTTTAGCAGAAAATAAAGAAAAACTTCCTGTAGTGATAAATCCACCAGTTTATGCCAAAGACAAAGTTTTCAAGTACGTATCCACAAACAAAATGTTTTCTTACCAGGATTATGTGCAGTAATTGCAGTGTGTTCAGGCTGAACAGCTTTTTCCATCTTTGAACAACAGAGGCAAGGTAAAGGTGTGTTTATATGGAGCCACTTGCCTAACATTCTAACTTATTAGTTGCTCCTGTTGGATTTATTCTTCAGAGTGAGTGAATTTTGACTTACAGAATTTCTAAAGAATAAATTTAGTTTGGGTTGGTTTTCTTTTAAATAAGTGCCACCTTCTGGGTGAAAGAAAAGTTGCATAATATTTTAACACTAAGTTACCCAGTGTTGTTTTCACTAAGTATGGCTAAGGTTTATAAGACTAAAGACTTGTCTTCTGCATTATAGTGTGTATGTCTGTAGGGGTACCTTGTGCTGCTCTGTTCTGTGTGAATATAACAGACTATTCCCCTTCTTCAGATGGCATTACCAAACAGGAATCTTATAAAAACCTGGGATGTTTTAAATTGGATATGTGTTTGCTACAAAAATGGACCGTATGCTGTGAAACCATTTTGGAAGAAAGCTGGAAGAACATGGCAAAGATAAGGGATTTTTGTGAGCAAAAGCAGTGGTGCTGCATGGCCAGGCTGCCTTGTTACTGGTTTTATTCCAGAAAAACAAACCATTGCTTAGCATGTGCTGTGAGTTGCACTCCGGGGTGTTTGTAGTCTGACACTGGGATCACAGTTCTTGCCTGAAACATTTTGCTTAAGGGGTAAAGTTGCACTAAAATGTATTTGGTAGATGTACTCACACACCAGCTTCTTGTGTTGATTTGTTATTCCCTAGATCAACTTTACTTGAGAAGAACTACTGGAAATCAAAGTCACTTTTTGTGGAGAGGCATTTGTTAACTTGCCCAGTGATAGTCAAGGTTCCTTTTGTAGTTGAAATCTCTGGTTACGTGACTGTGAGGATAAGCAAAAGCTGATTTTTTTCATCTGGGGTACTCAGATACAGGAGTCAAAGGCAGATGCATTCTGATAGAGGCAGAAAGAAATATTGAGGATGTTGGGAAGTGCTGATATATTTTTCACTGCTTCCCTCTTTGTTTTGTATCTTATATTTCGAGTGAATGGCATTCACATTAGGCAAGGAAGGAGGGGGAAACACATCAAATTCTTCCTGCTCTTCTTCTAAGGAACTTAATCCACACCCAGTCAATGGACTCCTAAGGGTTTTCCTCTCTTTTCCTTTATCCGTTCATATGTGGATAGAAGGCTGTAAGATCCTTCTCGTGCTCTGAATTTTGTCTACTAAAGTTCCTCCACGAGGAGAGCAGCATCTCAGAGTCCCGCTGACTGAGTGGGAGCTGCAGCCTTCCAGTGCTCTTGGCCTCTTTTAAAGCTTTAAAGGTTTTAGGGCTGTCACTGTGGGCAGACAGGTGGGAACACCTGGAGCTGGGTGGATGTGTGTGGCCTGTTAATAGTGTGTGTGCTCTGCTTTGTGGATTGCTGCTGGTTTAGGGGATTGAGAAGAAATTCAAGGCATGAGGTTGCAGAGTTTAGAACCTGAAACAAATTCTTAGCTTGTATCCAAGCAGAGCTAAGACTGAGAATGGAAGATGAAATAAATGTTTAACCTGAATCCTGAAAAGCAGGGGAGTGAGTACAAGTAGTTTGATACAGCAAAATTATAGGTTCAATTAGGTCTTGTAGGATAGTAACTGCTGCCCTAGGGAGATTGTTTTACCCAGCTGTGCTGATTGGTGAATGGAAAAAAAGGTGAATCAAAGAACTAAATGTTTCAAAGACAGATTTATTAGGCAAAGTCTTTCCAGTTTGTGTTGGGCTTGATCATCTCTGTTTCTTTTGATCTTCTCTTTCATGTTTCTCTTCAGCTACATCAGTCATTTTTTTAAAATGTCCAAAGAGCTGTTATGAGACAACTCTTTGTTTTGGTTGGTCTTGTCAGTTCTGTGCAGTGGGAGTTGATTCTCATAATTGCTTCTTAGCTTTAAATATTTTGAGTAAATTAAGTAACATCTAAACATATTTACCTTACTTGCATAATTTCACTGAATATCATCTTTAATCCCAGACTTTATAGTATCCCTACCAGGACTTCTGTGAGACAAGGGGAAAAANTCCGGCACTTAACAGAGATAGATTGAGCTCCCCTCTTTCTTTTGTGCTGCCCTTTGAGCAAGTCTTCAAATTCATAATCCTGAGTGCTCTGGCACTGGCTCTTTGTGGGATGGTGATTTCTAGGGTGTCTTTGTAAGGAACCAGTTTGGGATTTTCTGAGCAACTTAAATTTTAGTAGTTTTAGTAAATTTTTTATTAAATTTAATAAAAAAGCAAACCTTTACATAATATTCAGGATACTGCAGAGGGACAAAGTGATGGGGAATCCCATGGAAATGCACAGCTAAATAATGAAACTGCTCTTTCCCAAGTACACAAAAGAACTATATTATCCATGATAAATAAATGCTCATCAGACGAAGAGTTTTGGAGGAAGTGCAAATCATCCCATTTATTGTTGTCACTGTCAAAAACCTTTCCCCTAGAGCAGCATCTCAGTTGAAAGAGAGGCAACAGAAGACAAACGACTGTAAAATAAGTGCAATTGAAGCAATCTGAAACTGGGCTAAAGTGGATCTAAAAGAGGCGAAATGGAGCAGCCAAACTTAGGACATTGTGCTGCAATGTGTTCTCCCGTGCCTGTTTGTGTGGAGATTTTGGATGCTTCAGGACCTTGTTACAGCATTATATAATTGGCCTTTTATCTTCAGGTCACCACTTTGATTTCCTTTTGCTTCAGCAAGGATGAACAGTTGCTCCAAACCAGTGCGTATTAGGGGAGCTTGTGGGTTTGGCAGAACTTGTAGTGGATCCAGTACATCAGATTTGGCATTACACTTTGCCCTAGTGTGCAGACTTACATGGAGAAGTCAAGAAGCCACAAATTGCAGGAAGAAATGCTAGTGGGACTCTGTGGAAATACTGACTTTGTTCTGTTGCAACAGTGAGGAAAGATTGGTGGCTTCTTTCAACAGGCTGATTCCCTTCATCCACAGTGAAGTCCTCTCTCTCAGTTACAGGCTTCAGCATAAATAGGATAACCATTGTAGCATCTCACACATGGAGCTATGCAAAGCATCTTACATGCTTTGCTTTTTAAAGAATTCATTTCCCCCTGTGACTGGGCTATTTCTGCAGTTCATCTTTTTAGAGAAGTGTCTCTCAGGGGAATAAATCTTCCAGTTGGTTAATAGTGGAGGAGGAGAGGAAAGTTCCACACCTGATAAGAATAGATTTGGAGAGGAGGAAGAATACAGTAGTTTCTCATGGAACAAATTAGTGGTTGCTTATTCTGTTTAAATGTTCCCTTACCATGAGACTGATGTAGAAAACCAGTCTCACCTTTTGAATCAACATGCTGAATTCTGAATTAAGTGGCCTCACTTTAAGCTGTAAAGTCATCAAAATAACTAGTACTTCTGTCTGCTTATTTTAGCATCCAGGTTACTGGTTTTATTTGAGAGGGAAATTTCCTAAGATATGCAACAACTTGCCTCGTTCTTGGTTACATTCTGAAATATCTGTCAGGTTTGGGTTGGGGTTTTGTGTGATTTTAAATGGGTTGAGAGGGAATTTGTATCAAACCTCAAGGCTGTGTGTATTTCCAGCATATACTTAATGTACTTACTTTCATAAGTTTGGGTTATTTGAAGTTCTGAACAAATAGAAATAGTCTTCTGAAACTACTGAATTAAACTGGCAAGATTTCTTATGGCTTTCTTTCATATGGATGACAGCAGACTGGTTTTTAGAGCTCTTTCAGGAGTGAAGGCATTCACAAGGTTACTGTCACTTATGGACTTCTTGTGTAGAGCAGTGAATTCATGTTAGTGCTTCTCTGTCAGGGATTTAGTCATCATCATCTGAACTGTTGTTTTTATGAAGCTCTCAGAGCTAAACTACCTCTGAGATTTCTGTCTCAAAATACAATTTTTTAATCTATCCCACTTCAATTTGTTTCTGTGTATCAAGAAGAGATTGTCACAGACTGTGTATGTAGGAAAAGCATAATTCTTGTAGAAAGTCAAACTGAAAACTTTTTTTTCTGTTCAAGCATGAGTTGATCAGGGACTAAACTGACATTTTTCTTCATGTGCTTCTTTCTTCTAGGGTTTTCACAGACATTCAGCAAGTCCTCAACAACCTGACACATCCCCGTTTTGTATTCACAGACAACGAGGGAGAAGCAGACATCCTCTACAACTTCTCACACTTCAAAGATTATAGGTTAATTAATTATAGGTTTCATTGTTCCCTTGATAATACTTTTTTAAAAATTTTTTTGCTCTAAAAAATATATTCCCAAGGGTCTCCACAACCTTCCCCCTTCACCAAGCCCTTGTTTGCTTTGTAGGAAGCTGAGTGAGGAGAGGCCTGAGGTAATGGTGAATCAGTTCCCGTGTGAGAACCTCCTGACTGTCAAAGACTGCCTGGCATCCATTGCCAGACGAGCTGGAGGGCCAGATGGGCCCAGATGGTTGCCTCGGACTTTTAACCTCCAGACAGAATTGCCTCAGTTCATCAGCTACTTCCAGCAACGTGACAGAAGGTGACTTGTGTTCCCCCTTCCTTAGGTTTTGTCCTGTCTTGATCCCACTTTCCTCAAAGACCAGGAGCCCACAGTTTGGTCTTGGCAACTGTCACACCACCATGAGTTAGCTCTTGCTGCATTTATGTTCAAGTGAATTTTACCTGAAAAGTGGGAGCTTTTTAGGTTTTTTTTTTTATGTAAGAGTATTTAAACAATGCAGTATGAAACCCAGAAACTTTGCTGTGATTTGAATACAGAGTTGAAGTCCTTTGCTAGTTGCCTAGTCAGGATCTTGCCTCTTGTGTTTAACGAATATACAAAGCCTCAAAATGTGTTTGCAACAAGTGTGGGATTTTTTTTCCAGGGGACAGTAGCAGCTGTTCTTGCACTTAAGCCAGAGTGGAAAATGTTTGAAGTACTTGGGTTCTGTAGGGCTGTGGAAGTAAAATTTAGTTTTAGTGTTAGCCTGAAGCAGTTGTGGAGCTGTAGCATTTTAAATTCACACTTTCTGCTGCTGCAGCTGCCTTGAAGTGGATGGAAACTATGATTTTTCTTTTTGTAAGGGAGAAAGAGAGCATTGGCTACTGCTGAATAACCTCTTCTGTCTGGCACAGAGTATTGTGGTTGAAAGGTTGCTGCTTTGGTGATGCTTGCTCATTACGGTGACACCTGCCAGGGGTTTCATTTGGCCATTATTTGCTGTACATAGTCTGTTATGGACTGGCATTGACCAGAGAGAGCACACCTGCCATGAATCCCCAGTGTAGGGTGGTTTAATTGCTTTTTAATATCTAGGATTGACAGTTAATGTAGTGTCTATGTAGGGAATGGGAAGGAGATGGTAGGAATTTTCAAACAAACAAACAAAACAGAAGTTAACTGCTATATTCAGCTCACTTTATGATGCTTTAATAGGTTGAGGAAAGGACATCAAGCATCACCCTGTCCTGACTTGGAAAGATAGATGGAAAGACCAGCATATTGCTGGATTTTCTCAAGGATATCTCAAAGAATTTTGCCCCTGGAGGTGTCTGGGTGCCAGAAAGTGAGACAATGGTGGTGTGCTTTCATTTTCCTCTAGTGAGAACTGTTGAGACACTGTGTGGTTTCTTCCCAAAGAGATGAGTTTTGGTGCCATTTAATGTGAATGATTTGGAGATGTCAGTAGAGAACCAACTTGGAAAATTGCACAAAGCCCTGCCAGAATGTTCTCGGGCTTCTGGCAGAACAGTTCCACACTGTGACCTGTGCATGTTCATGGTGATGCTGTCCTGTTGATGGGTTGTTTTCCTCTTTTGATGGAGTCAGATGCAGAAGGAGGAGATAAACAGTGAGATCATGCAAGGTCCTAACTGAAAATAAAAACTAAACTATGAAAGGTGCCACTGCCTGTTCTCTCCCTCGTGCCTAAGACCTACTGCTCTCAGCTGTCAGCAAAAGTCTTAGTTCTTGCACTGTAGCCCACAGCTTTATAAAGTATTTTTTCAGGAGAAGACATGAATCTAGTCAAGTGGATGTTCAGCTAGATGAATGAGTTGGATACTTACAGGTGTTGCTCTCTCTCTTTCTGTCCCAGAGGAGAAGACAATCACTGGATATGCAAACCGTGGAACCTGGCTAGAAGCCTGGATACCCACATCACCAACAACCTGAACAATATCATCAGGCACAGGGAAAGCAGCCCAAAGGTGAGAGAGTGTGGCTTTGAACAGGATTTAAAGGGCAGAGCTGAAAAAACTGCTTCTTAGAAGGAGGTCTGAAAATACAAAGGAAATTTTTTTTCTTCAAAATTCTTATGCTGGCCATAAGCATACAGTTCAGAATAGATTCAGTTTCAAACTGGTCAGGTCCAGTTGATGTTGGTCAGCTCTCAGTGATGAAGTCAGAGCCTGATGTTGTCTTACTTAAAACGTAAAACTTACCCTGATAATAAGGGATATTCCAGCATAGTGCTGCTGTAAAGCCAATCCCCAGGCTGGCAGACAAATACATTGGCTATAGTTAGCATTGGTCATCAATTTGGGAGCATTATTGCTTTTGTGCCCTGACTGATTGTTATTGCTGTGCTCAGTGGCACAAAGTACCACCTTTGCCAACAAGATGTGAATCAGGAGCTTTTTACAGGGCGCCTGCAACATCCACCTGTACCTCACAGTGTGTGAGTGCTGGAGCTTGCTTCAGCACCATTTGTTGGTGGTGTGTGGACTGCACGTGTTTTCAGGGGTACAGAAATGCGCACAGAATTGCTTCACAACTGTTGCAAAACAACAAGGTCACCAGAGTTAGAAATCTGATTTTTGAAAATGAGAACACACCGGCCTCCTTGATTCCACGCCCTGTTGTCAGAGCGTGACAAAAAGTAACACCGTTATTTGTGCACGTTTCTGAGGAAAAGCTGAAATGCAGGCAGGGGTCCCCTAAGTCATGGAGGTGCAGTGACACTTGCACTTCACCTGGGCTGTGTTTGATGTTCTCTGCTGCAGGTGGTGTGCAAATACATCGAGGAGCCGGTGCTGTTTGAGCGCGAGGACGTGGGGCTGGTGAAGTTCGACGTGCGCTACGTGGTGCTGCTGCGCTCCGCCCGGCCCCTGCAGCTCTACAGCTACGACGTGTTCTGGCTGCGCTTCTCCAACAGGTGCTCACCCACAGCCTCACAGGCTGCTCCCCTCACAGGGGAGCCTCACAGTGTGCACGTGGTGGAAGGGGATACCTTGGAAACTGAGGAGTTGTTCTGTTCCTTAGGGCCTTTTCACTCGATGACTTGGATGATTATGAGAAGCATTTCACCGTCATGAATTACGCTCCTGGTGTGACATTAAAACAGGTAAGCAAACGGCCCAAAACACTCCCTCACCTTTCTGTTGGTAGAAAATCTTCTGGTGCCTGCTCTGTGGCTATTAGCAAATAACCTATTTCACATCCACTTAAACAGTGTGTTCAAAGTACCTGAAGTCCTAAGCAAATATTTTTCTAGACTCTTTCCCCCAGTCATCTGTGATTATCAAAGGTAATACAAACCCACATTCTGAATAGAACCCACACTCATAGAGACAATAAAAGAATTACAAACAATGACAGCTTGTCATTGTCAAAGCCTTAGGGTGAATTTTTATAACAAGAAATCCTGGAACAAGGAAGGTATTCAGGAGCTGTCTTAATTCCCTGGTTCTCTACTTGCATTTGTATGAATGGCAAATATGTTTGATGTTCCATTCTCATGTCATTCCCAACCAAGACAGCTTTTGATGTTACTAAACTGTTTTAGGTGCACTGTGAAGACTTTATTCCTCTGTTTGAAAAACAGTATCCTGAATATCCTTGGACAACGGTACAAGTAAGTCAGCAATTCATCTTTCTCATGTAAATGTTCATTATCTGTCTGGGATTTTTTTACCCAGCTTTTCCAAAAGCGTTGGGTTGTTAGGATTTTTTTCTCAGAAGACATGTTTCAGACTGTGTATCAGTTTCACAAAGGAGATCATATGTTAATCTTTACTTCAGATCTTTGTGTAATTTGCCCTCAAATACTTGGTTGTTAGAGAATTGTATTTTATTATTTGAGAATTTTATTTCATGATTACACTATGATAATTCTTTATGTTGGACTTAGGAGTACAGCCAGTCCTGACTACTCTCAAGTGCAGAGTTTCCTGCTGCTGCCCCAGCTTCTCTGTGTTAGCAGCCTTGCCAGAGGCCTGTCCCTGCTCCTTGCATAGATGACTTTTCACAAGCACACAGAGGGTTCTCTGATACCAGGGCATCTTTTGTCTGTAAAAAGGAGGCTCCAAATATTACAGTTCCATAAAACATGCAGGAAGGCAGCTGAGGGCCTTCTCGTTGATACTAATTTTTCCCCTGTGATTCCTGCTTGAAAGAAAAAGCTGAATGTGAAGAGCTGGTTCAGAAATACGCACAAAACTGAATTCTTTCATTCTTCCAAATTTATTAGGAGCTGGAAGAAGCAGAGTGAATGATAGCTGAGCCTTTATATGTGCTTATTTATTCAAAAGTGCATAAATTATCCAACTGTGCCTTGATTTCCATAAATTAATTCACATTGGTTTTAACTAGACCCTTGTATCCAATTAATGATACTCAGAATATGACAGGGTTTAAAATAGTCTGGAAGAGACTACAAGGGGTGAAAAGAGAGATGTTAAAATACATCCTGTAGATTACCCAAAGTAGTACTATGTGCAGAATAGGAAGTTTTACACCATCTTTTCATTTGCAGAGGGAATGGTTCACTGCAGTATAAACTCAATGCTAAAATTCACACCTGTGTGTTCTTCCTGGTTGTTTCACTTTCAGATTGGATATCTGACTGTTTTTCAAAAAACCTATGTAGTACATTCATAAAATCTCCATGTTTCCCCCCTTCTTAGTGGTATGAATGGGTAGAAGATTTTTCATTGCAGAACAGAACAAAACAAAGCTAGAATACAACTGAGTAGGCAGGAAAAAAAAGGCAGAACTTCACAGTTGTACTGCTGGTCTTCACAGAACTCTCCTGGGTTTTCTTTGTCCCTTCCTCTACACATAAGTGCAATACTTTGCATAATGCCTGAGAAGGGGATTAATTCTAATGTTAAATGCACTATTTTCAGGATTTCCATAATATTGATTGGCTCCCCAGGAAAGTCCATGGATATTGCCAGGTGCTGAGTCCTTTCTCTGTGTTGGCAGTAGGTCTAAATGCACGTTTGGGAGCCAATACTGTGTAGATTTTCATCTGTTGTGTAGTGCAATTGATACAAACCCTTTAAAACACTGTATGAATGAAGTGATTAGAAACATGTTTGTTGCTTTTATGGAACCTCATGCCTCATTCAGAGTCCTTTTTCTGTTACCAGGCAAGTATTTTTAAGGCATTTGCTGAATTGTTCCAAGTTGCTTCGTCTAAACCTGCCCCTCTTGGCATCTGTGATTATCCATCATCAAGAGCAATATATGCCATTGACTTGATGCTTAAGTGGGACACCAGCAGAGATGGTGAGAAGCTCCTTTATTTAAATGTTGAATTGTTTGTTTGTGGACCTTTTCAGAAATGTGTTCCTTCTCTTTTAACTCGTACTGTTTTTCAAGCAGCGTGAGCTGTGTGCTCTGTGCTTTTCCCAAGCATTTTCTATAAATTCTGGATTAAAGACAAGTAGTGATTTGGGATCTCTGTAGAGCTTGTATTAAGCAGCAATGTTTGTGTTTGCCTTGACAGGGAAAAGAATTATGCAGCCTCAGATCTTGGAGGTGAACTTCAATCCTGACTGTGACAGAGCCTGCCAATACCACCCCACCTTTTTTAATGATGTCTTCAGCACCCTATTTCTGGATGAAACAGACAACTGCCACGTGACACGCATTGTCTAACCACAGGAGACATGACTCTGTCAATTTCCTTCTCAGATATGCTTAACAGCAGGATTTATATTTCAGTTCTATGAGCTGCTGATGCATCTGTTTTCCTATACTGATCACCAGGGGAAAAAAAATTGTGTCAGAAGAATATGCATATACCATATACTGTACTGATAATCCCTTTGTCTGCATTGTCCTTGTCCTGCTTTGTTCCTTCTGTAAATCATTGGTGTGTGTTGACAAAGTGTCTTGGTTATTGAATATTGGAGACCTCCAAGTAGGACTTGTTTTTCAGGTAGCCTGATTGCTTGCTTGCTGGGAAACATTTTGCACAAGTTCCTTGTGTCAACATTAAAACTATAATTTACTGAATCATATTGGGGGTTCTATGTCCCTTTCTTATCCATCCCTCCTATACAAAGATCTAAAAAGTTCTGGTGGGTGGGAAATAATATTATAATAGTAATAGGGTATTCCAGTGCAATGAACTATGGGGTTAATGAGACTAAACATTTTATGGATCTTCCCATTTTTCTTATTTAAAAAGAGAGAAACAAACCTCACAGCATTTAGGAACCTTGTACTGCTGGCTGTCATCCTTAGCCTGCCCCTTAAAGAAACCAGAGTTTTGAGGAAGTGAGCAGAAGGCAATGTCTAGAGCAGCACAGGAATGCAGAAGCCTGAAGGAATGAAAGGGATTTTGAAAACTCTCCTAGAAGCCCAAACAGTCTTTGGACTTGAAAGTTTAGGGCCTAAGAGGAGAGGTATTTGGCAGTGGGGTGTCCATTTGAAACAAATTGTTCCTAATCTTTCCTCAAATCAGGGTCACTTAGCTGAAATTTAGCAATTTTATGTGCAAGTTGCAAAAAATTCTGCTGTCTGTCATAACATATATTCTATGGGTAGTAAGTATTTAAGCTAGTTTGCAGAAATTAGGATATGCTTGAGAGGAAAGTACAGTTATAAAATTGTGTAAGTGTTCTAAACCTTGCTTCAAACTTTGCAAACACGCAGAGCATTATCCCTCATTATCAGGAACATAAAGAATATTTTGGGCTGTTTCAGGCTGATCTGCAGGAACCTGCTTTGTTCCACTGACTGGACCATAGGCTGGAGAAATAAACTCAGGAAAATCCAGTCACTGTGCAGGTGGGGCAGAAGGGAGAGCAGGATTGCAGAGCCAGAAGTGATGCTCACACCGTGCTGGCCTCCTGCTCAGGGGAACCCGAACTGGTTTGGACTCCTTAGGTAAATTTGATTAAAGAAATGTTGTGACTGGGTTCTCACAGCTTCTTTACAGGTGCTCTGAATTTCCTGGTTTGTCTTGGCCTTTGCAAAGGTGAGGAGAAGAGATAAAGGGGCTGTCTTTGAGGCTGTAGCATCCTGCTGCCTTCAGTGTTTTTCTGCTCAAAACAATTTAAAAACAATACCAGCAAGGAACAAGGTTAGAAAGTTTACATGTAGTTTAATGCATTTAGCTGAATGCATGTACAGTCCTTCAAAGTGGAAAGGCACAAATTGTTAAAAAGAGCTTGTCTTAAACGTTTCCAGAGTACCAGACCAGAAGACAAATACCTGGTGGCTGTAGTGGGACACATCATAGCACAAAAGCACTGTGCCTAGTGGTAAACATGAGAGATTCAGGCCTGCTTGCTTGCTGGGAAACATTGGAGCACCTTTCTGGAAACTCTGTTAGTGTGTGCCTGGATTTCTTCCTCTGAACATAAGGAAGTTTGAGTTCCTGCTTTCTTCTGGTAACAGTTAAAATGCTGTTGTCATGTAATATATAATGCGGTAATATGGCACTTAACACTTTTCAATCAAGACTTTCTTTTAGTTTGCTATAAAACCCAGTTAGGCATACACCCCCTTTGTGGCTTGCCTAATAAAGGTGTATTTGTTTTGTCAAGTTGTAATTAGAAAACTAATGGTAGAAGTAGTTCAGCTAAAAATAAAATAAGGCCATAACTTTATATAAAAAATTATTGTGGAAAAAAAATTGTTTTGGCTGAAAACTGCTTATTCAGGATTTTTCTTGTTGCGATTGTCCTTCCAGATCCGATAATTGAGTGCAGAAGCCAAGCTCAGCCAAGCTAAATAAGGAACCATCAAATAAGCTGCTGTTTTGTTGATGTTATACCAGGAAGCAGTCGTAGCTGTTGCTGTACCAGCTGTAAGCAGGAGAGTCACCAGCCCCTGAAACACAGAAGGTGGTTAGTGTTGTTTTTACTCGTTGCATTTCCTTGACTCCACAGTCTGTGTGTCACTCTTTCCACCTAGCTCTGGCACCTGTTCTATCCCTCTGTGAGTTAACTCCTTCTCAGAAAACCAGCCAGCAGAAAAAGATGATCGATTTCTGCTGAGTTACAAACCACTTGGAGTCATAAAACAATACAGGTACAAGAAAGGACATTACAGCTGGGAGCAGAGAGGGAGAATGAAGTCTCTCACCCATACCCCTCTTTAGTGGGCAGTGAGACACTTCCCAGTGTGACTTGGAGCAAGCAGACTTGTCCAGTTTGTTCGTGTCACCTGAGGAGATGAGGTGTGAATGAATCTGTGATGGATTGCAGAGTCTTTCCCTGTTACAGCATTGCATGTACAGCTAGAGAAGCAAGCAAATATTTTATTTTTTTATTACCAATTCTTATTTTTGAGACAAGCTGTTTCTCTTCAGAGAACTGCAGAAAATGAGTCTTTTCTAAAAGGGGTGTTGATCATCCCTTTTAGAATAATGATGCTGAATAATGTTGTAATAAGCTGCTTATCACTGCTGTTTGCCAGAGAGACCTTGGAATTGTAGTACATTTTCTAGTCACACAAAGCTCTTACCAAAAGCTGGCAGAAAGAGCTGCTTGAAATCTATCAATTTAAGGATGGTCTAGATTTGTAAATTCTCTTAGGTGGCTGCTGGCATGCATTAAAGATAATTCTAGAAAAATTCTGCAAGCCATTTTGTGTATTCAGACCCATTTTCAGGAAGAAAAGATTATGACACAAAGCTTTCATGCTAATACCTTGTAAATAAGAGTAGGAGTCTTTGTTTCAGAAGCTTAGTTCTCCACTTACCCATCCCATTTTGTGAGCTCCAAAAAATATTGGAGTCCATGCCCAGTTTAATGCCAGGTTGCCTGCATACAGACCCAGAGGAACCACTGCCTTTTCGTTGAAGCCCCCCAGTTCCTTCCACACCAGGTAGGAGCCATATCTGCAGAAAGCAAAGGGAAAGTGTCATTCACTGCACTGCTTAAAGCCACCACACATTCTTGATCAAATGAAATAACTTCAGTGCTAGGGTCCAGATTAATTTGGAAGATTTAGATATCCAGGCACTACTTGGCAGAGTAACTGACAGCACAGGCTTAATCAGCTGCTCTGGATAACATCATGGAGAGACAAAAATTCCCAATCGTGCCAGAGTTCTCGCTTCTGAGTGCATAGAAGCAGATAACCTACAGCCTTTCAGTCTTAAAAGAGAATGCCATCTTGAAATGGAAACAAGTCTAAGATGCAAATAGTGAAGAAACTTTGTTTTGGTACTGGAACACAGTGCTTTAAAGATTTTTAAAAAATAAATCAAACCCCACTTTTTAAGTGGATGAAATGAATGGCATTGAGTGGGATCCCAAAACACAGTTGAGTATGGGGAGCAGGAGGAACCCTTTAGTCACTTTCATTATTTTCACAGGGACTGAACAATGCAGCTTTGCTATTTTGGCAGTTTGGTTGCAGAGAATAATGAAAACAAAAGAAAGTTGGGGCAGGGTAAGCATTAGAAGCTTCAGTTTCCTAAGTGATTTCCAGAGCACAGGGTGGCCTTGTACTTGTTCATACATCTGACTTCAACTTCAGGCCAAGATTGTGATGTACAAATCTAGGAAGCTAAGTGTCAAGAAAGGCAGGTAAGCTCATTAAATCTTGCTTTGATTTATTTGTTGCTTTCCATAAATTCAAAAGATTCTGGAGGAATGAAATGTCTTGGTCATTCAAGGAATGTGTGTGCATGACAGATTAGAGAAGAAAAGGCTGGTACTAAGGATGATCTTTTCACTGGGCTGGATGTATAATACACAACCAAGACCATCCACCGTATGATACACTGATTGTGCTGCCAAAATAACTGATCAGCTGTCACAATTTGGACTTTTTTAAGGTGTTTAACTCTGCTACCCAGATTTGTGATGAGGAGTCCAGACACAGGGTTACAGATTGTGCAATCAACTTGAAGGAACTTGGGAAAGCCACCCGGCTCTTTTCTCCTTGATAAAAGGCATGTTTTTATTCACAGGCCATTAATGATCTCATTCAAATGCTAACTCTTGAAATACACAAGTATTTCACTTAAATAAGTTAAAAAGTACAGTCTGTATGAGGAGAAAGAAAAAAGAATAGTGGTGAGGAGGGACAGGACATGAGGCTATAAAAATTACAAAGCTTTTCTGGAAAGAAAATGAAACCAAAATGAGAGAACGTGGGAGTGCCAATCTAGCATTCAGTTTCATCCATTGCATTATTGAGCTCTGTTAGAACAGTTCTATGCTAACTTCCCTCCCCCACCCCTTTTTTTAGTTTTCCTAAAACTACTGAAGGACATACTTAGAAGAAATCTCAAGGCTGCCTTGCTCCACTGTTTCCAGCTTGGCAGGTCTTCCCCTCAGAATGAATGAGGAAAGCAAATTAATGGCAGCTTTTCAAGCTCCTGCTTTTGATGTGGATACTTCTGCATACAAAATGTCCTATCAAACCCACACATAACTCCCAAAACATGTTTTTACCTGTTAAAGAGGCAGGTTGCCACAGTTTCTTACAAACATACAGCCACAGGAGTACAGTCATAGTTCTCTGGTCCAGCATGATACAAAAAGCAACTTTGACATCAGGTAAGTGCCTTAATACAATGTGAAAAACATACCCCATAGATGTATAGAGAGTTCCCCAAACAGGAGCAAACACCCAGTTAGGTGGACACCAGGATGGCTTCTGTAGAGTTTTATACCATGCTGGGATTTCTCTTTTGGTTATATTGCTTCCTAAAAATCCTCCTACATGGGGCAGGAGTGTGAAACCTACTGCTGGGGCCCAGGCTGGTACCGCTTCCATTGAGACAGAGAACCTGAAACAAAAGCAAACATTGATTGGCAGAGAAGTTTTAAAATGCAACTGCAAAAGTTTCCATTTTTAACAGATTTTAAAAATACGCATGTCAGATCTGATCCATGGATCTTGTACCAATGTACCTGTAAAGGAATCTGTCCCTGGGGAGGGGAGGAGCCAGTGGGAAGCAGGGCCTTTACTTCCCTCTCAGCTGAGTGCATGAAGATTACTGAATTTTACCTACAGAAATATCCTCACTCGTAAGTACACCAGAGGAATAAAGCAGTTTGATGTTGTATGAACTGCATTTAGAAAATAAATAAATGCAGTAAGAAGTGTGTATGTCTATTCACCAAAAAGCCCATTCCCTCAATGAAATGGCAGAGCCAAGGAAGAAAAGAGCATGTGCTTTCCTGTGCTCAGGCACAATAATGGGATGTGTTGTCTGCAGGATGCTCAGTGAGAGTCAGGGACGTGAATCAGTAGCAGACACTTGAGAAGCTGCCTTGGAAAACAAACACCGGGGAGGACAATGAGAAGCTAAGTACTTAAACGATGTTTCATTAAACAGGGAAGGCGATCTGGATCCATGGGGAATACACCTTTGGCTCCTTCACGAGGCATTCAATCAGTTGCAGCAATTGTAGCTGCCAAGCCCATTAAATCTGCCTACAGAACTAGGGCTAAGTAATGCCGTGCTCTGCTAGGCCATGCTGCTTTCATTAGGGTACAGGCAGCAGGAAAACCAGCAAGCAAGGAAGGAGGAAAAAGCTTCATTGCAGATTTTCTGGCCAAAAGCCAAATGCTACAGAAGAGCCGTGCTTAGTTTACTAAAATGTAAACATTAGAGCTGCAATAAAAAAAAGGGCAGAACTGAAAGATGTTTTTTCAACTATACAGTAAGCAAATACACCCAATTCCTGTTCATCTGTTATGCAGGAGAGAGATTATGTTACGAGACATTGCAGCAGTGGGGAAAGGGCAACTGCAGAAAGCCCAGCAGAGAAAATAAAGTTTTAGACCAATGAGCATTTCAGAGGCTTGTCAGAGAAAAGTGCTATATTGATACCGTCTTGGCTGTTGTCTTTCCCTGGATTTCAAAGCTTCTACTGCTATAGCCATGACTGCTGGGATGAGGAGGCAGAGAGTGGGGAAGAGGAAATCCTACTTGTGATAGATGTGCTTAAACTGATAGGAAATGGCACAGATGACGTTTCATTGTCACAGCTCTGACCCGGTGAATTTCTGTTTGGAGATCAGGGTACATTTGGGCAGCAAGGGAGCTCTTGCTTTATGGCTTTTGTCCCTGCACTCAGGGTTCTGCCCACAGAGCCACACAGGTTCAATCTGAGATTTCAGCGGCTGGGACCACAATGCAGTTTGTATGGGATCGAGAGAAATCCTGGTGATAGAAGCAGAGCAGAGTTTTGAAGGCAAACTGAGCACGGAGGGACTGGTAAGGCAATCAGGATGAGAAAGGTTGAGAGGGGTAAACAAGAAAGGGCAGGTGGGCCTGCGCTCTGGGCTTGGGGGAAGTCAGCAATTAATAGAAAACACACAAAAAAGGCAGCAGACAGAGCCATCAAAGAGGTACAAGTCAAGGTCAAAAACACAACAAAAGGCTGAAAAGGTGAAAAAGACTAAGCAGGGAAGAATTCAGAACTGAGGCTGGGAGGAGAAAGGGAAGAACGATGTGGTACTCTGCTGTGATAGGATCAGTTTGGTCTTGGGTGGAGGATGGACAAGGGAGGGAGGAAAAAAATCTGCTGGGCTCATTGCTGCCATACTTCTTGCCTAGTGGATTCTACTTAAGAGGAAGCTTAAATGGAACAGAGGAGTTCCCCTGTTCTCCTGCACTTCAGCAGATCTGTGCTGTTATTTCCCAAGGATGCAGGCTGACAGCTGCTGTGTGCACTACCTGTCATCCCCACTGACAGCATGCAAGGCTCTGCTTTTACTGGGACGTGAAGCAATTGCCATGTGCAGGAGCAACAAGGTGTGATGGGAACAAGAGCTCCGAGCAATGATTCTCTTTGGCTGCCTTCAGATGAGTAATTCTCAAAGGTTAAGTTAGAAATTTAAAGTTAATAAGATCTCACTAATTTTTAACTTTTGCTTTGCCTACAGAGAGGCCAGGCTTAGCTCTCTACACATGCTGTGATATGTGCAACTCCAGCGTGGCTGCCAAATACTGTTTTTTCAAAAGTGATCAGCAAGAACCCAAAGGGCTTTATGCTTTATTTGATGTTTACAATAAAAGGATGGTTTCCTTGCAGTGGTCAGCAGCTGGACTTTGTCAGGGGTTCTGTCAGCTTCCCCACAGGGAAGAAAGCCTGAAAGTGTTCTGTAAGCTGAAAGTGCTAAATACTATAAAACTGAAACAATACTGCTCTATTGCAGTCATTAGTGAATAAATGATGTACCCATGCATGCTGGTGGAAGAATACTGAAATAATTCTTAAGAGAAAGAAAACCAGGCAGGCAAATAGAAATAGGGAAGGCACAAAGCAAAGAAAGGAGAGAAGTGAAGCCACTCATGCACAGCAAAGGGGAGGAAATGGAAATGAAGAGATTGAACTTACTGGCTGGAATTGAATGTTGGAGTCCCAGTCTCTTAACTACTATTACTACTAATTAATTATGTGCTGTATTTTCCAATAGTATCTCTCAGGATTTCCCAAGCATGGCAAAATACTCTGTCTTGCAAGGGGAGAGAGGGACAAAACCATGCAGCAAGATGTGCTGGCAGCAAGACCACAGCTGTCCATCAGCAGTGGGAGTTCCTGTGTTTTCATTCCCATGAAATTAAATACTAGGATCAATTTTCCATAGAAAGCTTAGGTAACTCAGAAAACAGCATTAGCAGATTATGGAAGAAGCCATGTCTGTCTGTCTCTGGTTACCCGATGTAGGTATTTAGCAAGAGAATGAGTAAAAGGCAAGGATGCACTGGAGAGTCTGTGCAATGGCCAGTGCTGCAGTCTTTGCTTACCTGTGCACTACAAGAGCTGTGCAATGTTTACAGAACATCCTGTACATTTTTGAAAAGTTATGTAACCACAGAGGTTCATCAGCCCTGCCTTCCTTTCGGTGTATAGCTGCTGATCTGAAATGAATCGCTGAGAACTTACACACCACAGACTTGCTAACACAGCCCCACTGGCTGCAGCAGTATTACTCAACTGAGAAATAATAACAACTTTCCCAGTCATATCCCAGCTCCAGGGCGAGTTGCACAATATTCTTGCACCCTCATTTTCATACTGAAGAATGCTGGATGTCTGTGGATGATATCTGCAGCGTACCCAGCAGATATCTGCCTCTTAAGAACCACCAAGGCTGGAAATATTTTCTTCTCACACACACTTAGCTTGTTTATTTCTTTTCCACTTCTTATCTCTGCCCTGCAACATATTCTTCATCATGCTGCCCCTTTTCTGTTTAGCCCTAGTGTGACTTCAGGCATTTTCAGCAGTGCAGTGAGGGCTGCACTAGGCCACTTTGCTTGACATAAATGTTAATTTTTCTAGGTGTTCAAAACATCTGACTTACCTAAAGTTGGTTCCAGCTACATAAGGTAAAAGGAGAAATAAAGGGGAAAAAAACCCCATTAGTTAAACTTGCTGCCTAATGGGCTTCTCTCTGTTGTTTTTCTATGGCAGCATAACATGAAGAAAAAACTAACAGAAACTTTCTGTGTCTTCTTTCTGGAAAAACCACTGTGCACCCAAAGAAAGGGATGGGATGCTCTGTAGGTGGGATTAGATACATCATGACAGAGCAGCTGGGTTGCTTCAACCTGATGAAAAATGAACTAAAACACTTCTTTGCCTTGAGGAGGTCTCTGAAAGACAGATGCCTTTCCCTCCTTGGGGCACTCTGTCAGCAGGAAGGAGAAGGAAGGTAGTAAAGGAGAACTGCCTTCATCCCATTTTTTTATACCCCTGTGCTGATAAAACTTCTGACTAGTTCCGTTCTTGTGCAGCTTGGGGCTGGCTACCCAATCACATGGGGCTTAAAAATCGCATTAAAAACACAAAGGCAAATCTCCCAGCAGGGCTAAATCACTCTCCCAGCCCTGGCGTTCCCAGTGCCCCCTGTCTGGAGATGGACTGACAAAGGTGGGACCATACCATGGAAGGGGGTCCCCAAGACACATAATCTCCCTCTCATCCGCTACCATACATTATTTTGAGGGCAGATAAAGCTCCGCCCAGGTCTGAGAGGCAGCATGCCAATTTTCCCCAGGAAAAAGGCTTCTTCCCAAGACAGCTGTCTGAAAAATTGAAGATAACATAATTTATGTTGATGAACTATTTATGTGTGTTGTGGTTTTAATTCCTGGGAAGGTGCAACACTAAAATCAAATTTATGTCACAGTCTATGACAAAGAATACAGCTACCACAAAAAAAACCCAAAACAGGCTTATCTTTGTTATCTTTGCTATCTAATCTCAAGTAATAGAGACACTTCAAACAATAAATGTTACTGAATATAAATAGAGCATAAATAAGTGTATAATATATGTTTATAATATGCATTTAGAATTAAAAATAAAACTATGGTATTTATTGAAGACTTTAATGCAAGGTGTACAGATGGAAACAAAAAATCTCACTGCCCAGGTTACACTTCTTTCGAAATGGCAGAGCACAAGTTGTCCAAATAAATCTATGATTTATTCACATAGAGGGAACTGAAATGCATCCTGGAACAAGATCTTTGCTAGGATAATTTGCCATTTCGCTCAGTCTCTTCTTGCTGACAACTTACCTTACAGGTAAAGGCAGCCACGTACCACGATATGGTCACATATATGTCATATATCTCCTATGTAACTGCTCATATATTTCAGCTAACTTGAGAAGCTCCCTGGCTTTTCCAGGTATTTTACCTGGAGGCTGACAAAAATGGAAGAAATCATCTTACAAAATAGCACAGAGAATAGAAAAGTGAGAAAAACCTGCTCACCATGATCCTTTCGAATTGCCCCAAATAAAAAGTCAACGTAATTTCTTGCTATTGTGACATATTTTCCTTCTCCCAAACTGTACTTACACGGTCTCTTTTACTGAGCTGCTCTGACTCAATGCTTGATACTGTTTCATAACCTTACTTCATGCAAACTCGTTACACAGTTGCAACTCCGGCACGGCAGCTTTCACTTTTTAAAAAATAATCTTACCGTTGAACGCTCAAATTATATCACAGTGCATTAGGGGCTGTTTTATAAGCATCACTCAAAACCTCAGAATTAAAACCAAAGCCCTTTCTTTCACTCTTCCAGAAGAAATGTTCCTCGGCGACATTGAAGGAAGGCACCTTTAGTTAAATAGCAGCGTGAAAACTGCTCCCGAGTGCGGAGAGCGAATGTGCCCCGCGTGCGCGGCAGAGCCGCCGGTCCCCGTGAGACCAGAGGAGCAGGTTCTGGGCCGGATAAAAACTAAGTATCAGCTCCCTAGCTTGGTGGTTTTTGGTTTTTTTTTTTAAAGCACTTTCCATGCTAAACGCCTGCACGGAAAAGCCGTGAGTGTTTGCCCAAGTCCTCTCCGCCCGTGAGCGGCGGCACCGTGCCGCCCCGCCCGTCTCCATCCAGCGCCGCAGGTCCCGTCCTGCCCGGGGGATCCCGGCTGGCCGGCACGGGATTGTCACCGGCGGCAGGGAGCGGGATCGCCCCCCTCAATGCGCTCCGCCAACTCGCGGGGCAGCCGAGGGCGCCCGGGGCGCGGCGGGGTCCCGGCGGCGTCCCGGCGGCAGCGCTCCGGAAGGGCCGGGACCCGCGCGGGGGCTGGGGCGAGGTGGG